>CM046839.1:29659009-30001509 GCA_025618425.1 Heliocidaris tuberculata | reverse complement strand
ATTGGTTGAGTAATTAATTTGCATACCAGCTCAACCAATGCGCATTGGTTGAGTAATTAATTTGCATACTAGCTTAACCAATGCGCATTGGTTAAACTAGTATGCAAATTAATTTATGCAAAAGCCATGTGCAGAGACTTTTCCTTTTTTTAGCAGAACGTGCAAACTCGCTGGGCGGCTGGAGCGGGGGACTACCTATGCATGGGTATGAAATGAGGGGAAACTTCAAATGTTTTGGGACCGATTATTTTGTTGAAAAACCTTGTGCCATAGCTCTTCAAACATGGAACTTCTGTGATAGTTCTCGGATTAATCTAGGAATATTTTCTTAAGCAAGGTATCAGTTTGCCTTTATCTGTATTGTTAATGTGTGTTTTGTGATGTTTTCATTTATTTTGATGGTGATTAAGATACGATCACGAATCTGTACCGGATCTGTACTTTGATAAGGGCTTGTCACGTCTTTGCAGCAAGCCTTATCATTGGTCAACGACTCATATTCGAAGAGTTCCCAGACTTCAAAAATGAGTTAAAAAACAGGAAACAACCAATTAAAGTACAGTTTTGTTTTACACTTTTCTAAATCATTTCTT
This sequence comes from Heliocidaris tuberculata, assembly GCA_025618425.1. Classification (NCBI taxonomy): domain Eukaryota; kingdom Metazoa; phylum Echinodermata; class Echinoidea; order Camarodonta; family Echinometridae; genus Heliocidaris; species Heliocidaris tuberculata. The sequence continues at coordinate 30,000,916 of CM046839.1, read as the reverse complement.
TATGCTTTTGTTTCTAGGTTTTGCCGTTTTGATAAGAACATGACTTGAATTTATCATGATTATTTTTTTTTTGCTCAGGGGGTCGAAAGTTGGGGGTGCGGTTAATTTAACAACAGCGGTTTATACAACGTTATTTACGGTAATCCTCCTAGTCTTTTTGTAACTCTGCAGTGTGGTAAATTTGATCATAATCATGAGAGTTCATTGTGTTCATTCACTTGTGCAAATCATATGACTGTAAGATATTAAAAAAAAAAATCATGCATTGAATTGCATTCACTTTCTGAACAACATGGATTTTAAATGAAATAACACCAATGTCATATCTGAGCTGGCATTTTTAACCTGTTTGTTGCCTTGTTCTTTATTTAGAAGAAGTAATTTCCTTGTACATGTACGGTCTCTAGAATGGAAGATTTTACCTTATCAATTCTTGCAAAAGCTAGGGGCCTCAGGGGGGCATAGCCCCCCTGAAGCCCCTCTTAAGGGGCTCCTAAGGGACCCCGCTGGGGGCTTCACATCCCCCAGACCCCTGTTGCTTTTGTTGGAGTAACTGCCTGTGAATGATAAATTACCTGCTATCAGAAAAATTAGCAAGAACCCTTTTTTTTTTTCGTAAAGAAATGTCATTTAGTCACTAAATGACATTTCTTTACGAAAAAGTTTTTCAGCAATTAGTGGTAAATATTTTATTAGATCAAATCCATTCCCCTTTACCATTTCCAATAGATAAACACACCATATATACATGTATCTAATCATAAAATCCATTCTTATTTGATATCAACACCACACTCTACCTCGCGCAATTTAGGAAGAGCTCACCCTTTCTGCAGTAGCTTCAGATCGAAGAGAATTGTCTAAGGTGTTGGTATCTCCATCACCTTCACAGCGGCTATCTTTGCAATTGGCATCTGCATCTGTTTCTTTCCCACTTTTAGCATCCTTGTCGAAACAAGCCGGGACTAGCTGGAGTAGAGCAATTGCCTATATGGAAGAATATATATTGGTAAGTAGACATGGTAGAAGTAATGTTCTGCGGTGCTGACCATCTGTGTTTTTGGTAAGAGAATATGTTGAATGGCAGACATAGACGCCTAGTTTTAATGATGCCAAGTGAGATTTTGTATTACACTTTTTGAAGTGATTAGAAAGCACTTACTTTCATCCTATCCTCAGTAGGTCCTAATCCAAGAGAACTTTCATTGGCGTTGGTGTCTCCATCACCTTCAATTGGGTCTTCACTGCAACTGTCTGGTTGGGTAATGTCATCATCTGCCCCCTTTTCTTTCTCAGTTCCAGCATCCTTGTCGAAACAAGTGGAGTTCTGCTGCAAGTGTTCAGATGAACTGTCTTCGCTATCAGACATTGGCCGGAATAGATCAATGGCCTGTGCAGGGGAATATTGATTGGTAAGTATGTGAGGTTTTTGCATTATCTTTTGATCCGAAAAGCTAGCAATGACACATTTTACATGAGCAGAAGGGTAAAAAATCCCAGAAATTTTTGAGTCTATTTCCAGTTCAGTGCGTTGTGCCATTCATGAATAATGGCGATTTATTATTGTTACCTATCATTACAGTCTCTAACTTGGCACGCAGTGTAAAATATATTCATTGGTAATATTGAAAATTTGTATCATTCTTAACGCCACCGTTTTACGAATACAGCACAAACATGCGGCTATGACCATCTGTGTGTTTGGTAGAGGAATATGTTGAATTTGACACTCAATGACGCCTACTTTTAATTATGCCAAATGAGATATCCTTGCAACTGTCTGGTTGGGTAATGCCATCATCTGCCCCTTTGTCTTTCTTACTCCCAGCATCCTTGTCGAAAGAAGCCGAGTTCTGCTGAGAGTGTTCAGATGAACTGTCTTCGCTATTAGACATTGGCCGGGATAGATCAATAGCCTGTGTAGGCGAATATTTATTGGGAAGAATGTACTGACATAGCGACTGCTTGGGGCAGATCAATGCCCTATATAGTGGGATATATATTGGTAAGTACAAATAATGTTGTATCATTCTTCATGCCATCGTTTCACGAAAACAAAAAAATCATGCGGCGTTGATCATCTGTGTTTTTGCTAGAAGAATATGTTGAATTTGGCAGACATAGACGCCTACTTTTAATGATGTCAAATGAGATTACGTACGACAATTTTTGCAGGATTAGAAAGCGCTTACCTTCACCCTATCATCAGTAGTTCCTGATCCAAGAGAACTTTCTACAGTGACGGCGTCGTTGTATTCACCACCCTCACAGGGGTTATCACTGCTGCTGTCATCATTGTAGAAACATGCCAAGTTCTGCAGACACCGTTCAGATGAATTGTTTTCCTCATTTGCGACTGGTTGGGGCAGAGCAATGACCTATACAGAGGAACATTTATTGGTAAGTAGAAACAAGGATGTACCATTCTTGATGCCATCGTTCCACGAAAAGAACACAAACATGCAGCGTTGACAATTTGTGTTTTTGGTATAAGAATATGTTGAATTTGGCAGACATAGAGGACTACTTTTAATGATGCCAAATGAGATTTTCTATGACACTTTTTGCGGTGATTAGAAAGCACTTACCTTCATCCTATCCTCAGTAGTTCCTGATCCAAGAGAACTTTCATTGGCGTTGGTGTCTCCATCACCTTCACTTGGGTCATCACTGCAACTGTCTGGTTGGGTAATGTCATCATCTGCCCCTTTTTCTTTCTCAGTTCCAGCATCCTTGTCGAAACAAGTGGAGTTCTGCTGCGAGTGTTCAGATGAACTGTCTTCGCTATTAGACATTGGCCGGGATAGATCAATAGCCTGTGTAGGCGAATATTTATTGGGAAGAATGTAATGACATAGCGACTGTTTGGGGCAGATCAATGGCCTATATAGTGGGATGTATGTTGGTAAGAACAAGTAATGTTGTATCATTCTTCACGCCATCGTTTCACGAAAACAAAACAATCATGCGGCGTTGATCATTTGTGTTTTTGCTAGAAGAATATGTTGAATTTGGCAGACATAGAGGACTACTTTTAATGATGCCAAATGAAATTTTCTATGACACCTTTTGCAGTGATTAGAAAGCACTTACCTTCATCCTATCCTCAATAGGGGCTGATCCAAGAGAACTTTCACTGGCGTTGGTGTCTCCATCACCTTCACTTGGGTCATCACTGCAACTGTCTGGTTGGGTAATGTCATCATCTGCCCCCTTTTCTTTCTCAGTGCCAGCATCCTTGTCGAAACAAGTGGAGTTCTGCTGCAAGTGTTCAGATGAACTGTCTTCGCTATCAGACATTGGCCGGAATAGATCATTGACCTGTGCATGGGAATATTGATTGGGAAGTATGTGAGGTTTTTGCATTATCTTTTGATTCGAAAAACTAGCAATGACACATTTTACATGAGCAGAAGGGTAAAAAATCCCAGAAATTTTTGAGTCTATTTCCAGTTCAGTGCGTTGTGCCATTCATGAATAATAGCGATTTATTATTGTTACCTATCATTACAGTCTCTAACTTGGCACGCAGTGTAAAATATATTCATTGGTAATATTGAAAATTTGTATCATTCTTAACGCCACCGTTTTATGAATACAGCACAAACATGCGGCTATGACCATCTGTGTGTTTGGTAGAAGAATATGTTGAATTTGGCACTCAATGACGCCTACTTTTAATGATGCCAAATGAGATATTGTACAACACCTCTTGCAATGATTACAAAAAGCGCTTACCTTAACCCTATCATCAGTAGGTCCAGATCCAAGAGAACTTTCATTGGTGTTGGTGTCTCCATCACCTTCACCGGGGTCATCACTGCAACTGTCTGGTTGGGTAATGCCATCATCTGCCCCTTTGTCTTTCTTACTTCCAGCATCCTTGTCGAAAGAAGCCGAGTTCTGCTGAGAGTGTTCAGATGAACTGTCTTCGCTATTAGACACTGGCCGGGATAGATCAATAGCCTGTGTAGGCGAATATTTATTGGGAAGAATGTAATGACATAGCGACTGCTTGGGGCAGATCAATGGCCTATGTAGTGGAATATATATTGGTAAGTAGAAGTAATGTTGTATCATTCTTGACGCCATCGTTTCACGAAAACAACACAATCATGCGGCGTTGATCATCTGTGTTTAGCTAGAAGAATATGTTGAATTTGGCAGACATAGACGTCTACTTTTAATGTCAAATGAGATTTCGTACGACAATTTTTGCAGGATTAGAAAGCACTTACCTTCACCCTATCACCAGTAGTTCCTGATCCAAGAGAACTTTCTACGGTGACGGCGTCGTTGTATTCACCACCCTCACAGGGGTCATCACTGCTGCTGTCATCATTGTAGAAACATGCTGACTTCTTTAGACACCGTTCAGATGAATTGTTTTCCACATCTGAGACTGGTTGGGGTAGATCAATGACCTATACAGGGGAATATTTATTGGTAAGTAAAAAAAAGGATGTACCATTCTTGATGCCATCGTTCCACGAAAAGAACACAAACATGCAGCGTTGATAATTTGTGTTTTTGGTATAAGAATATGTTGAATTTGGCAGACATAGAGTACTACTTTTAATGATGCCAAATAAGATTTTCTATGACACTTTTTGCAGTGATTAGAAAGCACTTACCTTCATCCTATCCTCAGTAGGTCCAGATCCAAGAGAACTTTCATTGGTGTTGGTGTCTCCATCACCTTCACTGGGGTCATCACTGCAACTGTCTGGTTGGGTAATGCCATCATCTGCCCCTTTGTCTTTCTTACTTCCAGCATCCTTGTCGAAAGAAGCCGAGTTATGCTGCGGGTGCTCAGATGAACTTTCTTCGCTATAAGACATTGGCCGATATAGATCAATGGTCTGTGCAGGGAAATATTGATTGGTAAGTATGTGAGGTTTTTGCATTATCTTTTGATCCAAAAATCTAGCAATGACACATTTTACATGCGCAGAAGGGTAAAAAAAAAATCCCAAAAATGTTTGAGTCTATTTCCAGTTCAGTGCGTTGTGCCATTCATGAATAATAGCGATTTATTATTGTTACCTATCATTACAGTCTCTAACTTAGCACAAAGTGTAAAATATACATTCCCTTTTACTATTTCAATGTACAAATTGGCAATTTATCTATTAAATTTTGCAGTTTTCATTCACAATAGTTCATTTTAATAAACATATTTATGTTTTCAAACTATGTAGGAGTGAAATAAGAATCATTGTTGCCAATTTGTGGAGAGAAAACTGATTAATAAACACTTTGAGAAAACTCTGAACTGCTATGGGTTAAACTTGAAAGAGACCACGTGTTTTGATTGCATGTTCCACATACGTAGACTATGCGCATGTTATGCGATTTTGTACGACACCTCTTGCCATGTAAACCTAGCCAGTAAACGAATGTGTATATACATACCCTATCTCCTGCAAGACCAACGCCATGTTCTCCATCGCGACCATTGCTGTTCAGGACTGGTTGAACGCATACTCCCAACATTCCATTGTCTTGAGAGGGGAAATAGAGGTCTAGAACATCATGCATTATAGCTTTCTCCTGAAAAGAAAAGAAACAGAAGAAAATCCCGGAAAATGATATTATGAGTATTTCGTATTGTAAATGCAATACATCATTTTGAAATTATATAAGTAGTTTCAAAGTTCTGCGAAAGAAGGTTCACAAAATACTCCGTTAAACACATATATCGTTGTTTCAAATTTTAAGATTATATACATGTATATATATTTCTCTTACTCCTGCCGATTAACATCTTTTCAATTTCGCTTATTCCCGCTGATTTATGTTGCCAGCTTTTTGATAATTCTGTTCTGTTGTCTTTAGTTTTGTTAAGTTGCTTATTATTATGACTTGTTTCATTCTGTTTGATTTAGCAAATAAAAAATAAAACAAAAGCTTGTAAATACACCTAGTGATCTGCTTCATTCCGTTCCATCATATCTGTTTACACACACACACAAACACACACACACACACGCCCATACATATATACATATATATATAGTTCAAAAGTTCTGCTACGGAGATAAAAAACAGAGACAGACACAGAATAAATTACTCGGAGATAAAATTGGACACGGAGTATATATATATATATATATACGCCGTGAATGGCCCATTCTCCAACAGGATCCTCAGTTGGTCCCCAAATTTGCTCTACCACCACTACACGCGCAAAGACAACCCAAAAATCTCCGTCGTTTACTGACTACCAATTTGAGCGGCTCTAATCGAGAGGGTAACAAACAATGCGGCAAAACAAGGTGTCAAATATGCAAGCACATGATTCTTGATCAAAGTATCAGGCTTTCTGAAAAATGCAGAATCAGACCCCCTCCATGTAACTGTGACGTAACGAATGCTGTGTATGCTATCAAATGTGCTAAATGCCCGAATGCCCTGTACATAGGAGAAACTCTCAGATTTAGGGAGAGATTTAACAATCACAAGAGCAGCATTGCTCGCAACCTCCATCACCCTGTGGCAGAACACTTCAATACAGCGGCACACTCAGTGAGCGACCTACAATGCTGTATTCTTAGAGACGGACTCGTGTCGTTTGAAGACCGACATTTGTATGAACTCAAAATGATCGTAAAAAATGAGAGCTTCAAGAAGCCAGGCATGAACATAGACATGTCTTGGCTGACTAACTACACTTTCTTTCGTTAATACTCCTTATATTCTATTGTCAAACACCTATTTGACGTTTCTATTATGACGTCTTATTTCCATTATGACGTTTTAGTAATTATAATGCTCTCGCTCACTTATCATGCGCATTGCGCTTATAAGCGCCCCTTATATTATTATACGCCTTGGGTCATAATCTACAAACGTGTATTTCAAATGTGACGTCTTCGTGACGTTTAAAAGATATTTTTGAGCTGTAAAGCGTTTCCACGTATATTTTAATTTAAAATAAAGCATTCAAAAGCAAATGTACACTTTAATGTAGGATCTTGAACAAGGAGGAGGATGTAACGGAACAAACTTACCTTCAGTTTCGAATAATCCCTGCTCGTGTGGTCTTTCTCTTCATCTTCCCGAAGTCTGTTACTGTCAATTGATGCATCTTTGTGCTTCGTAGGTTTGAGAGGATCTGTCAAGGCCTATTATAATGAATGAGAATTTGTATCCTATCAAAATCGTTGGAATTTTCCTGTAAGATTTTAAATCCTGACTAATTGCCCTCGAGCTCCAATTAAGCAAAACTAAAACTATTTAAGAAGGCCAATTGTGTCTTTCCTTGAAAAATGATCGATTATTCAACGACAATACGGGTAAAATAACGTATTTACAAAATGTAAAGAAAGGTTAAGGAAAGGAATCATTTAATATTAGTTGGTATGTGGGACCAAAAAAAAAAAAAAAAATAGCACAAATGTGCCGGTCACCCTGGATCATCTACAACATCAACAAAGTAGAGTAGATCTTCTTTTTGTCTCGTTGAATATCTGCGCTGCAGATAAGAGTGGGATAAGTTTTATTTAATGGAGACCAATACCCAATTAGCAATGATAAATATATTTACTATTCATAGACATAATTGCATTCCTATATCGGATGAAACACTTCACTGGTTACAGATCAAATAATACAAAAAGAAAATAATTATGAGAATATACCTTTAAAAACATGTAATATGGTGAAAAATGCAAAATAAACAATAAAGATGAAACGTACCTCTTTGCTTTCGGTTTTTGCTTTTTCATTCGCTAAGATGTCCTTCATTCCCTTTTCTTTACCATCATCTTCCACCATGGATTCAGGTCTCTCAGAATCATCTTGGATCCTTCGCACAGGGTCTTGCAGAAGTTTTGCTTCACTGACCACCACATAATCCTGAGAAATATGCTGTTCATCCTTGGAGTACTCTCTATCGGGTGATCGCTAAAGAAATGATTAATGTTGTTACGTGTTGCGTCAAGTGTATTAAAGAATAAATTAGTTTGTTTATGTACAATTCTTATTTATCAATACAAAGAATAGTAAATAACATCGGAAAGCAAATTAATAATTACAAACTCATTGATTGATTGATTTCTGAATCATTTCTCCATTTGTTTATAGACCAAGTAATATTTGAAACACTGACCTGGACGATCGATCATTGAATTTATTTTGAACAGGTAAAGATATGTATTTCTTTTCAAATTTGCCAGGGCTATTACTTGATATCATTGTTTCATTTGACTCGGCACTTGATTTTAACACCCATTTCTTCTGCACCACCAAAGTTTTTGTCAGAAATTGCACTTTTTATACGTGCTAAATTTAGCACAGCTGGGGCAACTTCCTGTGCAGCACCTGTTGTTTGACACTTCAATATTTTATGTCGCAAAATCATGCAAATTTTGAAAACATTTATAACGTTTCGAAACGGCGTTAAACAAAGAGTGAACTCACCTCGGTTTCTCCATTCAATGAAGTCTGGATATCCAAACTCCCAGATCTAACAAAATTCTGATGGAACTCTATTTCCATGGCACGAATACCCTCCATCCAGACAGAAGTCGGAATTTCGTTCGTCTCCCAACCTTCACACCTATCCCTATTCTGAAGGAACTCTTTTAGCATGATACGCATACTCTCCATCAATCCAGAACTTTCAGCCACCTCCCAATTACCACACCTAGACAAATTCTGAAGCAACTCTTTTTGCATTGCATCAAATCCCTCTATAAGCACGTTGTCTGCACTATTTCGTTCGTCGCGGTCATTCTTCTTCTCCTCCGATTTCCCTTCAACATGCTTGACAATGCTTTCAATGCTGGTTGTCAGTTGGTTGTCAAATGCTATGGGGGAGATCGGGGAGGGATTATCTGCAACCTGCACGGAAGAAATACATACACCAAAATAATACTTTTATATAATATTTTTTCAATGTTAGCTATCCCCTTCTATCACGATTGACTCCCCTATAAAATTTAAGCTCGCAGATAAGCTCAAAAACAAGCTCACTTCACGCTTGCAGGAAAAGTGACGTATAAGCTTGCCTATGCTTCCAGGAAAAGCGGCAAGCTTCCTGCATGCTTTGCAGGGAGAATGACAAATGTGCTCAAGCTCAAGCTTGCCGCAAGCCTGTGGCGTGCTTGCACATTCAAGCGAATGGAAATTTCTATAACAACAGAAAATATTGTACAAGTAAGAGGGAATTTAAAATAAAATATATCCATCGTGCAAACATGTGGTCTCAAGATTTTGCCAGGTAACATGCATTTGTTAATAGCTTTATATAAAAAAAGTTTACATGAATTTGTCTCATACATCTTTATCAATACATAAATAAATTCCTTGATCATTTCTAAGAATGCATATGTTTTGCATTATTATTATGCATTATTTTGCAATTAACGTTGAGAGAAAATAACATTAAAAAAAACACAAACAAACAAAACAAATCCGTTGAAAAGAACTATAATAGACCTAGCCCGGAGACATAACCGCCGTTCTGATGGTACAAAATGGTAATCATTGAATAAGCATGCCTTCTTTGCATATTTCCACTATCTAGTACATAAAATGTTTAAATGTAGGCCTACACTCATTACATATTCAATAACATATTTAGTTTAATCCTAAAGCTTCCAAATATTGGAATTGATTCAAATAGCAGTTACAAAAAAGTGAACACTCTATTTCAATCATTAATTAATTATAAACAAATTAAGAAAATAGTACTAGTAAACTGAATGCAGACAAAGTACAGAATGATGAATATACAGTTTAACCACCCCATACATATTCAAATTGAATGATCCGGTGAATGATAAGCGCCTTTGAAAACACCCCATCAACAACAAACAACCCCATGTAGGAAGTCTGTCATACCGTGTAAGAGTCAGGTTTAAATAGGATAGATTGATATCATTACCCTCGCAGCCAAGCATTTGGAGATTTCCAAGTACGAGGTACATTTCCGAGAGTACACTAAATCCGTGGAGGCTTGACCATCCACTGAACTATCGATATGTTCGTCTTCGGAACCGTCATCAGATGATCTTGCGTCGATTTCTGAGGATTGGAGTGATTGGTCCCCTGGGCACAACTGAGAAAAATAAAAATGATACTGACAGATAAAACAGTGTGCATACATACAACAACAACAACAAAAATACAAGAGCAATGAAATTTAATTAAAATTGTCCCGTTTCCCCTCATAAAACAATTGAAAATGTAGCATTTGATACCTAGTATTATTGTCATATAAAAAAACAAAAAAAAAAAAAACAAAACAAAACAAACAAACAAACAAACAAACCAACCAAAAAAACATAGGCCGATATGAAAAAACATATCAAGCTGAAAAGGTAAAATGGGCAGAGAAATAATTTTACCCAAAGTGGGCAATTGGGGAATTAGCCAATTCCTTGGCAATCACCTGTCCTATTGTAAATGAATCTAAGCAATACTGGAATCATATCACAAATTTGGAAATGATAATTGATAAAGTGAGTAGACCACTCATTAATGAGGAAACATTATTCTATTCTATATTACTGACTTAGCCTTTGATGATACCAAACAAATAAGAAACTCATTGCCATTAATTTTGTTGAGCATTAGCCACTTTCAAATACTATAGCCATGCCACCGTTACGGACGTTACACATTAGAGGTCAAAATTGAAATTCAAACTTACCTGTACTGAACCTTGATTTTCCCAAGATATCTGATATGGATATGATGATAATACAGATGATTACGACATAATTAGTTCATGTTATTATCATTTACTGTTACGGACGTTACAATTATTTGCATATTTCCACTATCTAGTACATAAAATGTTTAAATGCAGGCCTACACTCATTACATAATTCAATAACATATTTAGTTTCATCCTAAAGCTTCCAAAACATTGGAAATTGATGCAAATAGCATGCAGTTATAAAAAAGTGAACACTCTATTTCAATCATTAATTAATTATAAACAAATTAAGAAAATAGTACTAGTAAACTGAATGCAGACAAAGTACAGAATGATGAATATACAGATTAATCACCCCGTACATATTCAAATTGAATGATCCGGTGAATGATAAGCGCCTTTGAAATCACCACAACAACAACAAACAACCCCATGTAGGAAGTCTGTCATACCGTGTAAGAGCCAGGTTTAAATAGGATAGATTGATATCATTACCCTCGCAGCCAAGCATTTGGAGATTTCCAAGTACGAGGTACATTTCCGAGAGTACACTAAATCCGCGGAGGCTTGACCATCCACTGAACTATCGGGGTCATCGGTAATTCTTTCATCGATGTGTTCGTCTTCGGAACCGTCGATTTCTGAGGATCGGAGTGATTGGCGCCCTGGACACAACTGAGAAAACATAAAAATTATACTGACAGATGAAACAGTTTGAATACACACACACACACACACACACACCCCACACACACACACACACACAAATATACAAGAGCAATGAAATTTAATTAAAACTGTCCCGTTTTCCCTCATAAAACAATTGAAAATGTAGCATTTGATACCTAGTATTATCATATGAAAAAACAAAACAAAACAAAGCAAAACAAACAAACAAACAAACAAACAAACATAGGCCGGTATGAAAAAACATATCAAGCTGAAAAGGTAAAATGGGCAGAGAAATAATTTTACCCAAAGTGGGCAATTGGGGAATTAGCCAATTCCTTGGCAATCACCTGTCCTATTGTAAATGAATCTAAGCAATACTGGAATCATATCACAAATTTGGAAATGATAATTGATAAAGTGAGTAGACCACTCATTAATGAGGAAACATTATTCTATTCTATATTACTGACCTAGCCTTTGATGATACTAAACATGAAACTCATTGCCATTAATTTTGTTGAGCATTAGCCACTTTCAAATACTATGGTCATTCCACCGTTACGGACGTTACACATTAGAGGTCAAAATTCGAAATTCAAACTTGCCTGTACTGAACCTTGATTATTTTCAAGATTTCTGATATGGATATGATGATAATACAAATTATCACCGTTAATGACACACTTAAGTTCATGTTATTATCATTTACTGTTACGGACGTTACAATTATTTGCATATTTCCACTATCTAGTACATAAAATGTTTAAATGTAGGCCTACACTCATTACATATTCAATAACATATTTAGTTTCATCGTAAAGCTTCATGAAACACTTCCCAGTAGAATACATTTTTAAAAATCAGCATGTTGTCCTTATTTTCATGGAATGGGCCACTAGTGCACGATCAAATTGAAGTTAGCAGACATTAAAGCCTGGTAACCCTTAATTCAGCTGAACATAGCAAATCAGTAATTAACCAATAATACATTAAAACTGATCTGTGGACCTCCTGAAATCGATCAGGATCACATCCTAACTTAGAATTGAATTTGGAGATGAAAGTGATTTTAAAAATTTGATGAAACGGGCCCTCAATCCTAAAATCGACTTTCATGTCCTTAAAGTGATTTGGTAACTTTGCAGAGGCTTGATAAAATCTAAGCTGCCTGGCCTTACATGCTATCAGTGTATGTAATATGGTGTAAACATGAAGCCCAGGAAAAAAAACAACAAAACTTCAAAATCATCATGTGCTTCACAAAAGTAAACATATGCAAGTGACCGGAAATGCCAGACTCATTTTCCCCCATAGACTCAATGTTAGAGTAAAGCGTATGGCCATACGCTTTCGTAAATGGGAGTACAGTCCGACCTCACTTATCCGAACTTCATTTATCCGGCCATCTCTATTAACCGGCCCTGTCTTCCAGCCAGTTCGTCATGCAATTCACCCAAAAGCCTTGGAAACAGGAACACCATGGGCAATTTTCTGTTTAATCTTATTTCATTTCATCTCTTACAAATAAAAAGATCATTTGCAATCATCAACTACACCAAGAAAACATACATTTTTACAGCCAATAGACTGCCCTACCCTTTTCATTTGCATAGAAAATGTACATTTATCTCTTATCCGGCCATTTCACTTATCCGGATGGGTGCCGGTCCCAATGCGGCAGGATAAACGAGGTCGGGCTGTATTCAGTCATAGATATCTTAATAATAGCATTATATGTTTAAAAAACCTTTCTATGCCTGGCTATTTATTTATCCTTCTGAACATCATTATACAAGACAGATATCAAAATTCAACAATTTATTAAATCAAGCCTCCACAAAGTTACCAAAGTTACCGAATCCCTTTAAAGTCGATCGGATCGAATTCAAGATCAATTTTGAGGATTGATGAAACACCCCCAGGTCTGGAATGGTGCCACAATGTTCTTTGAATTTGAAATAAACGCTTTTTTTATTTTAACATATTTTTAGGTACTTTTACAGCATTGTAGGATTATCTTTGAAAAAAGAAGGAAGCATCTTATGTTTACTGCAACTATTTTCGGAGTGTAGCCTTCAAAGCTTTATCATCTCTCAACAATAACAATAACATATTTTCTTATTCCCTAGGCTTGTAGAAGCAAAGAATATGCATGTATAATTTGTCGATATTTCGTGCCTTTTCTGAAAGAAGAATCTAAATTTGCTAATTGTATGAAACATATATATTTTGTTTGTTGAAGGGTGGAATTTGGGGTAAATTACCTCCTTGCCCATTGCAAACATGTCTAAAACATTAGTGACCATCCTCCTGTTAGTTTAAAATGTTATCGGCATAATATAAGAGACAACCAACTGCTTCTACAAGGGATGAAATCTAATTTGGAATTTTAACACTTCTAGAAATCAATTACTCATTGACTTTATCTCAGTTAGTTAAAATATTAACTGAAATGAAACAGGTAGAAAGATAGAACGCTCCAAAAGGACACCGAGACCGACGACCAACAAGGACGATCGCGACAGGTCACGAGATCTACAAAACAAAGACGATCGCGACAGGTCACGAGATCTACAAAACAAAGAAATATATATATACAACGAAATATATAAAGATATCGGTCTTATGAGCTGTAGGTCTCGTGAATCGTTGTTCTGGTGAACCCTCCAAAAAGTTGACAGAAGGCGAACGAGTCCGACACTATCGATCCCATGGGCTAGAGCCGATAATATTTCTGGACAGACAGTTAAAGAGTTAGACACTGATGAATGTGAGGTATAAAAGGTCACTCTAAAGAGCTGGTGCAACCGTAACTAATCTCATGCTTGGAATATTGATTATGTAATAAGTAATAATAGTAAACACGTGACTTTTAGACATACCATGACGGTTGGCGGACACCTTTCCGCTTTTTCTTGATCATCACATTCGTCGTTATGGTCGTTTCCGTCTGCATGGTTATCTATATAACCTTTTACAAAGTTCCAGCATGTCCAGATGAAATTACATACCCTCCAAAATAAGGAGTCATATAATAAACAAGACCTTAGGGGACAAGAAAAAAGAACGCATTAGTTTTTCACAAACCTAATAAAGATTCCGGGGTAAATATATTTCAGAGACATAATTATGTAAAATAGTTTAATCGTTGCACACTTTCAACTTGCACTGGTGATTTGAATGAAAATGGTTTAAAGAAATTTGCACATAACATGAAGGGCGATGAGATTAACACTTATACGATGTACGATTTAAAATAATATAACCTCGTAGGCCTACTCCTAAAACAACATGGCCATTGTAAAAACCAGAGCCATCCATACACAGATTAGCCAACTCGGTTTCACTTGGGGAAAACAAGGCGTATGTTCATTGCATGCTTTCCTAACAAAGCAACATACGCCATAATGTTACCCACAGGAGCCGAGTTGGCCAAACTCTGTGTATGGATGGCTCTGGTGGAAACACATAGATGCTGCCCTCTACTGCTGTAGTACTGCATACCTTAAGGTAATACGCACGCCTGTAATTAGATCCAGTACTGCATACCTTAGGGTAATCCCCAGTCGACCCGTACCAAAGATGATGTAATTGTTGAAAAAAATTTATATTAAATCAATGATAAATATTTGAACACTTTTTTCCATATGTACTTAAAAAGGGATAATTACTGGTTCAGGGGCCCGTTGCACAAAACTTGCGTTTGAATGCAACTCAGGAAAATCAAACGCAACTTTATTTTCAGCCAATCAGAAGTGTGCATTAAGGACTTGCGTTTGATTTTTCAGAGTTGCGATTAAACGCAAGCAGGAGTTGGTCCCAGTTGGATTTTATGGGGACTTTATTAGCAGCCCAAGAAACCTCAGACAAGGTTTGTGGTTAGTCTAAGTTGCAGCCACTGTAGAGAGAAAAATGCTAAAAAACACCCCTTCATATTTTCAGGAAGTCAAGGAAATTGTTTGAACTAGTCAAGACACAAGTTTTGATGGTGCCATTGCTAGCACCTATTTTTCATGATTTTTTCATTTCTCATTTTTAACACATGAGCCCATGGGGAAATAATTACAGGCGTGCGCCCTCAATTAACAAAATTAATGCAGATTTCCTCTCTCCACAGAGAGCTAGAGGGCAGCGCATAACCAGCACACTAGGTTTACCCAGAAAAAACATACATTAAGGCAAAATGTTCATGCTCAAAATTCAAACTTTCCTGAATTTATGATTTAGCTGGTCACGAAAGAAGAGGGACTTTCCTAGACAACTTACTAGTAAGTGAGATTCTCATTTTTATCCCTGCAATCTCGTATTTTTGATGATCTATCATAGATCAATATGTAGCAGTGTAGTTTGCGTATTCACCTGCTGTTGGTCTTATAACGAGTGGAGATTAGCAACAATCCACCGTAAATTGACTAGCTTAAAACGATGTATTGTCCAGGTTTCAAACGTGGTCGAACGGCACTTTTTTTTCTCGTTTGTTTGTTTGTTTGTTTTTCTTTGTCCCGGAGAGAAGTCTATTCAGTTTTTGTACTTTTTGTGATGTATTATTTCTCCTGACTTTCACATGACTTTAAGGAGAAAAAATATAGATAATTTTTTTTTTTTTTTTTTTTTTTAGGGTATCTGACAACTGTTTTTCTCTTTTATTTTTCTTTTTTTCTTTTTCATAATGATCCGTCATACTTTTTACGAGGTTAGTACATGCGTATCCGGACAACTACCCCCTGGACAATTACCCCCCGGACAACCACCCCCCGGAAAACCACCCCCTGGACGACTACCCCCCTAGGACAACTACCCCCCAGGACATCTACCCCCCAGGACAACTACCCCCCAGGACAAACTACCCCCAGGACAATTACCCCCCAGGACAACTACCCCCCAGGACAATTACCCCCTGGACAACTACCCCCCGAACAACTACCCCTGGACAGCTACCCCCGGAAAAATTGTCCTGGGGGTAATTGTCCTAGGGGGTAGTTGTCCTGGGGGGTAGTTGTCCTGGGGGGTAATTGTCCTGGGGGGTAATTGACCTGGGGGTAGTTGTCCTGGGGGGTAGTTGTCCTGGGGGGTAGATGTCCTAGGGGGGTAGTCGTCCAGGGGGTGGTTTTCCGGGGGGTAGTTGTCCGGGGGTAGTTGTCTAGGGGGTAGTTGTCCTAGAATCTAGTACATGCGCTAGATAAGGTAAAATCAACCTGACTGATTCAGAGAAAAGTGCATGAGAAAAATGTTCTTGAAATTCTTCAAAGTCTAGCATTTTCTGAAACTCTGTCGCCCCCAACATGCCCAGTATAAAACAATATACTGGGCGCTGTGGCGCTGTGGCGTGCACCTGTAATCCAGCTAAAAACTGATTCAGCGGACCCAGGTTCGAGAGTGTGTCACGTCTTTCGGATGATGATGTTAAAGGTCGGTTCCCAGTACATAAATAAACCAAAACCAAAAACACACCCCCACCCCATGAATATTTTCATAATTTGTTATTCTGATCTTATTACAAAAATTTAACTTATTCTTCTTTTAATAAAAGCGTTGTGATTCTGGGTCTTACAAAAATATCTTTTATTTCCTTTTTTGAAAATTCAAAATTATTTTGACCATCCCGAATTCGTAAAGTGTATGAATGTTGCAAAGCTGTAATAAAATGATCGTACACCTTTCTAGATGATACATCTCTCAGTAGGATCATAATTCCAGATATCTTTAAGGCAATGTTGTAATCTCGTACATCTACTGAGTAGCAGTTGTCTGACCCCCGTCATATTTCCGCCCTCTAAAATTACATTACACATTTCCCAAATATCAGCTATATTTTCACTACACAGGCCTAAATTCTGAAAGTATGCCAGTGGTCTGATTTGATTCTTATCGAAAATGTGATTAACTCAATAGATATCTTTCTTGTACAATTCTTCATGAAAAATCATTTTACTTTTAACAAGGTAATTTTTATTATTAAGTATTATTGGATTAGTTTTCCCGTCTTGAATATTCCTACAGCTCTCCATATCTTGCCATGCTTTTAACATTTCTAAATAAAATATTGGTGCTTTAATTGTAAATAGTTTCATATCATAGTTGCAAAGGGAAATAAATCTTCCCCCAACTATCTTGAAGCTATAGTCAAAATACGGTTTCCATCCCATATTCCTTTCTCCGTATAGAAGTCTCTCTAACCACATAAGCCTTTGGGTTTTCACAAATAATTCAAAATCGATCATTCTTAAACCTCCATCATCATAGTCTTGGTAGCAGATTGCTCTTTTTATACGATCTTTCCCATTCCATATAAATTCAAAACATAACTTCTTAACTTCAGCTACCATCCATTTCGAAACAACACGGACACGGACACACACACACACACACGCACACATGCGCGCGCGCACACACACACACACACACAATATATATATATATATATATATATATATATATATATATATATACACTCACACACGTTTCATCAGGATTTTGTTTAATCATGCGCCCCGAATATGATATGCAGAGAATGATATTGCATTTTCAAATCTTTCTCTAATCTCTCGAATATGTTTCTTTAGGGTTTTAGTTAAATTGAATCCCCCCCCCCCAAAAAAACAAAAAAAACCAAAAACAAAGGCAACAACAAAAAAACAAAAAAAACAAAAAAAACAAGAACACATAATTATAGGAAAAAGTCATAGGAGGTTTTCTTTTTCCTAAACTGAAAAGATACTCGGTTATTGGGTAAAATACATAAGAAATTGTATTTTTGACGAATAAGATAAAAATGAGAGAAAAATTATCCATCGTTCGTTCGCCTTGCTCCCTCGCTTTCGGTTATTCATTTTAATATCTTACATGTATTTAACTTTGGATACCTAACCAAGGTTAAAGTTACAGCCGATAATGTAGTTTACTCGTTGAATATGAAATCAGGGGCCCCGGAACTGGAAAAGGTGGGGGGGGGGGGGGGGGGGAAGCTGCTGCCTCCAGGTTTTTGGAAGTATATTCATTATGTAGTTGATAATAATTACAAAAACGTTCCGCGACCCCTGGAGAGGACGGTTACTCTAATACTTCTAATTTGCAGGGTGGATCGAGTCTGCACTCTGCAGCGTCAAACCCCTCTGCCTCGTTCACCAATGGAGAAAGCTTTTTCATGTCAGATTTCAGCACCGTTGAGCGATAAAAATGTACAGGGCATATAAAAAACTAAATTATCCAAAAGGAAATATTTCACAATATCTGGATGGTTTTTATTTCCTTTTAAAGCTAAGGTTCAGCGTCTCTTCAACTAGATGTTAGGAGATTTGACAGAATTTGTGCTTGAATGAGTGACCTCAGAACATAAAACTTGGCTAGCGTTAACAAAAAAAAAAAATAGATTAAAAAAAAAAAAAATAAATAAACTGAACCACACTGTACGTCATACAATATTTGTGTGTGCATTTTAGCTTGTAATTCACTTTCCATGTTTTCATATGAGATGGTGAAGCAAGAGAACACAAGACAAGACCCTGGTTCTATAGTGTATTGTATGGTGAATGAGAAATTTGGAGGAAGCAAACTTATAGTATGCAAGTTTATCTTTCAATTAATCCACCGGTGAATTCAGTTTTCTTAATGCTCTAGACGACATTGAACATTAATGCAGGCCACTTATGCAGGAAAGACACACGTCTGCTATGGAGGAGGATGTGTGCAGCTTAGCATATCGAAATAAAAATGATTGTTGAAAGGTTAAAAACACAGGAAATCTTTGCCTATAATGCATTTTAATCCAGTTTAGAACTCAGCATTTTTTGCAAAAGGTAAAGTAAGGAACTTGACAAAAGTAACGTGAGCTCACTTATTAATTTAGGCCTACTCATGAGACTATCCGGCTGAATAGATCCACACCCATTTGTAAAATAAGAAGAAGAAAAATAAACAACAAAAAACAGAAAACCCCGGATGTTATAAAGGTTTTATTCTAGAGAATTTTCCCCAAAGCATTATTTTTTTTTTATACACTCTGTTATGTCCAAAGTTCAACATGAATGAAAAAAAAAGAAAGAAAGAAAAAAGAAAGAAACCCCGCGACAATAGATCAAACGCTAATACATGTAGCACTGAGTTCTCATATATCAATACAAACAATATTTATAGTCGTAATAAAGCGGGGAATTTGCTCGTTCAGTGTGTAGTAGCATACTAGCTAAATGCCGCACTTCTATAATGCACACGCAATGCGTATTATAGCTTAGGGGATGTGTTATTAATTCATTCTTTAATCATCATTTATTCAAGGGTGGATCAAAGATTTTTTAAGGGGGGGGGGGCACAACTTTCCGATATATCTGACAAGCAAGGTATTTTTCGCAGATAATTTACTCAAAGGATCTTTGGCAAAAAGGTTTTCAGTTTCTCATTCTCAATACAAATTATGTTGTATCAAGGAGCTTTAAGCAAAGCTCATTGGTTATAATCGAGTCTGCAACTATCAAGACTATTCTCAGACTGCTAGTCTTGACTGATTTTTTTTTTTCAGCCTAGGAGCTAAATGTTAGGTATATCACTCATTTTGCCATGTAATAAAAAAAAATGAAAATATTGGTTCATGATTTTGACATTGAAGTACAATATTCCCTTCATCCTCTTCCCTTCTCTTCTTCCATCAGCAGCAGCATCTTCATCCTCATCATCTTCATCGTCTTCTACATCATTATCATCACCAATGTCATCACAATCACCATCATCATCACCATCATAATTTTGATTACTATCACCATCACCACCACCATCACCACTCAACATTATCGCCATCATCATCATCAACGTTATCATTGTTATCATTACCATCATCCACATCATTATCCTCTTCATTATCATTATCATCATTATCATCATCATCATCACCATCACCATTTTCATCATAATCACTCTCATGACAATCATTATTCTCATCATCCAACAACAGCATCATCATTAATGAATAGACTTTATCAAAATCTTGTTCATGAACATCATCACCACCATCATCATCATCATCATCATCCCGATTTTTTAATCTTTTTATAATGGTACTCTCCACTCATAGGTCTGTATTTCGAATCCAGGATGAAAATAATATGACACTGACAATGGTTTACATTGTGAAATTCGAAACTAGAATCCATCGCATTTTAAATTGTGGTAGGCTTATGCATACATTCCTCAGCAAAGGGTAGATACTGCTACTTGAAGCTTCGAAACATGATAGAGAGAGAGGGGGGGGGGGGGGGGAGGGATAATATACTCACATTGTGTGTTTACTCTAACTGGAAGGCTACTTGCTGTCTCCTGTATCCGACATGAGCACTGCTATATATAGAAACAAATTTAATACATTAAATATTTTGTTATGATTATGCAAATATTTTGAACATTCGTATTTGCTTTTGACGTTGTGGGTCATGACTGAGCCAATACAACCATAGATTTATAGGCAAAGTCCTCCCTGATTTTAAGTTGGTTTTAAAAGAAGCAGAAAAATCAAACAAACAGATCAGTGAAAGTTTAAGAAAAATCGATAAGAAATAAGAAAATTATGAATTTTAAAAAAAAGTTGTAATCAATCAAACACAAATTGGCAACTCCATGACGTATCTTGCGAGCTCCTCTCCCATTTGCTCCGTATACAAAAAAAATAAAAAATAAAAAAAAATGATAGATTTTCATTTTCTTTGATTGATGAGGGAATAGATTTGTATCTTACAGGTTTGTGTAAAAGCGTAAGCGAGCTGATTATATTTAGGGTGCATAATTATATTATAAAATATATTTTTTTGAGAAAATGGAAAGTTATGATTTTTTCAGTACAGGACAAATGAGAGATGGTAGAGTGGTATATGTGTAATAATAATTCAAGGAATTTAATAAAAGAAAACTTTTGGATGAATGGAACACGATAAAAAATACTTTCGAAAAATAAACTCAAGGGCAATTTCAAAGGCCTGTTGTACTGCCCATAGAAATCAGGTTCGGATTACGTAATACATGTACATGTACACCATTATAATGTTCGCACATTTCTAAAGGTGATAGACAGGGCTATTGAAATTGTCTTGAGTTTATTTTTCGAAAGTAGTTTTTATCGTTATGGGCATATTCTTGAGAATGTCAAAGAATTCAAATATCTCGGGATTGTAGTATACAGTAATGGTTTGTTTAAGCAAGCTGCAAGGAAGAAAAGCCCTTTGTAAATTATACAAATCGTTTGGCAAATATACTCCAACACTGAAATTGCTACACACTGCTTTGATAGTATGATCAAACCTATTTTATTATACGGATCGGAAATATGGGGTAGAACAATGGTCTGCAGCAAACTCTTGTAAGAACAAGCAAAGAAAACAAAACTACATTTTCGAACCGAATTTCGAAAAAAAATCCATCTTCAGTGGTGTAAACATATACTTGATATAAATCGCAAAAGTAGTAATATCGGCGTTATCACTGAACTTGGAAGATATCCTCTTACCATTGAGGATTTAATCAACACTCTTAACTACTGGATAAGAATGGGTTATATTGATCAAGTGCGTCCCCCCAAAAGTTAACAGTCAGAAAAAGTCTCCCCAAATAAATATTTCAAAGTATATGAAGCAAAATTTCATACATGTGGATAGCTTAGGATCTCTTATATTACGTGACACCTAAAGATCTGACGATATTTTACACTCGAGTGAGCAAAGACCACTTTTGTGAAAAGGTGCAAAATCCAGACTTGACAAGAATTGGTATTTCTTCTGGCTGGTATCAGCAAAGTTGAGTGTCATGAAAAGGCTTATAAAAATATTCATATTTGATCAATAAAAGACAATTTATCAAATAAGAGGTTCTGTTCTCTGTATGTCCTTACGTATCTCATCAATATTTTCATGTTTCAGTGAGCAATTAACTGCTTTACTGAGCGTTTTGAAATATTAGTTTTGGCAAGGTTTTAACTCAAGCTGGTTTTCTCAGTCAACCATAAAGTTTTGATGGGATATGTCAAGACATACAGAAAACAAAGCCTATTCTTTCATAAATTGTCATTTAATGATCAGAATATGAAATTTTCTAAGCCTTTTTAAAACTCTAAACTTTGCTGATACCAGAAAGAACCAATACAAAGTTTTGTCAACCATAGATTTTGCACCATTTCACAATAATGGCTTTTGCTCACTCAAGCGTAACATATCGTTAGATGTTTTGGGTGTCATTTGATAGGAGAGAACCTAAGCTATCCATAGTTATGAATATGTCATGAACATATTTTGAAATGTTCATTTGGGGAGACTTTTTCCAACTGTCAACTTTTTACGGTTCTCAAATTTGTTAACACTAGTCAGCACAAAATACAAGTTCTTTTCAAATCTGGATTTTGCACCCTTTCGCAAAAGTCGCTTTTGCTCACTCTAGCTCAAAATATTGCCACATATTTTGGTGTCATTTGATAGAAGAGACCCTAATCTATCCATAGGCATGAAAATTTCCTTTAAAAATATTTTGAAATATTTATTTTGGGAGACTTTTCCAACTTTTATATTTTTGGGGGACGCACTGTATTTTATGATAGTTATATATTGAAAACAAACGACTCTATAAAATCATGGAGCATTGCTGGTTAAGAAACATAAACAAGATTTTAGATACTGTAGACATCTGTAATGATATAGAAATGTGTGAACCAGATGATATACAAATGACGCAAAACGTGAGGGTAAGCTACAAGATGTATTTAATAACCAAATAAAACTTGACCTTTTCCATGATAAAAACAATGGAGAGGGTAACAAATGGCGGACATATCGATTATTCAAAACTTCCATCAAAGAAGAAAAATATCTAAAAATTCTTACTGATAGAAACATAAGACAAAACATCTGCAAACTTCGCATACGCTCACATAACCTACCCATTGAAAAAACATCATCATCCTCACAAAATACCAGCGAATCATACGTTTTTGTGAAGAATGTAGTATGCAAACAGTCGGAGATGAATTCCATTATGTCATGCAATGTGATAAATTTAGAATAAGAAGAGAACTGTTTTTTGATAATCTTAAAGCGCTTAATGATAACTTTGAAAACATAAACAGTTTGGAAAGATTCATATTTATAATGTCACTCAAAGAAGAGGCTCTCATAAAAGAATTTGTCAATTATTTTGCGATATACCATTGATCAACGTGGTAACCTTAAGTTGTTTATTATTAGGCATATCATATATAGTGTATAAGTATATGTATGTAATTTTTTTAATGGCTCTTTTTTTCATCACCTTTACTTGTACATAATCTAATAATTTATATTTCATGAAAGAGCATGTCTGGTTTATCAATTAAGAGTATATTGTTTTTGTTTTTGTTTATGTTTTGAATACTATACTCACGATTTATTGTTCTGTTTTTGTCATGACTGTGTTACTCTTATTATTATTATTATTATTATTATTATTATTATTATTATTATTATTATTATTATTACTATTATTATTATTACTATTATTACTATTATTACCATTATTATTATCATTGATGTTATATTCGAACAAAATATTGATGGATATGTCAATGAAGTTCAATGAATAAATACATACATACACAATATAATTCAAAATGGCAATAGACACAATGCAAAAAATATAATTCTATAACACGCAATCCATGAACAAACAATCATAGTACAAGTTTACTGGTATAGATAGGGTATAGATTAAAACCTTGTAGGTGCAGAATTAAAATATATTGTATCACCGAATGTAATTCTTTTAAACTGTTTGTAACATTATCTTGTACGTCCTCCTTCCGTCCAACATTCAAATTAATTCCATTTTTGAGATGTAGGCTTAATTTATTTCGAGCTATTGCTTTTTCCGTTCATTATCTTTACTTTCTAAAAGTGCATTATGTATTTCTTTCTTTGTTAAAGGCGTTCATTTTGATCTCGCATATATGTTATGAGTATAATATTTAGTGGCTGATGTACATATGTATTTCTGATGGAACCCAACTAAAATTCCTCCCATTTTAAAGTATCTTATTGTATTTCATTTCCCCCTTATTTTTCGCCATAATCTTTTGACAAATCGACATTTCATAAACAAGATTGATAGTATACTTCAATTTCCATTCCACAGAAAGAGCACAAGTTAGATGATAAAAACTCAAATTGTTAGTTTATCAATACAGTATAGAATACTATGTAATAACTTAAACTGAAATTCAAGTAATTTACCATCTGAAGTAATTTACCACATGTATACACATACATACATATTTATATACCATGGATGTTCATACATCTATGCATATACACACAATACATTTCAAAACAAGTAATACAGAGCAAGAAAGAGAGAGAGATAGAGAGAGAGAGAGATAGAGAGAGAGAGAGAGGGGGGGGGGGGAGGGGGAGACAGAGATAGAGAGACAGTCCCGCTACGTATACCAACACACATCTCCAGCTCGTCTGGAAGCAAGGCCATTGTGAATTTATAATGCACCATGAAAACATCGTCAGAATACTAAATATGAAAGGTTTAGTAGGTATGAAATGGTGAGTTTATTGAGTACAACACACACAAAGAATTACAGTAGTATACATGTACTTACATATACGTAATCGAACAAAATCAGCATCCAGATTTCCTACTAGTCTGTTGTTTGTAATATTCCTCTGAGATATATCACGTCATGGGGAATCCCCAATGTGTATGTTTTTTGTTTCGGAATGGTTTCGAATACTGACGCGATCTACGTGCGGGTTTCTACGAAGCACCAAAACGGCCAAATTTAACAACGTAAAAAAAATAAAGATAAATAAAATTCTGGGTACGTATGCAATAAATAATATGTACGTTCGTAATAACAGTACGTAAGTATGTACGTATTATGTATTACGGACATACGTAATAATAAAACGTGAAAAGGGTGAACTGTTTATCCACATTCTGAATATCAAAAAAATGTCTATCCTTATCTAGTATGAGTATCTCAACATTTGTGGGCGTATGGTTTGTGTGTCCCTCCCTTTTCATAGCGGCATCCGGTACCAGAATATCTTCCTTCCAATAGAAGCAGAACAATCAGGTAAAATCAGGAAATCAGACAACTTCTGACATCTGGACAAGTTATGTTGTTGTTTTTTTTTCAGAGGACGAAACACTATTGAAAACAATGAAAATCATTAGGCAAATTGGAAACTTTGTCATGAATTTGTGACGTCATTCCCTGACAACATTAGGCCTATTTTTTTTATATTTATTTGATAATACAATCCCTGAATCGCAAGAAAAAAAAAAGAAAAAAAGAAGAAGAAGAAGAAGACTACATGTAATGATTTCGCATTTCAACGATGTATAATAAACTTTTTAGTGCTTTAAAATGCAAAATTTCAGCATTTTTTGTTTCACTCTGATGTCACCACGATCCCTCGTATCGACGCAATGTTTCTTAAAATTTAGAACCCTGTCTACCAAAGGCGGCAGTAGAAAGGGGGCAGATGCTAGCTTCCATCTATCGGAGGGGGGGGGGGGCAAAATATTCCCCGACAATAACATTTTTATTTATTTATTTTTTTATTTATTGGTACATACAAATACTGATCAGCATCAAGCTGAAAGGATCAGTTTACAAATTTGGCAACATAAATCATAGATGTATAACAATCAATTGACAATACAAATAATAAAAGGACAGAAACAAAAATATGAATGCAAATATAAAGGCAATATGACATTTAAATAATCATAGGTAATTAAACAGTATACACAAGCATAAACACACCTCTGATCATCTTTCTAGTGCTCCAAACATGCTAAAAGATGAGGTTTCACCATGGCAACACCTACATTTTCTCACGGCATAGTCTCTACTCTCTCTCTTACACAGTGCGTCCCAGAAAAAAACGAAACCGAGATTTATCGATGTTTAATCATATCTTAATCACAATTATGATCAATAAATGACACATATTTGTAAAGCTTGGATCCTCTTCTTTCATTTGATGCCCCTCATATGATACATACTTCACGCATGAGTGAAAAAAGACAATATGAAGCAGGGCTACCAAAAAGTCGTTTGGCCAACGATATCTGAATTTCAAAGAGATAATCACATTTCTAGAAAGTTCATTTTCTACCCTATGACACCTCAATCGGGGAAAATTAGCCAGTGATGACTTCCATGATTTATTAAAGGCTCCCAGATCGTCTCGATTCTGTTACCAGAAATACTCGTTGCTCTGTTGTTAACTGCATGGTCAAGTAGGTTTAATAATGAAAACTTTCCTCACTATCAATCAGCTTTTATCATTTTTTACTCACCACTTCATTTTGTTGACGATCGGCCATGCATGAAGTATTTTGTCTTGTTTGTTTATTGCTAGGAAAGGCAGCCAGTGCTAACGGATTCGTTTAAAGCTCATAGACAGTCTCGGTAGCAAAAATCATACTGGCAAGAAACTGATCTAACATAGTCATATACTATTCTCCTTTTATCATAAGGCACAAGTACGAGATTATTTAACATTCCATTCACGATTTCGAACAAATTTTAGTGTAAATATCTGTAAGAAACGCTTGGTAACGGCTTTTCACCTGCCTCACGCTGAGACCATATCCACCCGAAGGTTCCCCACACAATAAACCCAGCGCTTCTCACTTTGTGTAGCGTATTCTATATTAAACACACAGCAATCCTCGTGTGAGTAATGTGTGTGGCCGTTGTTCGAATTTACATCCCCTCTTTTTTGGGCCAGGGATTTTTATTCTTTTCACCTCTAATTCGATAAATATTTCACTTGAGGAGGAAAAAACTTCACAGCATCTTAGTTATGTTAGTACCCTGATATTTATTAAGTAAAATCAAAGAAATCAAAGGTTTTTGAGGGCTTCCCAAAACTATCTAATACCTTTAATAAATCATGGAAATGCAACCATCACTTTACAACCAACAGACCTTTGTTATCCCTGGCTGATTTTTCCCGATTGACATGATTGAGGTGTCATATGAAAGGGCAGAAAATGAACATTCTAGAAATGTGATTATCTCTTTGAAATTCAGATATCGTTGGCCAAAAGACTTTTTGGTAACCCTGCTTCATATTGTCTTTATTCACTCATGCGTGAAGTATGTATCATATGAGTGGCATCAAATGAAAGAAGAGAATCCAAGCTTTACAAATATGTGTCATTTATTAATCATAATTGTGATTAAGATATGACTAAATATCGATAAATCTCGGTTTCGTTTTTTTTCTGGGACGCACTGTATAAATTATACACGATTTATTGTTCTGTTTTTGTAATGACTGTGTTACTCTTATTATTATTATTATTATTATTATTATTATTATTATTATTATTACTATTATTATTATTACTATTATTATTATTATTACCATTATTATTATCATTGATGTTATATTCGAACAAAATATTGATGGATATGTCAATGAAGTTCAGTGAATAAATACATACATACACAATATAATTCAAAATGGCAATAGACACAATGCAAAAAATATAACTCTATAACAGGCAATCCATAAACAAACAATCATAGTGCAAGTTTACTGGTATAGATAGGGTATAGATTAAAACCTTGTAGGTGCAGAATTAAAATATATTGTATCACCGAATGTAATTCTTTTAAACTGTTTGTAACATTATCTTGTACGTCCTCCTTCCGTCCAACATTCAAATTAATTCCATTTTTGAGATGTAGGCTTAATTTATTTCGAGCTATTGCTTTTTCCGTTCATTATCTTTACTTTCTAAAAGTGCATTATGTATTTCTTTCTTTGTTGAAGGCGTTCATTTTGATCTCGCATATATGTTATGAGTATAATATTTAGTGGCTGATGTACATATGTATTTCTGATGGAACCCAACTAAAATTCCTCCCATTTTAAAGTATCTTATTGTATTTCATTTCCCCCTTATTTTTCGCCATAATCTTTTGACAAATCGACATTTCATAAACAAGATTGATAGTATACTTCAATTTCCATTCCACAGAAAGAGCACAAGTTAGATGATAAAAACTCAAATTGTTAGTTTATCAATACAGTATAGAATACTATGTAATAACTTAAACTGAAATTCAAGTAATTTACCATCTGAAGTAATTTACCACATGTATACACATACATACATATTTATATACCATGGATGTTCATACATCTATGCATATACACACAATACATTTCAAAACAAGTAATACAGAGCAAGAAAGAGAGAGAGATAGAGAGAGAGAGAGAGAGGGGGGGGGGGGAGGGAGACAGAGATAGAGATTGGATACCTAACCAAGGTTAAAGTTACAGCCGATAATGTAGTTTACTCGTTGAATATGAAATCAGGGGCCCCGGAACTGGAAAAGGTGTGGGGGGGGGGGGGGGGGGGAGCTGCTGCCTCCAGGTTTTTGGAAGTATATTCATTATGTAGTTGATAATAATTACAAAAACGTTCCGCGACCCCTGGAGAGGACGGTTACTCTAATACTTCTAATTTGCAGGGTGGATCGAGTCTGCACTCTGCAGCGCCAAAACCCCTCTGCCTCGTTCACCAATGGAGAAAGCTTTTTCATGTCTTCCCTACCCGCTGTTCTGAAGGCAGATTTCAGCACCGTTGCGCGATAAAAATGTACAGGGCATATAAAAAACTAAATTATCCAAAATGAAATATTTCATAATATCTGGATGGTTTTTATTTCCTTTTAAAGCTAAGGTTCAGCGTCTCTTCAACTAGATGTTATGAGATTTGCCAAAATTTGTGCTTGAATGAGTGACCTCTGAACATAAAACTTGGCTAGCGTTAACAAAACAAAAAAATAAATAAAAAAAATAAATAAATAAACTGAACCACACTGTACGTCATACAATATTTGTGTGTGCATTTTAGCTTGTAATTCACTTTCCATGTTTTCATATGAGATGGTGAAGCAAGAGAACACAAGACAAGACCCTGGTTCTATAGTGTATTGTATGGTGAATGAGAAATTTGGAGGAAGCAAACTTATAGTATGCAAGTTTATCTTTCAATTAATCCACCGGTGAATTCAGTTTTCTTAATGCTCTAGACGACATTGAACATTAATGCAGGCCACTTATGCAGGAAAGACACACGTCTGCTATGGAGGAGGATGTGTGCAGCTTAGCATATCGAAATAAAAATGATTGTTGAAAGGTTAAAAACACAGGAAATCTTTGCCTATAATGCATTTTAATCCAGTTTAGAACTCAGCATTTTTTGCAAAAGGTAAAGTAAGGAACTTGACAAAAGTAACGTGAGCTCACTTATTAATTTAGGCCTACTCATGAGACTATCCGGCTGAATAGATCCACACCCATTTGTAAAATAAGAAGAAGAAAAATAAACAACAAAAAACAGAAAACCCCGGATGTTATAAAGGTTTTATTCTAGAGAATTTTCCCCAAAGCATTATTTTTTTTGGATACACTCTGTTATGTCCAAAGTTCAACATGAATGAAAAAAAAAAAGAAAGAAAGAAAAAAGAAAGAAACCCGCGACAATAGATCAAACGCTAATACATGTAGCACTGAGTTCTCATATATCAATACAAACAATATTTATAGTCGTAATAAAGCGGGGAATTTGCTCGTTCAGTGTGTAGTAGCATACTAGCTAAATGCCGCACTTCTATAATGCACACGCAATGCGTATTATAGCTTAGGGGATGTGTTATTAATTCATTCTTTAATCATCATTTATTCAAGGGTGGATCAAAGATTTTTTAAGGGGGGGGGGGGGCACAACTTTCCGATATATCTGACAAGCAAGGTATTTTTCGCAGATAATTTACTCAAAGGATCTTTGGCAAAAAGGTTTTCAGTTTCTCATTCTCAATACAAATTATGTTGTATCAAGGAGCTTTAAGCAAAGCTCATTGGTTATAATCGAGTCTGCAACTATCAAGACTATTCTCAGACTGCTAGTCTTGACTGATTTTTTTTTTTCAGCCTAGGAGCTAAATGTTAGGTATATCACTCATTTTGCCATGTAATAAAAAAAAATGAAAATATTGGTTCATGATTTTGACATTGAAGTACAATATTCCCTTCATCCTCTTCCCTTCTCTTCTTCCATCAGCAGCAGCATCTTCATCCTCATCATCTTCATCGTCTTCTACATCATTATCATCACCAATGTCATCACAATCACCATCATCATCACCATCATAATTTTGATTACTATCACCATCACCACCACCATCACCACTCAACATTATCGCCATCATCATCATCAACGTTATCATTGTTATCATTACCATCATCCACATCATT
This sequence comes from Heliocidaris tuberculata, assembly GCA_025618425.1. NCBI lineage: Eukaryota > Metazoa > Echinodermata > Echinoidea > Camarodonta > Echinometridae > Heliocidaris > Heliocidaris tuberculata. Next base: position 29,970,277 of record CM046839.1, on the reverse strand, counting down.
ATCCTCTTCATTATCATTATCATCATTATCATCATCATCATCACCATCACCATTTTCATCATAATCACTCTCATGACAATCATTATTCTCATCATCCAACAACAGCATCATCATTAATGAATAGACTTTATCAAAATCTTGTTCATGAACATCATCACCACCATCATCATCATCATCATCATCATCCCGATTTTTTAATCTTTTTATAATGGTACTCTCCACTCATAGGTCTGTATTTCGAATCCAGGATGAAAATAATATGACACTGACAATGGTTTACATTGTGAAATTCGAAACTAGAATCCATCGCATTTTAAATTGTGGTAGGCTTATGCATACATTCCTCAGCAAAGGGTAGATACTGCTACTTGAAGCTTCGAAACATGATAGAGAGAGAGAGGGGGGGGGGGGAGGGATAATATACTCACATTGTGTGTTTACTCTCACTGGAAGGCTACTTGCTGTCTCCTGTATCCGACATGAGCACTGCTATATATAGAAACAAATTTAATACATTAAATATTTTGTTATGATTATGCAAATATTTTGAACATTCGTATTTGCTTTTGACGTTGTGGGTCATGACTGAGCCAATACAACCATAGATTTATAGGCAAAGTCCTCCTGATTTTAAGTTGGTTTTAAAAGAAGCAGAAAAATCAAACAAACAGATCAGTGAAAGTTTAAGAAAAATCGATAAGAAATAAGAAAATTATGAATTTAAAAAAAAAGTTGTAATCAATCAAACACAAATTGGCAACTCCATGACGTATCTTGCGAGCTCCTCTCCCATTTGCTCCGTATACAAAAAAAAAAAAAAAAAAAAAAAAATGATAGATTTTCATTTTCTTTGATTGATGAGGGAATAGATTTGTATCTTACAGGTTTGTGTAAAAGCGTAAGCGAGCTGATTATATTTAGGGTGCATAATTATATTATAAAATATATTTTTTTGAGAAAATGGAAAGTTATGATTTTTTCAGTACAGGACAAATGAGAGATGGTAGAGTGGTATATGTGTAATAATAATTCAAGGAATTTAATAAAAGAAAACTTTTGGATGAATGGAACACGATAAAAAATACTTTCGAAAAATAAACTCAAGGGCAATTTCAAAGGCCTGTTGTACTGCCCATAGAAATCAGGTTCGGATTACGTAATACATGTACATGTACACCATTATAATGTTCGCACATTTCTAAAGGTGATAGACAGGGCTATTGAAATTGTCTTGAGTTTATTTTTCGAAAGTAGTTTTTATCGTTATGGGCATATTCTTGAGAATGTCAAAGAATTCAAATATCTCGGGATTGTAGTATACAGTAATGGTTTGTTTAAGCAAGCTGCAAGGAAGAAAAGCCCTTTGTAAATTATACAAATCGTTTGGCAAATATACTCCAACACTGAAATTGCTACACACTGCTTTGATAGTATGATCAAACCTATTTTATTATACGGATCGGAAATATGGGGTAGAACAATGGTCTGCAGCAAACTCTTGTAAGAACAAGCAAAGAAAACAAAACTACATTTTCGAACCGAATTTCGAAAAAAAATCCATCTTCAGTGGTGTAAACATATACTTGATATAAATCGCAAAAGTAGTAATATCGGCGTTATCACTGAACTTGGAAGATATCCTCTTACCATTGAGGATTTAATCAACACTCTTAACTACTGGATAAGAATGGGTTATATTGATCAAGTGCGTCCCCCCAAAAGTTAACAGTCAGAAAAAGTCTCCCCAAATAAATATTTCAAAGTATATGAAGCAAAATTTCATACATGTGGATAGCTTAGGATCTCTTATATTACGTGACACCTAAAGATCTGACGATATTTTACACTCGAGTGAGCAAAGACCACTTTTGTGAAAAGGTGCAAAATCCAGACTTGACAAGAATTGGTATTTCTTCTGGCTGGTATCAGCAAAGTTGAGTGTCATGAAAAGGCTTATAAAAATATTCATATTTGATCAATAAAAGACAATTTATCAAATAAGAGGTTCTGTTCTCTGTATGTCCTTACGTATCTCATCAATATTTTCATGTTTCAGTGAGCAATTAACTGCTTTACTGAGCGTTTTGAAATATTAGTTTTGGCAAGGTTTTAACTCAAGCTGGTTTTCTCAGTCAACCATAAAGTTTTGATGGGATATGTCAAGACATACAGAAAACAAAGCCTATTCTTTCATAAATTGTCATTTAATGATCAGAATATGAAATTTTCTAAGCCTTTTTAAAACTCTAAACTTTGCTGATACCAGAAAGAACCAATACAAAGTTTTGTCAACCATAGATTTTGCACCATTTCACAATAATGGCTTTTGCTCACTCAAGCGTAACATATCGTTAGATGTTTTGGGTGTCATTTGATAGGAGAGAACCTAAGCTATCCATAGTTATGAATATGTCATGAACATATTTTGAAATGTTCATTTGGGGAGACTTTTTCCAACTGTCAACTTTTTACGGTTCTCAAATTTGTTAACACTAGTCAGCACAAAATACAAGTTCTTTTCAAATCTGGATTTTGCACCCTTTCGCAAAAGTCGCTTTTGCTCACTCTAGCTCAAAATATTGCCACATATTTTGGTGTCATTTGATAGAAGAGACCCTAATCTATCCATAGGCATGAAAATTTCCTTTAAAAATATTTTGAAATATTTATTTTGGGAGACTTTTCCAACTTTTATATTTTTGGGGGACGCACTGTATTTTATGATAGTTATATATTGAAAACAAACGACTCTATAAAATCATGGAGCATTGCTGGTTAAGAAACATAAACAAGATTTTAGATACTGTAGACATCTGTAATGATATAGAAATGTGTGAACCAGATGATATACAAATGACGCAAAACGTGAGGGTAAGCTACAAGATGTATTTAATAACCAAATAAAACTTGACCTTTTCCATGATAAAAACAATGGAGAGGGTAACAAATGGCGGACATATCGATTATTCAAAACTTCCATCAAAGAAGAAAAATATCTAAAAATTCTTACTGATAGAAACATAAGACAAAACATCTGCAAACTTCGCATACGCTCACATAACCTACCCATTGAAAAAACATCATCATCCTCACAAAATACCAGCGAATCATACGTTTTTGTGAAGAATGTAGTATGCAAACAGTCGGAGATGAATTCCATTATGTCATGCAATGTGATAAATTTAGAATAAGAAGAGAACTGTTTTTTGATAATCTTAAAGCGCTTAATGATAACTTTGAAAACATAAACAGTTTGGAAAGATTCATATTTATAATGTCACTCAAAGAAGAGGCTCTCATAAAAGAATTTGTCAATTATTTTGCGATATACCATTGATCAACGTGGTAACCTTAAGTTGTTTATTATTAGGCATATCATATATAGTGTATAAGTATATGTATGTAATTTTTTTAATGGCTCTTTTTTTCATCACCTTTACTTGTACATAATCTAATAATTTATATTTCATGAAAGAGCATGTCTGGTTTATCAATTAAGAGTATATTGTTTTTGTTTTTGTTTATGTTTTGAATACTATACTCACGATTTATTGTTCTGTTTTTGTCATGACTGTGTTACTCTTATTATTATTATTATTATTATTATTATTATTATTATTATTATTATTATTATTACTATTATTATTATTACTATTATTACTATTATTACCATTATTATTATCATTGATGTTATATTCGAACAAAATATTGATGGATATGTCAATGAAGTTCAATGAATAAATACATACATACACAATATAATTCAAAATGGCAATAGACACAATGCAAAAAATATAATTCTATAACACGCAATCCATAAACAAACAATCATAGTGCAAGTTTACTGGTATAGATAGGGTATAGATTAAAACCTTGTAGGTGCAGAATTAAAATATATTGTATCACCGAATGTAATTCTTTTAAACTGTTTGTAACATTATCTTGTACGTCCTCCTTCCGTCCAACATTCAAATTAATTCCATTTTTGAGATGTAGGCTTAATTTATTTCGAGCTATTGCTTTTTCCGTTCATTATCTTTACTTTCTAAAAGTGCATTATGTATTTCTTTCTTTGTTGAAGGCGTTCATTTTGATCTCGCATATATGTTATGAGTATAATATTTAGTGGCTGATGTACATATGTATTTCTGATGGAACCCAACTAAAATTCCTCCCATTTTAAAGTATCTTATTGTATTTCATTTCCCCCTTATTTTTCGCCATAATCTTTTGACAAATCGACATTTCATAAACAAGATTGATAGTATACTTCAATTTCCATTCCACAGAAAGAGCACAAGTTAGATGATAAAAACTCAAATTGTTAGTTTATCAATACAGTATAGAATACTATGTAATAACTTAAACTGAAATTCAAGTAATTTACCATCTGAAGTAATTTACCACATGTATACACATACATACATATTTATATACCATGGATGTTCATACATCTATGCATATACACACAATACATTTCAAAACAAGTAATACAGAGCAAGAAAGAGAGAGAGATAGAGAGAGAGAGAGATAGAGAGAGAGAGAGAGGGGGGGGGGGGAGGGAGACAGAGATAGAGAGACAGTACCGCTACGTATACCAACACACATCTCCAGCTCGTCTGGTAGCAAGGCCATTGTGAATTTATAATGCACCATGAAAACATCGTCAGAATACTAAATATGAAAGGTTTAGTAGGTATGAAATGGTGAGTTTATTGAGTACAACACACACAAAGAATTACAGTAGTATACATGTACTTACATATACGTAATCGAACAAAATCAGCATCCAGATTTCCTACTAGTCTGTTGTTTGTAATATTCCTCTGAGATATATCACGTCATGGGGAATCCCCAATGTGTATGTTTTTTGTTTCGGAATGGTTTCGAATACTGACGCGATCTACGTGCGGGTTTCTACGAAGCACCAAAACGGCCAAATTTAACAACGTAAAAAAAATAAAGATAAATAAAATTCTGGGTACGTATGCAATAAATAATATGTACGTTCGTAATAACAGTACGTAAGTATGTACGTATTATGTATTACGGACATACGTAATAATAAAACGTGAAAAGGGTGAACTGTTTATCCACATTCTGAATATCAAAAAAATGTCTATCCTTATCTAGTATGAGTATCTCAACATTTGTGGGCGTATGGTTTGTGTGTCCCTCCCTTTTCATAGCGGCATCCGGTACCAGAATATCTTCCTTCCAATAGAAGCAGAACAATCAGGTAAAATCAGGAAATCAGACAACTTCTGACATCTGGACAAGTTATGTTGTTGTTTTTTTTTCAGAGGACGAAACACTATTGAAAACAATGAAAATCATTAGGCAAATTGGAAACTTTGTCATGAATTTGTGACGTCATTCCCTGACAACATTAGGCCTATTTTTTTTAAAATTTATTTGATAATACAATCCCTGAATCGCAAGAAAAAAAAAAGAAAAAAAGAAGAAGAAGAAGAAGACTACATGTAATGATTTCGCATTTCAACGATGTATAATAAACTTTTTAGTGCTTTAAAATGCAAAATTTCAGCATTTTTTGTTTCACTCTGATGTCACCACGATCCCTCGTATCGACGCAATGTTTCTTAAAATTTAGAACCCTGTCTACCAAAGGCGGCAGTAGAAAGGGGGCAGATGCTAGCTTCCATCTATCGGAGGGGGGGGGGGGGGGCAAAATATTCCCCGACAATAACATTTTTATTTATTTATTTTTTTATTTATTGGTACATACAAATACTGATCAGCATCAAGCTGAAAGGATCAGTTTACAAATTTGGCAACATAAATCATAGATGTATAACAATCAATTGACAATACAAATAATAAAAGGACAGAAACAAAAATATGAATGCAAATATAAAGGCAATATGACATTTAAATAATCATAGGTAATTAAACAGTATACACAAGCATAAACACACCTCTGATCATCTTTCTAGTGCTCCAAACATGCTAAAAGATGAGGTTTCACCATGGCAACACCTACATTTTCTCACGGCATAGTCTCTACTCTCTCTCTTACACAGTGCGTCCCAGAAAAAAACGAAACCGAGATTTATCGATGTTTAATCATATCTTAATCACAATTATGATCAATAAATGACACATATTTGTAAAGCTTGGATCCTCTTCTTTCATTTGATGCCCCTCATATGATACATACTTCACGCATGAGTGAAAAAAGACAATATGAAGCAGGGCTACCAAAAAGTCGTTTGGCCAACGATATCTGAATTTCAAAGAGATAATCACATTTCTAGAAAGTTCATTTTCTACCCTATGACACCTCAATCGGGGAAAATTAGCCAGTGATGACTTCCATGATTTATTAAAGGCTCCCAGATCGTCTCGATTCTGTTACCAGAAATACTCGTTGCTCTGTTGTTAACTGCATGGTCAAGTAGGTTTAATAATGAAAACTTTCCTCACTATCAATCAGCTTTTATCATTTTTTACTCACCACTTCATTCTGTTGACGATCGGCCATGCATGAAGTATTTTGTCTTGTTTGTTTATTGCTAGGAAAGGCAGCCAGTGCTAACGGATTCGTTTAAAGCTCATAGACAGTCTCGGTAGCAAAAATCATACTGGCAAGAAACTGATCTAACATAGTCATATACTATTCTCCTTTTATCATAAGGCACAAGTACGAGATTATTTAACATTCCATTCACGATTTCGAACAAATTTTAGTGTAAATATCTGTAAGAAACGCTTGGTAACGGCTTTTCACCTGCCTCACGCTGAGACCATATCCACCCGAAGGTTCCCCACACAATAAACCCAGCGCTTCTCACTTTGTGTAGCGTATTCTATATTAAACACACAGCAATCCTCGTGTGAGTAATGTGTGTGGCCGTTGTTCGAATTTACATCCCCTCTTTTTTGGGCCAGGGATTTTTATTCTTTTCACCTCTAATTCGATAAATATTTCACTTGAGGAGGAAAAAACTTCACAGCATCTTAGTTATGTTAGTACCCTGATATTTATTAAGTAAAATCAAAGAAATCAAAGGTTTTTGAGGGCTTCCCAAAACTATCTAATACCTTTAATAAATCATGGAAATGCAACCATCACTTTACAACCAACAGACCTTTGTTATCCCTGGCTGATTTTTCCCGATTGACATGATTGAGGTGTCATATGAAAGGGCAGAAAATGAACATTCTAGAAATGTGATTATCTCTTTGAAATTCAGATATCGTTGGCCAAAAGACTTTTTGGTAACCCTGCTTCATATTGTCTTTATTCACTCATGCGTGAAGTATGTATCATATGAGTGGCATCAAATGAAAGAAGAGAATCCAAGCTTTACAAATATGTGTCATTTATTAATCATAATTGTGATTAAGATATGACTAAATATCGATAAATCTCGGTTTCGTTTTTTTCTGGGACGCACTGTATAAATTATACACGATTTATTGTTCTGTTTTTGTAATGACTGTGTTACTCTTATTATTATTATTATTATTATTATTATTATTATTATTATTATTATTATTACTATTATTATTATTACTATTATTATTATTATTACCATTATTATTATCATTGATGTTATATTCGAACAAAATATTGATGGATATGTCAATGAAGGTCAGTGAATAAATACATACATACACAATATAATTCAAAATGGCAATAGACACAATGCAAAAAATATAACTCTATAACACGCAATCCATAAACAAACAATCATAGTGCAAGTTTACTGGTATAGATAGGGTATAGATTAAAACCTTGTAGGTGCAGAATTAAAATATATTGTATCACCGAATGTAATTCTTTTAAACTGTTTGTAACATTATCTTGTACGTCCTCCTTCCGTCCAACATTCAAATTAATTCCATTTTTGAGATGTAGGCTTAATTTATTTCGAGCTATTGCTTTTTCCGTTCATTATCTTTACTTTCTAAAAGTGCATTATGTATTTCTTTCTTTGTTGAAGGCGTTCATTTTGATCTCGCATATATGTTATGAGTATAATATTTAGTGGCTGATGTACATATGTATTTCTGATGGAACCCAACTAAAATTTCTCCCATTTTAAAGTATCTTATTGTATTTCATTTCCCCCTTATTTTTCGCCATAATCTTTTGACAAATCGACATTTCATAAACAAGATTGATAGTATACTTCAATTTCCATTCCACAGAAAGAGCACAAGTTAGATGATAAAAACTCAAATTGTTAGTTTATCAATACAGTATAGAATACTATGTAATAACTTAAACTGAAATTCAAGTAATTTACCATCTGAAGTAATTTACCACATGTATACACATACATACATATTTATATACCATGGATGTTCATACATCTATGCATATACACACAATACATTTCAAAACAAGTAATACAGAGCAAGAAAGAGAGAGAGATAGAGAGAGAGAGAGAGAGGGGGGGGGGGGGGGAGGGAGACAGAGATAGAGATTGGATACCTAACCAAGGTTAAAGTTACAGCCGATAATGTAGTTTACTCGTTGAATATGAAATCAGGGGCCCCGGAACTGGAAAAGGTGGGGGGGGGGGGGGAAGCTGCTGCCTCCAGGTTTTTGGAAGTATATTCATTATGTAGTTGATAATAATTACAAAAACGTTCCGCGACCCCTGGAGAGGACGGTTACTCTAATACTTCTAATTTGCAGGGTGGATCGAGTCTGCACTCTGCAGCGCCAAAACCCCTCTGCCTCGTTCACCAATGGAGAAAGCTTTTTCATGTCTTCCCTACCCGCTGTTCTGAAGGCAGATTTCAGCACCGTTGCGCGATAAAAATGTACAGGGCATATAAAAAACTAAATTATCCAAAATGAAATATTTCATAATATCTGGATGGTTTTTATTTCCTTTTAAAGCTAAGGTTCAGCGTCTCTTCAACTAGATGTTATGAGATTTGCCAAAATTTGTGCTTGAATGAGTGACCTCTGAACATAAAACTTGGCTAGCGTTAACAAAACAAAAAAATAAATAAAAAAAATAAATAAATAAACTGAACCACACTGTACGTCATACAATATTTGTGTGTGCATTTTAGCTTGTAATTCACTTTCCATGTTTTCATATGAGATGGTGAAGCAAGAGAACACAAGACAAGACCCTGGTTCTATAGTGTATTGTATGGTGAATGAGAAATTTGGAGGAAGCAAACTTATAGTATGCAAGTTTATCTTTCAATTAATCCACCGGTGAATTCAGTTTTCTTAATGCTCTAGACGACATTGAACATTAATGCAGGCCACTTATGCAGGAAAGACACACGTCTGCTATGGAGGAGGATGTGTGCAGCTTAGCATATCGAAATAAAAATGATTGTTGAAAGGTTAAAAACACAGGAAATCTTTGCCTATAATGCATTTTAATCCAGTTTAGAACTCAGCATTTTTTGCAAAAGGTAAAGTAAGGAACTTGACAAAAGTAACGTGAGCTCACTTATTAATTTAGGCCTACTCATGAGACTATCCGGCTGAATAGATCCACACCCATTTGTAAAATAAGAAGAAGAAAAATAAAAAACAAAAAACAGAAAACCCCGGATGTTATAAAGGTTTTATTCTAGAGAATTTTCCCCAAAGCATTATTTTTTTTTTATACACTCTGTTATGTCCAAAGTTCAACATGAATGAAAAAAAAAGAAAGAAAGAAAAAAGAAAGAAACCCCGCGACAATAGATCAAACGCTAATACATGTAGCACTGAGTTCTCATATATCAATACAAACAATATTTATAGTCGTAATAAAGCGGGGAATTTGCTCGTTCAGTGTGTAGTAGCATACTAGCTAAATGCCGCACTTCTATAATGCACACGCAATGCGTATTATAGCTTAGGGGATGTGTTATTAATTCATTCTTTAATCATCATTTATTCAAGGGTGGATCAAAGATTTTTTAAGGGGGGGGGGGGCACAACTTTCCGATATATCTGACAAGCAAGGTATTTTTCGCAGATAATTTACTCAAAGGATCTTTGGCAAAAAGGTTTTCAGTTTCTCATTCTCAATACAAATTATGTTGTATCAAGGGGCTTTAAGCAAAGCTCATTGGTTATAATCGAGTCTGCAACTATCAAGACTATTCTCAGACTGCTAGTCTTGACTGATTTTTTTTTTTCAGCCTAGGAGCTAAATGTTAGGTATATCACTCATTTTGCCATGTAATAAAAAAAAATGAAAATATTGGTTCATGATTTTGACATTGAAGTACAATATTCCCTTCATCCTCTTCCCTTCTCTTCTTCCATCAGCAGCAGCATCTTCATCCTCATCATCTTCATCGTCTTCTACATCATTATCATCACCAATGTCATCACAATCACCATCATCATCACCATCATAATTTTGATTACTATCACCATCACCACCACCATCACCACTCAACATTATCGCCATCATCATCATCAACGTTATCATTGTTATCATTACCATCATCCACATCATTATCCTCTTCATTATCATTATCATCATTATCATCATCATCATCACCATCACCATTTTCATCATAATCACTCTCATGACAATCATTATTCTCATCATCCAACAACAGCATCATCATTAATGAATAGACTTTATCAAAATCTTGTTCATGAACATCATCACCACCATCATCATCATCATCATCATCCCGATTTTTTAATCTTTTTATAATGGTACTCTCCACTCATAGGTCTGTATTTCGAATCCAGGATGAAAATAATATGACACTGACAATGGTTTACATTGTGAAATTCGAAACTAGAATCCATCGCATTTTAAATTGTGGTAGGCTTATGCATACATTCCTCAGCAAAGGGTATAGATACTGCTACTTGAAGCTTCGAAACATGATAGAGAGAGAGAGAGGGGGGGGGGGGAGGGATAATATACTCACATTGTGTGTTTACTCTCACTGGAAGGCTACTTGCTGTCTCCTGTATCCGACATGAGCACTGCTATATATAGAAACAAATTTAATACATTAAATATTTTGTTATGATTATGCAAATATTTTGAACATTCGTATTTGCTTTTGACGTTGTGGGTCATGACTGAGCCAATACAACCATAGATTTATAGGCAAAGTCCTCCGTGATTTTAAGTTGGTTTTAAAAGAAGCAGAAAAATCAAACAAACAGATCAGTGAAAGTTTAAGAAAAATCGATAAGAAATAAGAAAATTATGAATTTTAAAAAAAAGTTGTAATCAATCAAACACAAATTGGCAACTCCATGACGTATCTTGCGAGCTCCTCTCCCATTTGCTCCGTATACAAAAAAAATAAAAAATAAAAAAAAATGATAGATTTTCATTTTCTTTGATTGATGAGGGAATAGATTTGTATCTTACAGGTTTGTGTAAAAGCGTAAGCGAGCTGATTATATTTAGGGTGCATAATTATATTATAAAATATATTTTTTTGAGAAAATGGAAAGTTATGATTTTTTCAGTACAGGACAAATGAGAGATGGTAGAGTGGTATATGTGTAATAATAATTCAAGGAATTTAATAAAAGAAAACTTTTGGATGAATGGAACACGATAAAAAATACTTTCGAAAAATAAACTCAAGGGCAATTTCAAAGGCCTGTTGTACTGCCCATAGAAATCAGGTTCGGATTACGTAATACATGTACATGTACACCATTATAATGTTCGCACATTTCTAAAGGTGATAGACAGGGCTATTGAAATTGTCTTGAGTTTATTTTTCGAAAGTAGTTTTTATCGTTATGGGCATATTCTTGAGAATGTCAAAGAATTCAAATATCTCGGGATTGTAGTATACAGTAATGGTTTGTTTAAGCAAGCTGCAAGGAAGAAAAGCCCTTTGTAAATTATACAAATCGTTTGGCAAATATACTCCAACACTGAAATTGCTACACACTGCTTTGATAGTATGATCAAACCTATTTTATTATACGGATCGGAAATATGGGGTAGAACAATGGTCTGCAGCAAACTCTTGTAAGAACAAGCAAAGAAAACAAAACTACATTTTCGAACCGAATTTCGAAAAAAAATCCATCTTCAGTGGTGTAAACATATACTTGATATAAATCGCAAAAGTAGTAATATCGGCGTTATCACTGAACTTGGAAGATATCCTCTTACCATTGAGGATTTAATCAACACTCTTAACTACTGGATAAGAATGGGTTATATTGATCAAGTGCGTCCCCCCAAAAGTTAACAGTCAGAAAAAGTCTCCCCAAATAAATATTTCAAAGTATATGAAGCAAAATTTCATACATGTGGATAGCTTAGGATCTCTTATATTACGTGACACCTAAAGATCTGACGATATTTTACACTCGAGTGAGCAAAGACCACTTTTGTGAAAAGGTGCAAAATCCAGACTTGACAAGAATTGGTATTTCTTCTGGCTGGTATCAGCAAAGTTGAGTGTCATGAAAAGGCTTATAAAAATATTCATATTTGATCAATAAAAGACAATTTATCAAATAAGAGGTTCTGTTCTCTGTATGTCCTTACGTATCTCATCAATATTTTCATGTTTCAGTGAGCAATTAACTGCTTTACTGAGCGTTTTGAAATATTAGTTTTGGCAAGGTTTTAACTCAAGCTGGTTTTCTCAGTCAACCATAAAGTTTTGATGGGATATGTCAAGACATACAGAAAACAAAGCCTATTCTTTCATAAATTGTCATTTAATGATCAGAATATGAAATTTTCTAAGCCTTTTTAAAACTCTAAACTTTGCTGATACCAGAAAGAACCAATACAAAGTTTTGTCAACCATAGATTTTGCACCATTTCACAATAATGGCTTTTGCTCACTCAAGCGTAACATATCGTTAGATGTTTTGGGTGTCATTTGATAGGAGAGAACCTAAGCTATCCATAGTTATGAATATGTCATGAACATATTTTGAAATGTTCATTTGGGGAGACTTTTTCCAACTGTCAACTTTTTACGGTTCTCAAATTTGTTAACACTAGTCAGCACAAAATACAAGTTCTTTTCAAATCTGGATTTTGCACCCTTTCGCAAAAGTCGCTTTTGCTCACTCTAGCTCAAAATATTGCCACATATTTTGGTGTCATTTGATAGAAGAGACCCTAATCTATCCATAGGCATGAAAATTTCCTTTAAAAATATTTTGAAATATTTATTTTGGGAGACTTTTCCAACTTTTATATTTTTGGGGGACGCACTGTATTTTATGATAGTTATATATTGAAAACAAACGACTCTATAAAATCATGGAGCATTGCTGGTTAAGAAACATAAACAAGATTTTAGATACTGTAGACATCTGTAATGATATAGAAATGTGTGAACCAGATGATATACAAATGACGCAAAACGTGAGGGTAAGCTACAAGATGTATTTAATAACCAAATAAAACTTGACCTTTTCCATGATAAAAACAATGGAGAGGGTAACAAATGGCGGACATATCGATTATTCAAAACTTCCATCAAAGAAGAAAAATATCTAAAAATTCTTACTGATAGAAACATAAGACAAAACATCTGCAAACTTCGCATACGCTCACATAACCTACCCATTGAAAAAACATCATCATCCTCACAAAATACCAGCGAATCATACGTTTTTGTGAAGAATGTAGTATGCAAACAGTCGGAGATGAATTCCATTATGTCATGCAATGTGATAAATTTAGAATAAGAAGAGAACTGTTTTTTGATAATCTTAAAGCGCTTAATGATAACTTTGAAAACATAAACAGTTTGGAAAGATTCATATTTATAATGTCACTCAAAGAAGAGGCTCTCATAAAAGAATTTGTCAATTATTTTGCGATATACCATTGATCAACGTGGTAACCTTAAGTTGTTTATTATTAGGCATATCATATATAGTGTATAAGTATATGTATGTAATTTTTTTAATGGCTCTTTTTTTCATCACCTTTACTTGTACATAATCTAATAATTTATATTTCATGAAAGAGCATGTCTGGTTTATCAATTAAGAGTATATTGTTTTTGTTTTTGTTTATGTTTTGAATACTATACTCACGATTTATTGTTCTGTTTTTGTCATGACTGTGTTACTCTTATTATTATTATTATTATTATTATTATTATTATTATTATTATTATTACTATTATTATTATTACTATTATTACTATTATTACCATTATTATTATCATTGATGTTATATTCGAACAAAATATTGATGGATATGTCAATGAAGTTCAATGAATAAATACATACATACACAATATAATTCAAAATGGCAATAGACACAATGCAAAAAATATAATTCTATAACACGCAATCCATAAACAAACAATCATAGTGCAAGTTTACTGGTATAGATAGGGTATAGATTAAAACCTTGTAGGTGCAGAATTAAAATATATTGTATCACCGAATGTAATTCTTTTAAACTGTTTGTAACATTATCTTGTACGTCCTCCTTCCGTCCAACATTCAAATTAATTCCATTTTTGAGATGTAGGCTTAATTTATTTCGAGCTATTGCTTTTTCCGTTCATTATCTTTACTTTCTAAAAGTGCATTATGTATTTCTTTCTTTGTTGAAGGCGTTCATTTTGATCTCGCATATATGTTATGAGTATAATATTTAGTGGCTGATGTACATATGTATTTCTGATGGAACCCAACTAAAATTCCTCCCATTTTAAAGTATCTTATTGTATTTCATTTCCCCCTTATTTTTCGCCATAATCTTTTGACAAATCGACATTTCATAAACAAGATTGATAGTATACTTCAATTTCCATTCCACAGAAAGAGCACAAGTTAGATGATAAAAACTCAAATTGTTAGTTTATCAATACAGTATAGAATACTATGTAATAACTTAAACTGAAATTCAAGTAATTTACCATCTGAAGTAATTTACCACATGTATACACATACATACATATTTATATACCATGGATGTTCATACATCTATGCATATACACACAATACATTTCAAAACAAGTAATACAGAGCAAGAAAGAGAGAGAGATAGAGAGAGAGAGAGGGGGGGGGGGGGGGGAGGGAGACAGAGATAGAAAGACAGTACCGCTACGTATACCAACACACATCTCCAGCTCGTCTGGTAGCAAGACCATTGTGAATTTATAATGCACCATGAAAACATCGTCAGAATACTAAATATGAAAGGTTTAGTAGGTATGAAATGGTGAGTTTATTGAGTACAACACACACAAAGAATTACAGTAGTATACATGTACTTACATATACGTAATCGAACAAAATCAGCATCCAGATTTCCTACTAGTCTGTTGTTTGTAATATTCCTCTGAGATATATCACGTCATGGGGAATCCCCAATGTGTATGTTTTTTGTTTCGGAATGGTTTCGAATACTGACGCGATCTACGTGCGGGTTTCTACGAAGCACCAAAACGGCCAAATTTAACAACGTAAAAAAAATAAAGATAAATAAAATTCTTGGTACGTATGCAATAAATAATATGTACGTTCGTAATAACAATACGTAAGTACGTACGTATTACGTATTACGGACATACGTAATAATAAAACGTGAAAAGGGTGAACTGTTTATCCACATTCTGAATATCAAAAAAATGTCTATCCTTATCCGTCGATTCGCAGATGATTCGCCACAATAGACCTATTGTGAGCTCTAGTATGAGTATCTCAACATTTGTGGGCGTATGGTTTGTGTGTCCCTCCCTTTTCATAGCGGCATCCGGTACCAGAATATCTTCCTTCCAATAGAAGCAGAACAATCAGGTAAAATCAGGAAATCAGACAACTTCTGACATCTGGACAAGTTATGTTGTTGTTTTTTTTTCAGAGGACGAAACACTATTGAAAACAATGAAAATCATTAGGCAAATTGGAAACTTTGTCATGAATTTGTGACGTCATTCCCTGACAACATTAGGCCTATTTTCTTTATATTTATTTGATAATACAATCCCTGAATCGCAAGGAAAAAAAAAGAAAAAAAGAAGAAGAAGAAGAAGAAGAAGACTACATGTAATGATTTCGCATTTCAACGATGTATAATAAACTTTTTAGTGCTTTAAAATGCAAAATTTCAGCATTTTTTGTTTCACTCTGATGTCACCACGATCCCTCGTATCGACGCAATGTTTCTTAAAATTTAGAACCCTGTCTACCAAAGGCGGCAGTAGAAAGGGGGCAGATGCTAGCTTCCATCTATCGGAGGGGGGGGGGGGGGGAAATATTCCCCGACAATAACATTTTTATTTATTTTTTTTTTTTATTTATTGGTACATATAAATACTGATCAGCATCAAGCTGAAAGGATCAGTTTACAAATTTGGCAACATAAATCATAGATGTATAACAATCAATTGACAATACAAATAATAAAAGGACAGAAACAAAAATATGAATGCAAATATAAAGGCAATATGACATTTAAATAATCATAGGTAATTAAACAGTATACACAAGCATAAACATACCTCTGATCATCTTTCTAGTGCTCCAAACATGCTAAAAGATGAGGTTTCACCATGGCAACACCTACATTTTCTCACGGCATAGTCTCTACTCTCTCTCTTACACAGTGCGTCCCAGAAAAAAACGAAACCGAGATTTATCGATGTTTAATCATATCTTAATCACAATTATGATCAATAAATGACACATATTTGTAAAGCTTGGATCCTCTTCTTTCATTTGATGCCCCTCATATGATACATACTTCACGCATGAGTGAAAAAAGACAATATGAAGCAGGGCTACCAAAAAGTCGTTTGGCCAACGATATCTGAATTTCAAAGAGATAATCACATTTCTAGAAAGTTCATTTTCTACCCTATGACACCTCAATCGGGGAAAATTAGCCAGTGATGACTTCCATGATTTATTAAAGGCTCCCAGATCGTCTCGATTCTGTTACCAGAAATACTCGTTGCACACAGAGAAATTTTTACAAAAATTATGTAAAAAATTATGTTAAATAGGAACTCCATAACTTTTTTGTAAATTTTACCTGACAGTATATTTCCCAAATATTATGTAAATCATTATGTTAAATATGAACTCCATTTTTTTGTGTAAATATTACTTAACAAAATGTTTTACCAAAATTATGTAAAATGTTTTGTTAAATAGGAACTTGTGTAAATTTTACCTAACAAAATATTCGACAATAATTATGTAAAATGTCATGTTAAATATAGGTACTTCAAATTTATGTGTAAATTTTACCTAACAAACAATTCCACAAATATTATGTAAAATGCTATGTTAGATAAAAATTTCAGAACTTTTGTGCAATTTTTACCAAACATAAAATTTTAACATAAATTATAGAATATGTTGTGGGAAATAAGAACTTACAAAGCTTTGGAGATTATTTTTCGAAACTGATGTATATATATATATATATATATATGTATATATATATATATATAAATATATATATATATATATTGAAGACATAGAATCCGATGTAATACATCTTAACCATTATGATAATAATCATGATAATGTAAGAAAAATGTGTCACATGCACAAATAAATCAAATATTTGACAAAGAAACAAAGTACTGTACATTGTTCAGTGTTTATTTTAACAAATGACGTTCCTTGATAATAAAATATCAGGTAGAAAAGACAAACTGTACCTAACAATAATTTACCAAGTTGCATCTTAACTTTTTATGGTAAAACACAAAAGCTGAAATATGATCAATGATGACTCTTATAAATTAAAAGGAACATGAAATTGAAAAATTTCTTCAAAAGGTTTGTAAAATGTAATAGAAAACAATTTAATGGTCTCCATATAATGATTATTTACATGGCTCTTTAATAATTCAAATGATCTAGCTTGAATGTTTTATCACGTTTCACAACAGAGGTGAAAAGCTGCATTCCACCTTTTTAATTCTCGGGAAGGGCAATCAAAGTATCCAAACAACCAAATAATTGCACTTAAGGGAGCTCGGACTTTACACAGAGCCCTCTACACAGAGCAATGATTTTCTGGCATGCCATACATGTATGAATTACAGGCTGTAATTAGTAAATTTTAAATATTTTATCGTTCCTAAATTTTTACATTATGCAGAGACCAGACCTGAAAACTTTTTTTTTCCAGCATTATTCACGACAATTGACATTTTTGACCAAAAGATCTTAACCCCTCAAAAGTGTGTGCCCCTATGGTGTTTGTCCCCCCCCCCCCAATCCAAGTATCTTATAGACTTAAAGTGTTAACAACTGTTGGATCTTTTTTCCCCTTGTACACCTTTCCAATATATGAATAGAAGTAATCAAAATAATTAGAAAATGATTAATTAAAGGTACATGTACTTTCATTTTAATTAGGATTTGAAAAAGAGCCTTGAGAGAGTCATGAATTCTTGGCATATCTTAGAGCCTGAATTGAACATTATCTCAAAGACCTATAACAGTAATATCTGCCAATGTCTACATTTCCAATGTATAAAAAGGAACAACCAAAATGATTGGAATATGATTAATCGAAGGTTCTCTCATTCTAATGATAGGCTTCAAACAACGTCTCTAGAGAGCCATGAGTTTTTGGCATGGCTTGTAATTAAAATCATGAATTTTGAAAAGCAATGATCAAATTGAGTTCACAAGCATTACTGAAAGGTTCTTAAACTTAAGTTTTGTGCAACAAGTTTACATTGCATCTATCCAGTGTCTTAATCAAAGCAACCAAAATTATTACATTAGAATACGATTAATTAAAGGTTCCTCCATTGTAATGAATTCACACAAAGCTCACTAGAAGGCCATGAGCCATCTACTGGTAAGTCAAACTATATGTTACAGTCAGTCTGAAAATGGCAATGATGAAATTAAGAGTTCCCAACTACTAATAAAAACATGTTCTCAATAAATGGCAATGCCTATATTTAGTTTTCCAATACCTACATTAAACAGCAAATTATAGGTCAAAATAAAACAACCAAGCATTGAGATTAAGTTTTGTTTTCCCCCTTGTAATCAAGGACTTCAAAGAAAGCCTCTAGAGAACCATGCATTCTCGACACACTATATGATCTGAGTAGATCCGATTTTGGAAGAATTTCCAATAGAATTTGATGTAAACATTCAAACATGTAAAATCTACATGATTGGGTTTCTGAATAGTCATATGAATAATAAAATCGAAATTTTGGGGCGGTCGCAAGCTTTCTTGTAGGAGAAAAGGACAAATCGGCTCTGAATCCTGGTGACGTCACATCAGTCGTGCGATTGTCTACGATTTGAAGCCGACTTGACCTTTACTCCAAATAGAAGGCTTACAATGCCCTGAAATTTTGATTGTAGTATTCACATTATTATTCAGAACCTCAATCAGGAAGATTATGTTTGTTTTAATTTCATTATCTAATATCAACTTGTAGACACAAGATGTCATTGTACCAAGTTCCTAATCGTCTAAATTACCAAAATAATTTGAAAATAATTAGTTTGATGTTTCTTCATTCTAATGACTATGATCAAATAACACTGATTATTAAGATTCTTGTGTGAAAATGTTATTAACTTACACCTTTCTAATATCTTAAATGAAAACAAAAGTAATTAGAATATACATGTAATTAAATAAAGTCCCTTCCTTTAAGCAACCTTCTAGATAGTATACCCATGAATTTCGGGCATGTCATGTGTTAGTCTGAAATAGCAATGATCACACTGAGTTAAAAATGTTTAATGAATGGCTCTTAAAGGAGAAGTCCAGTCCAAAAATAACTTGGGTTTTAACAGAAGTAGAAAAATCAGACCTACAGATGAAAAAAATTTGAGGAAAATCGAACAACTAATAAGAAAGTCATGGATTTCTTAGTGGCATGAAAAACTAGAGAAACAATGAAAATCACTAGACAAATTGGCAACTCAGTCACTGGTTTGTGATGTCATAGGTACACAACTCACCAATTCTTTTGTTTATATTCATAATACAAATTCTCAAATTTTGTCGAAGAATATGAGCTTTTACATAACTTGAACCACGTTACATCTATAGTAATATGTTTCTGCTTGTATAAACCTTTACAAAATATTTCAAGAACTTCAAAACATTAATATTGTTTCCAAATATTACATTTCCACAATCACTCATTTTTGTATGTATATTGTATAAATATTCATATTTTCATGATTTTTACAGAAAATTATTTACTCTGGATTAGAGTATACATGCAAAAACATTACTTTAAATATGAGTTGGTTCAAGTCACGAGGAGATCATATTCCTGAACAAAAAATGAAAATTTGTGTTATGAACACATGTATTAACTAAGTAGTTGGTGAACTGTGTACCTATGATATCACAAACTCATGACTTATTTGTCAATTTGTCTAGTGATTTTCATTGTTTCCCCAGTTTTTCATGCCACTAGAATATTAATAATTTTCTTATTAGTTGTCCGATTTTCCTTTTTTTTTTTTTGGTTTTTTGGGGGGATCTGTTTGTCTGATTTTTCTTCTTCTATCAAAACCAAGTAATTTTTGGACTGGACTTCCCTTTAAAGTGATCATGTTCTCGGTTAGTTGGAATGTCTATTTGTCATTAGGGTTTTCTGGAAAGCCCTGAATTCTCTGACAATTGGACATTTTACCGAGCCTGGCATTTCATACACAATGCTGTGAATAAATTCCCAAGTTCCTCGTAGCAATGTGACTGGTACTCGAGATTGTATGCATAGCAGGCTTTGAAACACAGATCAACAGCATCGAGAGTTCCAGCTGAAACCTGCTTTCCTTCGATGACAATATGGCTGTAGCCTGTCTGCTCCTCTCATCGACTGAAGGTATTTGTGGACTCCTGAGAAAGATTTGTGGACTCCTGAGAAAGTAGAATGAAAATGAAATGACAACAAAGGAGTAATGTCTTGAAAACCGACAGATTGAAGGAAACAGTATCAAATGACAAAAATGAAAATAATGCAAAAACTGTAAGGAGTCATGATGCAATCATATATCTTGACTATATAGAAATCTTCATGAGGAGCCTGAAAAAAAAAACACCTTGCTATTCTAGCATTACATTTGCTGGATTGAACAATGCCAGAGAATTAAGAATTATTAGAGTTATCACAATATTTAGAATCACCCCAAATTAGCACTTGATTATGACTGTTTAAGAACTACTTACACATTGCATATCAACAAATGATGAGCCTCTTTCTGCTTGTGCCACTATACCTCCGCCTTCCCTCCTTCCTGGGAGCAACTCTGGGAGCAGGAAGCATGCTCTATAATAAATAGAAAATGTAACATTTCAAATTGACTAAGGTTAATGTGATGATATAATTATGTGCATCATTAAAATTTATTGTTTATTTTGTTACTCTTGACCTACTTTTGAATGACTTTATCGGTACACCACCCATTCACAACCTGAACCATCCTATGCCTTGGTAATCGATTTTGATGGATTTTTTTTAAAAATTGTTTCTCTCTATCCTCTCTTTTCATTAAAATTGATTGTTCCCCAGAGTTTCATTCTCCTTTAATGTTGGTTTAGGTAATGTTTAAAAATGATATATGTACAATATGAAGGATATTGATTTAATACAGGGCATCCATATAAGCATACATGTAAAAATACATAATTAGTAAATAGCCTAAAAAGTAATCATACCTGTGCAGAGAATTTGTTGACAAATTTTAGCCTTGGTCCCATCTTTGGAATAATCTCTTTAATTTCCTTGCTCTCCAACAGCAAAAAACTGTCATCATTGATTCTATTCTCTGTTGATACAGAAACACATAGAGTGTGTATTAAAAAAAAAAAAATGAAATAGAAAATAAGGAGCTTCATATTCATATTAATGACTTCTGAGCTACTTAGTATGGGGGCCCAGTTCCAAAAAAATATTACAATGGGGGAGAATGCAAATTACAAGTAGTCTATGACAAGTATACTTATACATGTACAAGCTTATCTGAAGATAACCTTGTACTGCATAATTGAATAGCCTTCAATAGCTTTTGTGCGTGTTAGCAGGCTATGTATATGAATATGATCTATTCTAGACCATATACATGCATGAGACTGAGAGGAAAATAATTATTCAAAATTTCACTTTCAACTCTGAAGTCAGAAATCTTGAATTTGTAGCAAGTAAGAGTTGAACAGTCCCAAAATTAGGTAATCTACATGTAGCAATTTTGTTGTCGGTTTTGACTATTGCAACAGTGAATGTGACACAGTCCCACATTATGATTATGATCTCATATGTGTATGAGTGGGCAAGGCCAAGGGCCTATGTCTGAGTATGACTGAGCACTTGTGACTGACAAGTACTGAGTCAATAATTTAAAAATTGGAATGTGCCAATTACCTCATTATTTGATATTTTATCACTTAATCTTAAATTGATTGAAGAAGCTATCCCATATCATAAATTAACACATTTAATGCATTTGATGGTTCAAACTAACATGAAACAGGCAAATTACCACATGAAAAATCCTTACTCATCACAAGATGGCGCTTTTTTTTGTTTTAGATAAATTCATAAACAAAGTTAGACCTAACTTAGACTATTCATTTAAACAGCAACTTTTCAATAATGGAAATCATTAAGACATGTTGAAACTTAATCAACATTGAAAAACATACCTTGCTTTTTATGGTTGCATGGCAACGGAAATGCCTCAATGCAATTAGATCTAGGGCTAGTCCGGCTAGACCTACTATATGACTATGTACAGTCATGGCAGTATAACAGTAACACTAACAGTTGGATCTCACAAATTTAGAGCCGTAACTTCGAAACCGAGTCTGAGAAAGGCTTATGCTTTTGTTAGCTTTGAGTTTATGATGAGTTCATCCTATTTCACGCATGATATCTATTGAACTACATGTTTAAGAACAAAGTAAAGTGCTACAAACTTACCCTCGAAAGTTCCAGAGAGGTCTTCTAGGCCCCACTCTTTCAATAAGTTCTGCCAAGTCGCCATTTTGATTAATTGTATTTGTAACGTACGTACACGTACGTCGACCGCGCGCGTGTACCATTATGTGCCGTGCATATAGCACAAGCACGTGCAACGTGAGTATGCCCGGCTGTGCATGCCCGGCCCTGATAATATCGCTTGCCACTTATTACATTTCGTTAGAAAAAAAATTACAAAAATGAAAAGAAGAAAAAAAAAATAATTGGAATTTGTCACATTAAGCACGACAGTAATTCAATAGATAGTCCTATTTTCTATTCAAAACAAACACATACCTTACAGAACACGACACAATGTGCACGACACGGGGGAAATTAATTAGGTATATAAATGAAAGTTAATCAGTTACAAAACTTGTGCATATCTTGTGTCAAAAATACAAAACGCAGTTTGAATAATAGAAAATATAGGCTAATATGACATGGGCCTAATTGGCTAATACGGTCAAGTTTACATAAAGGTAGATTTAGGGTCATTTGGTAATTATACATGAAATATACGCCTACTTATGATAAAACAGCTTACAAATCACTTTACTTAATGACGTCTATTACATTGCGCTAGATTTACAGGGAAAAGATCAATTCTACTTAACACATTTTACATAATAGGTAACCCATGTTGATTTTCTTTTTTCTTTTTTTTTTTCTTTGTTTTTTGTTATTTTTTTTTTTGGGGGGGGGGGAGGGCTGGGCAAAGCAACTCAGTGTTCACTACATTTTTCATAAATTTCACATTGAAAATATAGGCCTATAGGGCCTATTGTGAATAGGCCTCATGACTTGGCCGAGCAATTTTGCAAAACATTTTATGAGGATTACAGCGTTAGTGATCGAAGTTTACATAATCATAACCATAAAATGTGTTTTTTACAAAACCGTTTCCAAAACATTTTACTTAATGACGACAAATTACATTGTATATGTTAAATAAACCTAACGAAAAGGGCAATATTGCAAAATCTTTATTAAGAAATATCTTACAGCGTTATTTTGCAAGATTTGTTCAGCCAGTTTTATATAACTGTGTATCAAAATCATGTAAATGTCAACTGACATTCGTAAAATGTATTTTATACACAAGAGTTTACAAAACATTTTACTTAATGTCGACTTATAACATTCTGCATGATAAAATTCCCTTTAAAAAATTACGTGTACTTAACACATTTTACATAATAGGCATTTTTGTTTTCTTTTGGCAAAATGCATTTTACTTATTACAAATAGTGTTAAGTAAATTTTACATTTGCATGACACATTATATGCGAAATGTAATTTATTACAAATATTTAGTAAAATACTACATAAAAATATTCCTTTGAGACACTTTTACATATATTAAGTAATTTTTTTACAAAATGAAGTTTACTTAATGAAATATTAAGTAAATATTTCTCTGTGTGTGCTCTGTTGTTAACTGCATGGTCAAGTAGGTTTAATAATGAAAACTTTCCTCACTATCAATCAGCTTTTATCATTTTTTACTCACCACTTCATTTTGTTGACGATCGGCCATGCATGAAGTATTTTGTCTTGTTTGTTTATTGCTAGGAAAGGCAGCCAGTGCTAACGGATTCGTTTAAAGCTCATAGACAGTCTCGGTAGCAAAAATCATACTGGCAAGAAACTGATCTAACATAGTCATATACTATTCTCCTTTTATCATAAGGCACAAGTACGAGATTATTTAACATTCCATTCACGATTTCGAACAAATTTTAGTGTAAATATCTGTAAGAAACGCTTGGTAACGGCTTTTCACCTGCCTCACGCTGAGACCATATCCACCCGAAGGTTCCCCACACAATAAACCCAACGCTTCTCACTTTGTGTAGCGTATTCTATAACACACAGCAATCCTCGTGTGAGTAATGTGTGTGGCCGTTGTTCGAATTTACATCCCCTCTTTTTTGGGCCAGGGATTTTTATTCTTTTCACCTCTAATTCGATAAATATTTCACTTGAGGAGGAAAAAACTTCACAGCATCTTAGTTATGTTAGTACCCTGATATTTATTAAGTAAAATCAAAGAAATCAAAGGTTTTTGAGGGCTTCCCAAAACTATCTAATACCTTTAATAAATCATGGAAATGCAACCATCACTTTACAACCAACAGACCTTTGTTATCCCTGGCTGATTTTTCCCGATTGACATGATTGAGGTGTCATATGAAAGGGCAGAAAATGAACATTCTAGAAATGTGATTATCTCTTTGAAATTCAGATATCGTTGGCCAAAAGACTTTTTGGTAACCCTGCTTCATATTGTCTTTATTCACTCATGCGTGAAGTATGTATCATATGAGTGGCATCAAATGAAAGAAGAGAATCCAAGCTTTACAAATATGTGTCATTTATTAATCATAATTGTGATTAAGATATGACTAAATATCGATAAATCTCGGTTTCGTTTTTTTCTGGGACGCACTGTATAAATTATACACGCAGATAGGCGCAATTTATCTCAAGATTGTACAAATCCTGTCAGTGGCGCCAAAAGCGAGACCGGGGAGATTTTTCCCGTTATCAAGGGAGGGGGGGGGGGGGGGGCAATATCCTTTCCCCCTTACAAGACCATTACTTTGCAGTATCAAATAGGTGTCTAGTGATGTGAAATGCAAGGCGTCAGCACGCAGTAATCTAAATTTTCTGGCTTGCCATAATCTATTTTGCCCTCTCGCAAGATAAGACAAATGATTTTGCGAGGGGGGGGGGGGGCTTGAATTGTTGGGGGAAACTGCCCCCTCTGCCCCCCCCCCCCCCCCCCCCACTTTCGGCTCCTCATTAGGTTCACTATTAGGTTCAATGAGGAAATCATATTCTTAGATTAAAAAAGTCATGAATTCTATCATCAAAAATATAAAGAAAATAGGCCTAATATTGTGAGGGAATGACATCACAAATTCATGACAAAGTTTCCAATTTGTCTAGTCATTTTCATTGTTTTCAATAGTGTTTCGTGTTCTGAAAAAAAATCATAACTTGCCCAGAAGTCAGAAGTTGTCCGATTTTCTGATTTGATTCTGATTGTTTTGCTTCTATTGGAAGCAAGATATCTGGTAGCGGATGCCTCTGCGAAAAGGGAGGGACACACACACCATACGCAAATAAATGTTGAGATACTCATACTAGACATTTATGGGCTCACAATAGGCCCATTGTGGCAAATCATCGGTGAATCAACGGATAAGGATAGACATTTGTTTGAGATTCAAAATGTGGATAAACAGTTCAACCTTTTCACGTTTTATTGTTATTATTATCATTATTAAGAATTTTGCGTCGCCTGTGCCTGGGAGGGGAAAAGCGAACTGAATCACTGCAACCCTTAGGTCTCTCCTCCCAATATGACTGAATGGGATGTGCAGGTGTACCACTACACCGGGGTCCCCCTACTCTTCTTCGAATAGTGCAGTGGGTTCTGAACCTGCAAAGGTGGTGACTCTCCTTTACACAGGGCCTCCATTTAACGTCCTATCCGAGGGACGGAGTGTTTTCAACTGTAACAAAGCCTGCGTCTATGAAACAGGGGAGGGGCACGTTAACACACAACGCAGGCTTCAGTCAGATCCGAACCCACGATCTTTGGTTCAACAGGCACACGCTTGTGCAATCCAACCTTGGTAATAAGATGATTTGTGTAAAAGCAGAAAAATGAGAAAAACAGGATGGTGAAAGTTTGAAAGAAATCGGACAAGAACTAAGAAAGTTATAGATGTTTGAAAAATGAAATCACTACATCTATGCGAATCTCAAATTGGCAATTTGGTGAATCAATTGTGACATTTTTGTGGACAACTCTCCCATTTGTTGTACACAAAAATATCATTAATTTGCGGTTTTCTTCGAGGCACTTTTACCCTCGGGGCAGTACTCAAAATATATTGGAGATAGCACTCAAAATATATTGGAGATAGCACTCAAAATATATTGGAGATAGCATATTGTTATTATGTCCTCATGAACGGAAATATCATAATGAGTAATGTATTTTGAAAAAAAGTGACATTTTATTCATTTTGTGTGTTGGAGCAAATGGGGGAGTTGTCCACAGCTACATCACAGTGACGTTACCTATTCGGCCAATTTGAAATTCCCATATGCAATAGTGATTACAACTTTCAAAAATTCATAACTTTCTTATTGCTTGTCCGATTTCGTTCAAACTTTCACCAATCTGCTTCTCTGATTTGTCCTCTTTCTTTCAAAGCAACTTGCTATTAAGGTTGGATTTCCCTTTAAAGACTGAGACAACTCGCCTTCTCGCATTACGTACATACGCAGTAATTTTTTTTTTTTTTTTAGCGATGTCAAATTTGGCCCTTCTGGAGCTTCGTAGGTTTCTGCAATTCTTTTATTCCCCCCCCCCCCCCCCCATTTACTTTTGTCGAGGAGTTCACAGGTCCGGTATCAGTGACGGTCCTCCACTCCAGAATATTCATAACCTTTTAAACTACATGTATGGTTAGTCTTCTTCCCAATACCCTTGTCGTAGCTTGCGATTAAAAGATCAAGAGTCACAACTTTCATTATATCCCTTCATAAAAGCACCTTCTCAGTCAGATTATGTCCTTTACCAGTACATGCACATACCCATTATGTTCATCGCGACAAACATGATTTTAAAACATGACGATAGGAAATATGATGATAGGATTAAAGGGACTATACCAAAATACTCAATAGGTGATTAGAAATTCTCAGCAGATGATGAGAAAGAAAGAAGGAAATCTCAATAATATATCAATATACATGTAGCTGTAGGCCCTACTCTATTCAGTTATCAGGGTTACAGGGACAGAAAATTTTCTGTGGACAATACCCCCTTGTTGAATTCGGAGAGCTGCAAACTAAACATTTTTTTTTTCTTGATGGAAATAATTATGCATGAAGTATTTTGTTTTTATAAATTTTCATAAACACACCCCATTACGCACACAGTCTCTCTAGCGGCTAACGGTGGAGCATCTAAAAAAAAAAAAAGGGGGGGGGGTACCTTGGCAGCCTCTCGTGCCGTGTAGGCCCACAGAAAGTTGTAGTGAAATTTGTGAGGTCTTCAAATGGAGAAAAGGGGCGTTCGAGGAGTCAACCGTATACATGGTATATGTAGGGATATTCATTGGCTCGATTTACTTATGTACTATACGAAAATGTATATGATGCATATCTCACGATGAGAAAAATGTGGTGACTCACTTGAAACTTTAAAATTATCAATCAATGTTGCACAGATATATCCGAACTGGAGGAGTGCCTCTGCGCATTTATCGTACATAACCGCAGACTAAGTTTTTCCTGGGTTTCAAATGAAAAAAAAAAATTGTTATGTTTTAAATTTTATCATTATTGTTACTATTATTATTATTTTCATAAATTATTATTATTATCAATATTAATATTATTATTATTAATGTGATCATGATGAAAATGGATGGCTTAACCAGAAGATGCCTCTCGTTTTTCCAAGTGTATAGTAGGCTAAATGGGATATCTAAGAAATCATGGTAAAGAAAAGGAGGTTCTTCAAACAGAAAATAAAATACAAACATCGTAAATTTCATTAGCTCTAGCGATATAAATAACGGATTTTAGATACAGCAGTGGCTATTAGCTGAATTAAGGCGAACTATCATTTTCTGTTCACCCAGGATAACAAAATTTGCCACTGTCTTTTAGTGCTTGTTAAAAGAAATAATAAGCGCGATGTTAAGCATTTCCAGGTACAAGAATGGGGTTAACTAAATCGGGGTAAGTTAGCAAGTTCGTCCACTGTTTGCAAACTTACGACTGTAGGCTGAAAGGCATAGTAGCACATCCAGTCAAGGGCGTAGACGGTCTAGGCATCATCCCCCTAAAAAATACATTTCTTCTTCTTTCTCACAGCCTACCGCCTCTCAGGAAAAATGGGTTGGATATTTGATGGGGGCCATGTCCCTCTAAATTTTGATGGCTATCGATCCTGCAGGCACATGGACATTTTGCCCCCTATGAATTTCTTGATACGTTGAGCCAGGACAGCACGTACTATACAGTTGTTACATGATTAATGAAATTACATTTTTGTATGCAATAACGTATAATGAGAATATCTCATTAATAAGTGACCCTGCGCCTAAACTCCGCATTCGTTCCTGTGTACTTCCGTTCTTTGTGTGGATAAAGATGTTAAGGCAATATTTATCCCCGATGACTGAAAAACTCTAGGAGGGTGAGAACGGCACTTTAAAGGCCAAGTCCACACGAATATCAAGTTGATTTGAATAAATAGAGTAAAATTGAACAAGCATAACAGCGAAAATTTCACTGAAATCGGATGTAAAATAAGAAAGTTATGGGATTTTGAATTTTTGCATTATTTCATGAAACAGTGATATGCATAACATGGGCGGTATGCAAATGAGTGAACCGATGATGTCACACACTCACTTTTCCTTATGTATTTTATGAAATTTCAAATATTTCAATTTTCATGGATGTGATAGTAAAGAATGTCTACCTTGTATCAAAATAATTTACAATAATGATGATTTTACAAGTTCCATAAGGAGTCAAACAATATATTTACATTATTGAAGCAAAAAAAAATTGAAATATATGATATTTCAATTTAGTCAGAAGGTATTTTCATACCTTCTGACTATGATAACTCAAAAGTGATTTATTCAATTCAATTCAAACTTTCATAACATAATTTTGAGTATAATAGTCTTCTTGCGAAGCAATATGATGTTGATTGGTCTTTTGATTAATAAATTATGAAATTGTGAAAAATGTATTGCTTTTTCAAAAGTAGCCAAAAAATATTGTCAGGATTATGTAAACACACTCATTGTCGATCTGACAAGACATAATAGAGAAGCTTGCTTGGTATCTGTGGAATTAACACATGAATAGTACATTTCAGCCTGGCAGTCACATACCACAGATACCTGAAAAGCTCTACTATTATGCCTTGTCAAACAGGTGAAGAGGGACAATGGGTGTGTTTACATAATCCTGACAGTATTTTGGGGCTACTTTTGAGAAAGCAATACATTTTTCACAATTTCATAATTTTTTAATCAAAAGACCAACCAACACCAAATTGCACCGCAAGAAGACTATTATACTCAAAATTATGTTATGAAAGTTTGAATTGAATTGAGTAAATCACTTTTGAGTTATCATAGTGAGAAGGTATGAAAATGTTTTTTCTTTACATACAGAGCATTTTGGGGGGCAAAACGTTGTCCAAGGGCACTTTGGGGTTTTCATTTCAGGGGGTCTGACACACCCTTCCCGATGGACAATTTTGTCAGTTTTTATATTTTTGGAATGTACATCTATAGCTCTTCCTTCTGACAAAATTTGGTCCCTGGGCTTCAAGGGGAAAATTAATTTCAATTTCGTCCCGGAAACTGAAATGTGCGAATGCTCGTTTGAATTTCGTCTATGGTCGATCAGTTTTGAAGGGGTAACCTCGATAGTTATAAGGACCGCTATTCATAAGGACCACTTATTCCTAAGGACCGCTATCCATAACGCGTGACTAAATGAATAGCGGCTTTTGCATGAATATCGATCCTTCTAAATAGCGAGCAAACCATAGACAAATTACCGCGCTATTCATGAGGACTACCATTCATAAGGATCACTATTCATAATTATTCATAAGGACCGCTATTCATAACGCGTGTTAAATCAATAACGGTTTTCTATGAATAGCGGTCCTTATGAATAGCGAGCGGACCCCTGTAGAATTGTCATGTTATTAAAAGAATATCGCAATGTTCATTTTTTATAATGCTCTCTGTATTACATTTGTGAGGGAGTTGAAGCTTTTGGCTAAAGCTGTCCCATTGCATCTCTCTTGATTTCGATGTAAATATATTATGTCTCCTAAGATTTGATAGAGTTTTTTTTAAATGAATGTTTGAACATCAAGTTAACTTAATTCTATTTCGTTTAGTGTACAGTATCCAGTAAATAATGTCTTGCTTTGCTTTGTTTTGTTTTGCCCCTTAAGCTGTCCTTGCCCCCCCCCCCCAATATCTAATACATTAAATATATTATTTAAGAGAATTACCACGATCACGGAGAGTTTACACAACACATACATAAACACAAAAGCAAAGGGGCAAATAATAGGTATTTTATCAAGCGGTGTAAGATCTTAGCAATTCATTAACTTTTAAAACTTGATAGAGAAGGGCATTTCTTTATTGTATACTCAGTACTATTCCACAACTTTGGGCCACTATATGTGACTGTGGTACGATAAAATTCATACTTAAGAATACGAATGTGACTGGACTGTCTGGTAAAGTATGGAACAAATTAAAAAAAAAAATAAAATAATAAATAAAAAAAAATCATGAAAACAGTCATCTAAAAACTTAGCCAGTTAGTATGAAAACAAGAAATTAGCGAGTTGTAACTTATGTATATCCTGAACTTTTAACTGATTTACTTTATGAAACCGGGGATCAGTGTGTGATAATGGTGCTAAAGCAGTAATAATACGCACTGCTCGTTTTGTAAGAGCAAAATTCTATTAAGATGAGTTGATGCACAACTACTCCAGACAATATTGCAATAAGTTGAATAAGTTATCATCATATACTAAGTAGGATCATGAAAGGTAGTACCTTCCTTTATCGATTTATGGCACCAATGATTTAAAAAAAATTTTTTTACACGCTATCTGTCATATCTGATTTTTCCAGCTCAATTTATCATCTAAAATAACTCCCAAGAATCTAGCAGAATGAGCCAACGAAATTTGGCGATTATCTATGGATATCCTCACGTCAGTAAGATTAATGTTTTTATATGGGGGTTTAAAGAGCATACAACATGTATTAGATTAATTTTCAATTTGTTAGATGCAAACCAATCTGAAAGCTTTACTAGTTCTAAATTCAAATTGTTACACAAATATTCAACAATTCAATAACTGCAGGTAAATTTTTGCTTACCAACTGAATATCATTGATATAAAAAGATAAGGGCCCAACACAGTACCTTGTGGGACACCAATGTTTACAGGTAACAGAAGATATAGCATACATTAAAAAATACACTCTATCAAGGAAATAACTCTAAAACCAATCTAGGGCTGTACCACGGACACCGTAATGTTTCATTTATTCAAATTAAAATTTGATGATCAACACAATCAAAAGCTTTCGACATATCTAAGAAAGACCAGTGACACACTTTTAATTCTCAAATCCTTTCGAAATATTATTCGTAAGTTCAAATAAAGCCATTTATAATTAAAAAAAAACCTTCTCTAATTACGGATTGCTTTGAGTTATGATATCATGCATAAGCAAGAAACTTCGCAAACGACTGTACTCTTACTTTTCAAAAAAAAAAAAATCGAAAAAAGGAGAAAATATTGAAATCGGGCAGTAATTGGTCAATATTTCTTCATTTCCCTTTTTTTAAATATTTGGCACAACTCTAGCGATTTTCATACCAATCGGAAATACACGTTTTTAATAGACAAGTTAAAGATTTCACATAAAGGCTGTGCTAACAATATAATCGCTACTTTTATAACACGGATATTAATATCATCATAACCTGGACTTTTTCAGCTATCAAGCTTATGAACAACTTCAAGAATTTCCAAAGGGGTAATCGGGTTGATGGGATATCGTATGAGGGTTGTGTTCACTGGGTAAAATATAAAAAGAAATGTGTAGTCGTATTTGGTAAAGTGCTTACAATATCAGAGGTAACTGTACAAAAATATTCTTTAACTTCATTCGTTAACTATATCCATATCATCATAAATGTATTTTCCATTTTCATCAATGTAATCATATTGCACTTTTCCACGAACAGAATATGATAATTCATTCATAATTTTCCAACTTGCTTTGGTTTTACTGCGTACATCTTCAACCTTTTAAACTAATGATTCCTTTTAGACTTACGTATTGTTAAGGAACTTTTCTGACTGCATTATAAAAAGATTTCCGGTAGGTGCTGGATCTTTAATGTATATCTGGTACATCTATTCTTTTAAAACATAACTTCTAAACTTCAAAGGTAAACCAAGGCTTGGAAGAAAACTTCTTCTTAATATGGATATTCAAAAGTGGAAAGCATTTATCATAAAAATCATTAAACACATGCATGAAGCAGTCAAATCGACTATCAACGTTAGTATCATGCGAAGGCATGTCCCGATCTATTTCAGTTAAAATTTCACAAAATTTTGCAACGGTTATTATTTTATGAGACACTTGGTAACAGACTTAGGTTCATTTAAATCCATTGCAGACTTAATACATGTAAAAACGGGAAAAAATGATCACCAACATCGGTAAGCATATTCCTGCATTCACATAATTTTCTGGTCTGTTTGAAGAAAAAAAATTGTCAATAAGAGTTTTCGATGTCCTTGAGAGCCTTGTTGGTTTTAATATAAAAGGTGTAAGAGAATACGTCATCAGTTAATCTATGAATATATTAGTATTTTGGTGAAACTGTATAAAAAGTCTACATTGTCTGTATACAATAGCTAGAATGGCTTTTTGACTTTTAATACCGAATTCAATATATAACATTTCAACAACACAATTGAAAACGTCCAAATCAGTTCGCCTTCTAAATTTGATTGTATCTTTTCAGTGACGAGACCCACACTATCGACATGTATAATGTTTCTACGGTGACCAATAAAAATGTAACCGTCTAAATTCAAAGATTCATCACCAATAAACCAAGTTCCTGATAATGAAATAATTGAAAAAAAAGAGGATGAAAAGATGAAATAGTACGGCTTGTACCGAAAGGGTGGGTAGCGTCGGTTCGCGTCGCCATCATTCGTCCAAAGCCCCCCCCCCCCCCCGTTTTTGCCGAAAGCGTGCGTTGACATTAAAAAAAAAATTTTTGTTGGTATTATTATCATTATTGTTATTATTATTATTATTATTATTATTATTATTATTATTATTATTATTATTATCATTAATATTATATTAGAAAAAGGCCAAACGCACCCTTTCGGCAAAACTGGGGGGGGGGGGGGGAGGGCTTTGAACGAATGCTGGGGTTCCAGTCAACGCGACGCCAGTGCCGTATATCACTGAATATAGAGAGAGTCTGGTCAACTCTCCTCCAGTGGGTAACAATATGGCGGCATGATGCTTGGTTAGGCAACCATGTAACAAAGGAATACACGCAATGTTGTAACCAACTGAAACCGAGTTGGCCAGACATCCCTCTATATTCAGTGATATACGGCACTGCGGGACGCGACCTAGCCTTTAATCACGGCGGCATGCTAGGTCTTTCCTTTGCTGCGCTTCTGGCTACATGTACCAGCTCTGTCGATCCTCAAGAAACGCGCGGAATAGTCCTCTGGTATGATTGTCAGAAGTCGACACAGGCTTGCAGGCCGCCTTTACGCACCCGCGAACATTACTTGTTGTTTTCTTATTTTACCTTTTAAACAGTCAGGGAGATAGCCGAATCTTAGGGCGTCCCGTAGTCCCGCGTTTTAGGGTACACTGAAGCGCAAGAGGCCGTTATGTATTGGCGCGAAGCGAACTGGTCACAGTAGACCATGGGATGACCGCTGAAATTCTCACTTTTCGTGGTCCGCGAGTTCGCCCCACCTAATTTCACCTTGTAAATGTTACTAAAAATATAAAAACACTAATGGCATATGTTGCCATTTGCAAAATGTGCAGGTTTGTTCAAAAATGATTATTTTGTAGCAAAAACTGAGCTCCATATCTTCTTGACCACATGGATTTCAGCCACAGAGTTTAGTACAGCATTCCCACCACATGGTATGTGCTGTGTGTGTGTGTATGAGAGTTTGTGTGCTTTGTGTTTGTGTGTATTATGTGCATGGTGTATAGGGAAGTGCCAGGCTCTTTCACTTACTTTGACCTGGCTGTAGAACAGCATGGCATGGCCAGTGCAAACTGCATGATAAAACCTTTGTTTTTTATCTTTTGATTTATTTAGAATGGGGAGCTTAAGTTTATTATAAAACAGAGGAGGGAGGAGAAAGGATTGAGGCTTTTATGAGGGGAAAAGTGAAAAATTGTTTGTCAACAGCTATATTTTAGTGGCCAATATCAAAGACAATGCAGATAGTGTAGTCTGCTACGGATAATGTAGTCTGCTACCTATTGTGAACACACAGAGTAACTGCAATACCAAGTAGTATTGTAAGGAATGAGGTAGTTTGCACTGTGTCGTGTTTAGTCAAGGGAAGATTCACAGCAAAGAATTCTTGTGCCTTATTGCTCATGAATAGGAAAATCTGCTACACATTAATTCAATCAGTGAAGAAAAAGTGAGAGTTGACGCCTCTGATATTCACACGAGATGAAAGAAACAAACAGCTTCATGTTACTCAGAAGTGACAGATATGAGAAGTGAATGAGTTCAATTCTTTGGCAGTCATAAAGGCCAAGGCAAAATACGGAAAACTGTTAACAAGTTTAATGTGGACATTTGAAACACGAAACTCCTCTAAAATTCATTTTCCTAATCATGAGAGGTGAGATGTTATTTTTCTGTGATGGCACAGAATGCAAGATTGTGCCTCATGTTGAGGACATCACATGTACACTGCTCGCAGCAGACACTTTGAGATTCAGCACTCTAAATTACCTGAGATAGATTTTGGTAGGTTTGCATGGATTTACATACATAAGCACTGATATTACAATTTATACATTTTATTTCTTGGAAATATTCATATATGGGTTATGCAATTGCAAATACTTCTTTAAAGACCTACTAATTTTTCAAGTGCTATAGACTGAGTTTTATCCATTACAGAGTGGATTTTGCATGAATTTGCATAACTGGAATTTAACTATATCATGGTTTCCTACTTGGCAACAATCACAGGCCTATAAACATTGCATTTTGCACCAAAAGTTACTCTTAGCATATTGCCTTTAAGGTGATTTGATAGTTAGTGTTTGCAGTTCAGTCAAATAGACTGATTTGCATATTGATACATAATCTACATAATTAGGCACCAATATCATAAAAGGTATACACAATTTTTGCTTAGAAATATTAAACATTCAGATGATGCAGTCCGAAATAGAACTGAATACTAACTTTTGATTGATACGATACTGAGCTGTTCGGTGCAAGTACTACATTATCAAAAAATGGGGTTTGCATTAATATGCATAATTAAGCATCATTATAATTTATGGTGACGAACTGCTAGTTTCTAAGCTTGAAAACAATCATGTTTACAGTCAGCACCCATAGTTTCTCAAACTATAGCTTTCATATGATCTGATACAGGAATTTTCAGTTGAGTAGCCACAATAACGGATTTGCATATTGATGCAGATTTGCATAATTAAGTGTCAATTTCACATAATTGAGAATCACTGTCATAAAACAATTACAGATTTGTTATGGCTTGGAAAATTCGCATTCAGATTCTGCATTCCAAATTATCCTTAAATACCATCTTTTGATTGAGAGCATACTGATCTTTGTGAATTATGGGATAAACAATATATTTTGCATAAATTTGCATAATTAGGCAACATTACAGTGGTAAATTGCCACTTCCAAACTTCGCAACATTCATATTTAGATTAAGCACCTAAAGTTTAATCAAAATATCAGTATTCATGCAGTTTAGTATAAACATTTGTCAGTCTAAAAGAGCCAAAATAATGGATTTGCATACAAATGAATAATTTGTATAATTAGGCATCAATATTTCATAATTAGGAATCAGTGTCATAAAATATTAACACATTTACGGCTTGAATTATTCACATTCAGATTATACAGTCCCAATAATCCTTGGATATGTCTTTACTGAGAACACACCGGTGTTTGTGAATTATTGTATATAAGTAATGAATACTGCATAAATTTGCATAATTAGGCCACATTACAGTGATTAATTGCCATTTCCAAGATTTACAACATTCATATTTAGAGCAAGCACCCAAAGTTACCCTGAAATATCACCTTTCATGTGATTTGATATTAGCATTATTAGTTAAATAGCCCTCAAATGGATTTCCATATTGATGCCTGATTTGCATAATTAGGCATCAATGTTACAGAAAATATACATATATGGTTAAGAGATATTCACATTCAGATGATGCAGTCCAGATTAGCCTGAAATACTTTTTTTTTTTAATTAATGATACCAGTGTTTTGTGTATTATAGTTAAACAATGAATTATGCATAAATTTGCATAATTAGACCTCATTAGAGTGATAACGTGCAAGTTTCAGGCTTGGCAACATTCATATTTGAATTCAGCACAAAAAAGTACCTTTGTCTCCAACTTTTCAGGTGGGGCGAACAAGTGGACCACGAAAATGAAAAACGGAGCCTCTTTTTCCATGTCATCCCATGGTCTACAGGGAACCGTTATAAATGTTCTTATTCCAGACGAGAATAATTCACCGAAGCGAGCGAAAGAGAGAGAGGGAGAGAGAGAAAGAAAGACACACACGCATCGAGCGGGATGGCGGAGGCCCGCACACAATGACATACACGCAGATACACACGCACACACACCCGTGTGTGTATGGTGTACACACAGTCTATGCATAGGGCATTACAGGCACAGTGTGTTTCGTTGCATTGCTGCATCAAACTAAGAACGCCTTGAAGGAATCTGTGACACGTAGATTCAAAAAATACATTTTCGAACCACGTTTTCATCCTTCTATATTAGCGTTGTAGGATTGTCATTCACTTTGTACATGTCGATCAACGGTCAGAAAGCGGTGAAAGGTCATGAATGATTCATTGAGGGCAATCGTCCCTTTTGTTTGGGACTTTGATCATTCCCGAAAATCTTGGTACTCTCCGTGACTGTTAAATCTTTCGTCAATTTCGTACAAAGATTTTATTTTCATGAACAATTCAGTTCTTGATAGACGAAATAAACCAATCAGAAGCTGTTTTGATGTGGCGTGAAGAGACTATTCAGCCGATTCGAGACGCGGGGGTAGTAGTAATTTGTTATGGTAAATAGGACAACATAATTTTTTTTTTCACATATGCAACCAAACTATGACTCCTGACCATTTTTTTCATGATTAAAAAAGATAATTTGTGTGTGGACCTTTTTTTATAAATACTTTCAGTTTTCTCCCGCTATCTATACCATATTTCGTTCCCCATCAAATAATGGACGAGCTCCGTCTTTTCCGTTGCTGTTCCTTTCATTTAACGCACTGAACCGTAGAGTTCAGTGTGGATTAAATGAAAAGAGTTGTACTGCCGTATTTGGAAAGGTTGTTGAATGATTCATTACCTCTCGGTCGTCTTGAATACATGAATATTGATTGCGTCGACGGGTGCAAAAAGGCGAGTGTCCACTTCTCGCAATCAGAGGACTTCCGAGCGCTTCGATGATCGACAGAGCTAAGAGCATATAGAGCAGCAAAGAAAAGAACTAGCGTGCCGCCTTGGTGAAAGGCTAGACGCGACCCGACGCTCCCAACGCACCCTTTCGGGGGGGGGGGGGGGGGGGGGGCTTTGGACGAATGGTTGCGTTCCAGTCAACGCGATGCCACGCGACGCTCGCCACCCTTTCGGTACAAATATGAAATTATCAAAATTTATTGGCTTGATATATCATTGCTTTTGGTCTCTGAAAATGTGGATTCCCAGGGTGGGGATGGGGGGGGGGGGGGGACTCAGTATATAGTAAGTGGTGGGTATGTGCCCAGAGAAAACACCAATTCATTTTTACACTCAAAGCATACCATTTTATTTCTTGTTGAGAAGAAGAAGAGAGAAAACCGTTCCAAAGCAGTGGCGGATTTAGGGGGGGGCAATCCCGGCCCGTGCCCCCCCCCTTTTGAGGGAAAACAATGCATTGTGCCCCTCCTATTTGCAATTGGGCCCCCCCCCTTTTGACCAGAAAACCCTTTTTTTTGCTTGTCAGAGAATTATGGAGGGGAACTGGACCCCATTACCCCCCCCCCCCCCCCCCCCCCCCCCACTGAGCGACTTTTGGAGGGCTGGCGAAAGACCAAAAAAAATATGGGTCTCCCTCCTAGCAGTTTCCCAAAGTTGACAATCCTGCATTTGTGTGCCCCCCCCCTTATACGAAATCCTGGATCCCCCCCCCCCTGTTCCAAAGCACCGCTTTTTAGGTGGGCTGTACATTCAAGTACAGACCACATCATGTCTTTGTACGAAATTTTGTTTATAATTTATTATTATTATTTATTTATCTTTATTTCTACCCACTTTTTAGTGTCCACAGTATCTCCAAACGGCTTTGTCAAATGTACTCAAGTTCGGTACGATGGTAGATATGGAACACAAACGATCGATTGCTCTCATTATGCTTGTTAACATCAAATCATAAACAAAGCATATTACTTTCACTTTCCAATTTAACCTAAATCACACTTACGGTGGCGAATCCAGGATTGGGGGGGGGGCACATATAATTATACTGATTTATACTGATTTATATTTTGTGCACTGTAGCAAATCTTGAATATTTCACTCCTCCCCTTCCTTTGCCAGCTCCCTCTTAAAATTCCTTCCCATCTGTACATATACCATATATTCCTGCTTGTCCCCTGCACTCGGGAGAGCAATAACTCATTGATGTGTCGATGTGGGGTCAAATTGGGCTTGTGCAAGTTATCGCTGCCATTGTTGCATGGGTTGTTCGTGCTTATAATTATATTTATTTTCAGTTTCAGTTTATTTCATATTTCAAATCACATAATTGGAACATAAACAATGACCTTTGCATTATTGCAATAATATAGGAACATATCTTCAATACTTTCAACA
This sequence comes from Heliocidaris tuberculata, assembly GCA_025618425.1. Taxonomy (NCBI): domain Eukaryota; kingdom Metazoa; phylum Echinodermata; class Echinoidea; order Camarodonta; family Echinometridae; genus Heliocidaris; species Heliocidaris tuberculata. Next base: position 29,930,568 of record CM046839.1, on the reverse strand, counting down.
AAAGAAGAAGAAGACAAAAAGAAAAAAAAATGCAAGTAAACATACAAAGACACAGATCAATATTTCCATCATTTTAAACTTGGGATAAGACAAACTAGTTCCGCGTGAAATATGAGGGAATCTAGTAAAAAGCTAGGCTTGTCATATAAGAATTAAGAAAAACAACAGTCTTTCACACACACGACGAGTTTGCTAGCTCACTCGGTGTGATAGGGATGTGCGCATCTCGGGTAGTTGTTGTGGTCATGAACCTACTACTCAGTAGGTCTATACTGTGGTTGATACATCGTTGGGTAGTTGTTTTCTGAGTGCATTTTGTAAATAGCTGTATATTTTAACATATTTTGTTGTTGTTTGTATTCATGAATAAGTTATCTTTGCCATATCATCTGAGGGGCCTTAACTTAACAAGCTGTGCTTCAACCAAGGTCTCCTCGTCTTTCTTTATTCTAAATTGTGATATAGAATAGACGATAATTTTTTGTACTGTTATGATTATAATCTGTTATATTTTGTTATATGTGATTTCTGAAAGACAAATAAACTTGAACTTGCCTTGAATCAACCACTACATTTTATTTTGGACGGCCTCTTTGGAAGGCCACCGCAATGTCCTTATGGTCAGAATTTGAGATCTCCAAATAACCTCCTGACATTTAATTATCATAAATATGTTCCAACGTTGCTTTTGTTTTGTTTTTTGTTACAGAGTGTACAATTGAGCTGAAATATATTTAGCTATGCTGCCCCATTATTTCGCGAAAAAAAACCCCCTTAGAAAGTACGGTACAACGTTCGACCGTATGTAGATATGAGAACAATGCGTGATCCGCTCAACAATGAATGACTGTTGGGCTATACACGGTGGCCCAGAAAAAATGCAACACCTGGGATCCACAATTTCAACGATTATAGTTAAAAGAAGTATCATTAGTTTTTGTGATCATCATGATGATCAATTTTGGGTAAGACGTTTTGATTCTACAGGTATCTTATGAGGCAATGTCATAATTATTCAAAATTTGGTACATTTGGAACCGCAGTTATGCTTAAAGCAGCGAGAACTGTTTGTATGATGGCTTGCCATAGAGTTACCATTGTTGTTCTTGGTCTGAAAACGTAGACAACTTGAATTAAAGGAGAATTGTATGGGAAGCTGTCATACATTTCTCGTTGCTTCAAATGTCTACTGTTGCAAAAGTAGCAAAATTTGAAAAGGACATTGCCTCACAAAAATAGCCGTAGAATCAAAACGCCTTACCCGAAATTAATGATCATGGTGATCTTAATGTCATTTTATTAGGAAAGGAATTCTTTACCCAATAAAATACAAAAATTAATGATATTGTGCCAATGATATCCTTTGAGATTGCAGATCTCAGGTGTTGCATTCTTCTTGGGCCACCCTGTATTATACGATGTCTTTGCATACACGATGTATGCTTGCATGTCACAGGAATGTGTGTTTTACGTACTGCTTACTGCAGCACATAAAGCAGGTGATTATTAATGTGTTAATAATCCATTTTTGTTGATGTAATGTAATAACCTAAATCTTATCTTCAAGTAGATGTGCGGTTTCTATGAGTGAGACAAAGGCATTTCTACAAATTGTGCCTGAACCACTATTATTATTGTCATCAAGACCTGAATAATACTGTTAAAGAGTTTTCGATTATGTGGACGTGGACGTCGTTGACGTCGACCGGAAGTCTACAGTCAACGCGTCGACTGCTCAAGTTCGTCCACTTTTAAAATCTGGACAGGAACGGCATGACGTTTTCTCTTAATCTTTTCTTAGGTTATTTATTTTTTTATTTTATTCTTTCATTTCCCTCCTTTCTTTCGTTTTGTTATTTTTTGTATTTCTCCTTTCATTTTTCTTTCTGTCTTTCCTTATGTTATACTTTGTTCTCTCCTTTCATTTCTCTTTCTTTCTTCCCTTATGTTATTCTTTGTTTTTTTCCTTTCATTTCTCTTTTTTTCTTTCCTTTTATTCATTGTTTCTCCATTCATTTCTCTTTCTATCTTACATTATTTTATTCTACGTTTTTTCCTCCTTTCATTTCTTTTTCTTTCCTTTTGTTCTTTGTTTTTCTCCTTTCATTTCTCTTTCTTTCTGTCTTTCCTTTTGTTATTCTTTGTTTTTCTCCCTTCACTTCTGTTTCTATCTTTCCTTATGTCATTCTATGTTTTTCTTCTTTCATTTATTTTTCCTTTGTTATTCTGTTTTTTCCTTTCATTTCTCTCTCTATCTTTCCTTATATTATTCTGTTTTTCTCCTCCTTTTCTTTTCTTGTTATTCTTTGTTTTTCTCCTTTCATTTCTCTTTCTTTCTTTCCTTTTGTTATACTGTTTTTCTCCTTTCATTTCTCTTCTATCTTTCTTAATGTCATTCTTTGTTTTTCTCTTTTCATTTTTCTTTCTATCTTTCCTTGTTATTCTTCGTTTTTCTCCTTTCATTTCTCTTTTTTTCTGTCTTTCCTTTTGTTATTTTTCTACTTTCATTTCTCTTTCTACCTTTCCTGGTGTTATTCTTTGTTTTCCTCTTTCCATCTCTCTTATTGTTATTCTTTGTTTTTCCTTTTATTTCTCTTCCTTTCTTTTTCATGTCATTCTTTGTTTTTTTTCTCCTTTCATTCTCTTTCCATTTTCTTTTCCCCTTCTATATCTTTTCTTCTCTTTCTTTATGTCATTCTGTTTTCATGTTTCTTTCATCTCCCTTTTCCATACTTTCCTATGTTGCTCTTTGTTTTTCTCCTTTCATTTCTCTTTCTATTTTCTTGGTTTTTCCTTGCCTCATCTTCTCTTACTCACATTCTTTCTAATGTATTTCTTTTTTTATGCTATCTCCTTCTTTTTCTGTCATTTTCTATGTATTTCTTTGTTTTTCTCCTTCATGTGACGTCATAGCGGTGAACGATGCTAAGGTTTTAGAAAGGACGGCAAAACCATGTGGACGCATTCTCGATCTGACTTAGTGGACGAGGGAGACGACGTGACGCATGCGCAGAACTTCCAAATGACGTGATCTCGTACCAGTCGACTTAGTCTAGTTCTGGACGTTTTTAATTATTTTGTCCGTAAAACCATGAAGCTACAACCCTGTGTGCGTCCACTGATTCACTCTCCCCACAAATTCACCTTCCCCGCGGAGAAGGTGAATTTGTGGGGAGAGTGAATCAGTGGACTTCGCACCGTTCTACGTTGAGTGCACGCACACGGGGTTGTAGCTTCATGGTTTTACGGACAAAATAGTTAAAAACGTCCACAACTAGACTACAGTCGACTATGTAATGTTTTTGTTTTTGTTTGGTTTTTGTTTTTGTTTTGTACAATATTTATGTCATAGATAATAAGAAACGTCTGCATGTGGAGAAGAAAATATTGCCCTATGACACTGCGCAACCTGTAAATATGTACATATGATAAAACGCTAGTAATTCATGACATCATTTGTATTACAGTGGCGGATCTACGGGGGGGGGGGGTTTAGGGGGTTTAAACCCCCCCCCCCCTTGGGCTGCCAAGTAAACATTTAATGTGCATAGGAAAAAAAAAAAATAGAGCATGCAAGTATGCTTAAAATCGCAAGCTGGCAACCCTAAAAATGAAAAATCTCCCTACTGTGGGAGGGGGGTGTCCCCCCTCCCACACCCTCCCCCCTCGGTCGCTACGCTCCCCCACAATACCCAGCTCAGCCCCTCAAACCCCCCCCCCCTTGGAAAAAAGCTAGATCCGCTTCTGTATTATATAACCGTATCATATTCTATTGTACTATGTCATGTTATATTAGTATCATTACACTGTGTTATATTAATTGATATCTTTGCACTCAGTGCATACTCAGTGCATGCTCTATCAGCTCATACAATTCACTGAACTGTACGTATACGGAAGAAAATCCATACTCCATCCATTTTCTATCAACAACAATAAAACTGAAGAGAAATGTATATATATCTATATATTGATATATATATATATATATATATATATATATATATATATATATATATATATATATAATGTTATTTAGGTTCTTTAAAGCAGCTAGCTTCACAGTACACGCACACAGAGAATTGGGCACTGGGGCCAACGGAGGTGGGCTATCCTCCGTGTGGTCAACAGCTGGGGTGAAACCCAGTCTGGCTTGTCAATGGTTGGTGCTGGCAAATGGCCTTCCAGTTGGCAAGTTACTCAGTATCTCAAAGACCTGGTGTGTCTTGTGTTTCTGGTGAGCAACCTGCATAGTAGCTAACCAAAAGATAGATAGACATAGATAGATAGATAGATATGTAGATAGATAAATAGTGATATAGATATATAGTTAATGGGCATTTTTTTTTAAATACTTGGTCTAGAGTATTCAGTATTTTCCATTACTAACTGCACCATATAGAACAAAAGCCCAGAATGTCTGCCATAACTTGAGATTTGAAAAGATTTGAACATGTAATCACTTATGATTATGTTTTTTATTTGTCTTTTCGGAAAGGAGACACCCCCACTGAAAGGCACCCCACAGCCCTGACCGGTATTGCGCATGCACATCAGAACCGGGCTGGCCAGAAAATACATTTAAAAAAAGGGGCAACGGTTTGTGTCGGCAGCCTGTCATGAGTCTCCCCTAAAACGCGCAAAATAATACAATACATGCAGCAAAATAATGTGACTAGATGCAATTGGCAAAAATATTCAAAACTGAATGACAAGCGCCATTAAACCTAATCCAAGGAGAAGAGGAAGAAGAACGTGCAAATCGAAAGCTCGTTAAAGCTCATGTACAGTATTGGTAGCAAAAAGGAAATTGGAAAGAAACATGTGAAATATAGTCTCATGTTGTTCTCCTTGTATCAAAAGATGTCTGTAAGAGATCATTTGGTATTCCATCCATGATTTCTGGTGAATTTCAGTGTAAATATCTGTAAGGAATGCTTGATCACTACCATTATATATATGCTATGACCCTTCCACCCCGACGGCTCAATGCACAGCAATCTTGGGGCTTCGCACAGAGACAGCGTGAGTGCACTGTGTGTAGCTACTCATCATTGGTTTTACACGTGTGTTTACAGTGTTTATAAAACGGGTTCAAGAATGTAGCCATCCTGATTGGTCAAATAACATCACGTGACCGTGCAAAAAAAAGTGATAACGCACGGCGAGGGGACTAACGCACGGCTAATCCGGATCAAACACTAAGATTGTAAGAAAAAACTAAAATTGTAGACCCGTTTTATAAAACTATTAATACATGGTTGTGAGTTCGTGCGTTAGTGCGATCCAGCAACACGCAGGTTTTTATCGTGTTGTCTAACACACTCGGCTACGCCTCGTGTGTTAGTACACCACGATAAAAACCTTTGTGTTGCCAGATCGCACTAACTCACTCCCAACCATGTATTAATAGTATAATAGCACATGCTACCTTTGTTGGGATATCATTTGTTCCCATGTAATGTCTCTCTAACTGTGTTTGTTTTGTTTTTCATCCTGTCCTTTTTCTCGTCTTTGGTCTTTCCTCTTCTTTTCTTACTCCTTCATGTTTGTTTTGTCTTTAAACTATTTTTTATCCCGTCCTGTTTTTGTTTGTTTTGTTCGATTTACTTTGTGGACCCATGATTACTTCTTATTATGACAAGTATGTGAATAAGTTCATTATAAAAGATAGGATCTATCCGTATTCAATACCCTGCATTTTCCTCGTTTCTGGCTCTTCCAGTAGTAAAGGGTCACTCTGCCTAGTACCTCCTTGTTCTGACCAAGGAGTTATCAACTAGGGATAATTTCATTTCGGTTGACCTACTAATACTCGCCTATATATTAATCTAGCAAATCCACCTCCAACTGACATCAGCAAAGAATACGCCACCAAGTTTAAAAACAACTAGATGATCTACAGAAAAGTGCCATATGCCATGCATCATTATCCATGACACTGGCATTATTATTGACTTGGTGAGTCAGTCAGCGTTATACTCGAATTCCGAAGAGATATTTTTCGAATGTCGTAGAGTTTCGGAACATATTATTACATAAATTTGAAATTAATATCTAAAATATTAATATTTACAGAAAATATGTCATAACTCATCCATTTCTGGACCGATTTTGACGAAATAAGCTTCGGTGAACTTAGAATTTTGCGGAGCTCAAGACACAAGCTACTGCGCAGCTATTGAGAGCAACAAACTCTACTGCGCATGGGTGAACCGATTGTTAGTTCACATTCACTGAAAAAATTATTCCCCCATTGAGGTTGAGAGTCGGCATCGAACCCCGGTCTTCAAAGACTCAAGGCAGCTGTCGCCGTGGGGCAAGATCGAGCGATAAGAGCGAGGCGGAACTTTGATTTCGGGTCATATCTCTTGCGTTGCGTAACACTTTCGGTCGTCAAAAATTCTGTTCTGACTCCAGTTCTGTGATAACTCCTTGTTCTGACCACCTCCCTGCTCTGACGTTGGCGAAGCTATAATTATCTCATAACTTCCTCATCGTGTTCATCGTGTATATGGTGTCAGGTATGTCTCTTCAAAATACTAAAACGATCGCCCGCCCGCCCGCCTGCCTGCCAGTAGAAAGGTTATGAATCGCGCTTGTCAAAACCGGAATATGTTACGAACTATCGAGACTTTAAGAACAGAATGATGAAAAGTAGATTTAACACTCTGATGTTATTTATTGAGTACGAAATGTAAATAAGAAACAGTTATAGTAGTACTTACATGTAGATAATCTAACAAAGTAGACATCCAAATCGTTTACGCGTTAGCTGTTTACAATCCGAAGATATTGTCATGGGGAATCCCCATTACAGAATATTCATGAACATTTAAACTGGCTTTTAATAAACAGTCGGGTCGCGGCGCGGCGCGGCTCGCTGGGTAGAAATTTTCCAACATTTTTTCGGAATTTTATGTATGGTATCTTTTTTGTTTGAGCAGCAAAAAAAAAAAAGAGGGAATTTTTTGCCCCCGAACATTTTTCAGAAATTTTAAGTACCAATTATCTTTTTTGAGCAACCAACCCCCCCCCCCCCAAAAAAAAAAAGACTTTTTTTCCCCCAAACGGTTTTAAAGGAATTTTTATGTATGGAATCTTTTCTTTTTTTATGTGTGAGATTTTTTTGATTTTTTTTTATAATAATGCTGCACCCTAATCTCAAAAAACAAAAAATAGAAATAAGCTGCCTGAATAAGTGGTGGTTGCGCGAATATCGGAACTTTGAAAATCCTTGGGGGCGGGGGCTGCAGCTTATTGCGGAAGGGGGACGCCTTTTTCCCGAATATTAACTTTCCATTGTCACTCACGAGCAAAACAATTGGCCAGTTTTTCCTTCTTTTTCTTTCCTTCCCTTTTCCATTCCTTCTTTTCTATTTTTTCCCTTTTATCTCCCTTTTCTTTTTCCTTTCTTTTTTCTTTTCCTTTCTCTTTTCTCCTTTTCCCTTTCCCCCTCCCTTTCCCCTTTTACACCCTTCTTGTTTGTTTTTGCCGACAGAGGTGGCGCATTTGCAAGGAGAAAAGTAAAAGGAGAGGAAAAAGAAAAGAAAATGGAAAAGGAAAGGAAAGGAAAGGAAAGGAAAACAAAAATAGAAAATAAGGAATGGAAAATTGAAGAAAAGAATTTTTTTTTTTTGCTCACGAGCGACACTGGACAGTTAATATTCGGGCAAAAAGCTTCCCCTTGGTAATTAGGCTGGAGCCCCTGCCCCCCCCCCCCCCCGAGGATTTTCAACCACCACTTCATATTCGGGCAGCTTAATTTTATTTATGTTTTTGTAGATTGGGGTGCAGCTTTTGAAAAAGAAAAAAAAAAAGCCCCCCCCCCAAAAAAAAAAAAAAAAAAAAAAAATCCATACATAAAAGAATTTTTTTTTTTTTTTTGGGGGGGGTGCTCAAAAAAAAGAAATATACCATACATAAAATTCTTTAAAAATGTTGGGAAAATTTCTACCCAGCGAGCCGCGACCCGACTGTTTAGTAAAAGCTTTTAAACTATGGTTACTCTTTTCCATAACCTTGTATTAACATGATTAAAGGATGAAGCGTCACCGTTTTTTAAAATCAAGAACATTCCGTTATTTTTCCCCTTCATAAAAGCCCACACTTAGAATATGTCCTTTATCAGTATATGCACAGTCATAATATTATACTTATCGCGATCAATGATTAAAAAAAAAAATGACATCAAAATATGATGATAGGAAAGAGCACTATATACTCAATAGGAAATGAGAAGGAAAGAAAAGAAAGGAAAAGCAAAGAAAAAAAATTTACAATCGACGATATTTTTCTTCAGTAAAACATACCATTAATCTTTAAATGCCTTCCTTATAATTCAATTTGTTTAACAATTGCGTTTGTAATTTTAGCAAACATGTATTATTTCATTGCTGATGTTTTTAATTTAATTTTATCACTTTCACCCAAACCAAAGAATTACTAGGTAAGTAACTCCCTGCCAAAACTATCGTAAAACCATGAGTTTTCTTTCTAAGGAATGACAAAATGACTCTAATTTGCAGCATCTCATGCAGTATAGACCCACAGAAATTTCTTTTGATTTCATCTGGGCCTTAGGAACATGGGCCGCGGAACAGGGGGGGGGGGGATGCAGCCCCACCCCACCCCCCCCCCACTTTTTTGAAGTAGACACGTAAAAAATATCTCGGAAAATAGGCTCAAAATTGTCATTAATGCACTGGCGTAAATCCCGACGGGATGGGGGTATATATACCCCCCTCTTTTCGGGGAGGGGGGGGGGGGGGGGGGAGGGTGGCCTGTACAAATATACCCCCTAATTTCTAAGGAAGAAATAATTTCTATATATCATTCAGTTATTGATAAAATTGATGAAATTGAATTGAAAGGCTGTTATTGTAGTGAGAATTCCTATAAAATGCAATTAAAATGCTGAAGATGTGATTTGAATGTCCCGATACTGCCCTGCACATTGTCACCCACGATGACAAAATTTGCCACTGTCTTTTAGTGCTTGTTAAAAGAAATAATAAGCGTGATGTTAAGCATTTCCAGGTACAAGAATGGGGTTAACTGAATTGGGGTAAGTTAGAAAGTTCGTCCACTGTTTGCAAACTTACGACTGTAAGCTGAAAGGCATAGTAGCACATCCAGTCAAGGGCGTAGACGGTCTAGGCATCATCCCCCTAAAAAAAAAAAAATTCTTTTCCTTTCTCACAGCCTACTGCCTCTCAGGAAAAATGGGTTGGACATTTCAAGTTTATGGGGGCCATGTCCCTCTACATTTTGATGGTTATCGATCCTGCAGGCACATGGACATTTTGCCACCTATGAATTTCTCGATACGTTGAGCCAGGACAGCACGTACTACAGTTTTTACATGATTAATGAAATTACATTTTTGTATGCAATAACGTATAATGAGAATATCTCATCTCATTAATAACTGACCCTGCGCATAAACTCCATCGTTCCTGTGTTGTACATCCGTTCTTTGTGGTTGAAGATGTTAAAGCAATATTTATCCCCGATGACTGAAAAACTCTATCACTTTCCCCTCATTGTAAGCATCATTTCGTTCGGGGTATGAAAAACGTATAACTTAGTCAGGAATCGAAATTTATATTTTTGTCAGATGGGTTTAACGCATAAAATGAGCTGTTCTCAAAATGACTGTAAGCAGTTCATTTATCCGTTCTCGAAGAAGTGTTACCTTGATTCACTTTAGACCAAAAATATGGACTTTTAATAGCGGCTAGATTTGGTGATATGAACGTCTGTGTATTTTGATATATCATGTTACTCTGACTCTCATCACTACTGCTGCTTAAGGAAATTGATTCCCGTATAGCACCATCGATTGAAATCTGACCTATGCTACTAGGTGATTCTTCGGACGCGCTGGTATCTTGTCCACATCCCTTCCTACATTTGGCAATGTTTACAGCATATTCATCTGGTGAATCACAAAGAGTACTGATGATTTTACAGTCGTTACTTTCAGATATGATATCGTACAGTGGATCGTTGCCAACACAAACATGTCCAGAGCTTGATCCAAGGCCCCCAGCAGTAGTGGATGTGACCGTGGAAAGTTGAAGTTGTCCTGAAGCTGGAATGTTTCTTAGCCTTGTAGCTCGGAATAATAACACGGCAATTAAGACAGAACCGAATAAAAGCACTAATCCTATAACTGAAGATATCAAAACCATCAAAAACATTTGTGAGGGACCTGTATCTTCAGATACATCACTTTCACTTGAGTTGTAAGAGCGAGTATCATCTGGCATTTCTTCCTTTGTGGAAGATGTGTGTATATTGTTGTTTTTCATTTCCTCATCAGTTATCCTTTGAGTTGCCACGTCTTTGGGATTTATGCCTTCTAGCACACAAGAGGCCCTTTTCAACAACTCTCCAGACAACATTTCGCATGTAATCGTCCCGTTTTGCTCAGTTTTGAATGTATCTTGAACTATAAGTTCACGTTTTCCGTTTGTCAGTTCTATAAAATCGTGTACTCCTTGTACCTCTGAAACCAGTAATCCGTCCATGTACCAACGAAAAAACACGGGGTCTATATGTGTTACAGAACCAAAACATGTCACTGCGTTCCCGTGCCTTTGGTCGTAGCCTACGTAAAGATCTTCTCCATCTGACGAACGTAAATGGTGTGTGCAGGAGAGTATGGAATTAATTGCTTTAGGTGTCACATTAAGCTCTAAAGTTTTCAAACTACTTCCGACTGTATTGGTTGCTTTACAAGTAATATTAAGAGCTGATGCTTCCTCGAATGAAGGTGACAGTGCTACAGTCAAATTTTTACCGTTTGCAGTACATTCAGAGATAGCAGCATTGGGTTGACATGACCAATTATATGCCCAGATAGCTGGGTTGCCTTCTGCTAGACACGTAAGCTCTGTTTGCCTAACTATAGGTGGGTATAATTCACTGTTGATCAGTGGAACTACCTGCACCACAGGGGCAAAATGTACGTTGAAAGGTCCGATCGTGCAGTTGACACTGCGTCCGGGAAAGGCATCACTCTTTGCAAAGCAATGAAATACTTTGCCGTTTAAAACTCGGGTTACGGTTATTCGACCAGTCAACAAAACCAAAGTTTCATCAGATTCAAACGTTGTAATGATTCCGAATGCATCTGATTCCGGTTGGCCCCACTCAAGAAGAATAGGAGGGTTGCAAATTATGCCTTCACACTGAAAGACCGCATTGCCTCCCTCAATCAAAATGGAATTTCTTGGCCCTTGGCAACGTAAGTCTCCACTATGAGGAAAATACTGCACAGTAAGTCTCCCCAAAGTTGACAGAAACACACCTTTACTCCCATTAAAAGTCACTGAAATTGAACACCTGTAGTAGTCATCCATTTCTCGTCCAATAGCATAAAATACCATTTGCGATGTTATGGTTTGACTGGTACCGTTTATCGTGGAGTTAATTTGAACATAGTTGCTCGGGGTAATCACGGACGACAATCCAGTTTCCCAAAACGGAGTTGCAGTCACGAAAGGGCTTGGTGTTCGTAGAATACATGAAAAACCTACCTGATCTCCTTCCAATACAGTTGTATCTACAGGGTTTACCAAGAAATCATCGGAGCAAGAAGCGGTGATGACATTCGCTATCAAACAAAAATAGAGTCTTGCATCCAAAAGGGTCTTCATTTTTGTTATCTGATGTAACTGAGTATAGACTGCCTTTAATGGTGACAGATGACTTGTCCACAGATTCAGTATAAGCCAGATCAAATACTAATCTGCATTCTGTATTTGACAGTGAAAATCATTTTTTTTTTTCATCTTTCCTCTCAAAACCAGGAGTGAAACAATAATTGTAAGCAATAATAATGAAAACCTCTTAACCACTTTTGAAACTATCTAGTACACTAAGTGGAACTTTCTTTCGAGCTTTCACTGATGTTTATCATATACATACTTAACCGATTTAGAAAGCAATATATCAAAATCCGACACCACTTCTCCATTGTTTTAGTGCTTTATTGTTTTTGCAAATGAAAGAACATTTTATGTTAATATGATCTTCAGACCATTAAACAACGGTTGTGAAAGCATGTCTAACGTTGTGATGTGAAAACAGAACACGTATTAACCTTCATTCTGTGCATTGTCTTATATTGAATGACCACTTTTCATCTATGTTTACGTTAATACGGAAGTCAGAAATGTACTTGATATGTGCTGACACCCCAAGCAAAGATAAAAGAAAGGCAAATCATTTGTGACTATTTCAAACAGACGGACAAATTTGAATTTTACCATTTTCCTTTATGAGGATTCAAAGGAACGAATCAACCACATACATGTCCTCTTAAATCCAAGTACTTAAAGTAGAATTTCATTGATTTTGAATATTGATTTAATTTTTATTATTGCATAGGTGAAGCTTAGATTGAACAAGGTTCATCAAAATTCAACGCTTGGAAACATTTGAAGTAATGATTATTATCAATTATAAAATGATATAACACAGCCCCGCTATAGCACCTATAGAGCTCTTTGAACGCTGCTGAGATATGTGACGTCATACCGGGGAGCAATCCTTCCTAAGCAGACGATGCCCCATAACATCTTACACATTTTCAGTGCCTGTTTTGTCATCTCATCTTCACTTATTTCTCTTACTTCGCTAGCGTCAGTATAAATGTTTATTTGTTGCCTCTCTAAATTTCCTGCATGGTATTATTTTGATGAAAAATGCAGCGTTAAAAAAATAAAGGAATCAATCGCTTGTAAACAAAATAAGATGCCATTGTATTTTCAGCTGCATGCACCGCGGCATGTCGGCTTTTCAAGAGGGAACGAATACCATCCATGCTATAATTCAGCGGGCTTTACAATTCGAAAGTGTGATTTCTTTGATTGATCATTGACCCTTATCATTTTTAGTTACTAGAAACGGTTTCACTTCCCTTTTAGAATGATGTGAAATACGGTCATGGTGAAACACACCAAACTCTTTATAATTTAAAAATAATTGCATTGCAGTTACGTTCACTTGATATAGAACGTCGTCTGCTTAGGCAGGATTGGTACCTGATGTGACGTCATGAAAACATTGGTAATATTTCTGGCGAATCGCTCGGATATCCCAGATGCCGAGAAGCGTTTTTATTTGTGCCATTTTTTAATCATCAAACACGCAGTTAACGTAAAACTTATACGATTACCATCTGCAAGCTTTCTAGTTTCTAGAGATACATTATTGAGCATATTTGTGATTTGCTTTGAATATCTACTTTAAAAATAAACACGGTTCTAGCAGGATTTAGTATGATGGTAATATCCGAACATGTTTTAATGATAAAAGAAAAAAATTCTTATTGTTCAGATGTCCTAAGGAAATCCAACCTTAATAGCAAGTTGCTTTGAAAGAAAGAGGAAAATTCAGAGAAGCAGATTGGTGAAAGTTTGAACGAAATCGGAAAAGCAATAATGATTTTTTGAAAGTTGTAATCACTACACATATGGGAATTTCAAATTGGCCGAATAGGTAATGTCACTGTGATGTAGCTGTGGACAACTCCCCCATTCGCTCCAACACACAAAATGACTAAAACGTCACTTTTTTTTCAAAATGTATTACTCAGTATGATCTTTTTCTTTCATGAGGACCTATAACAATATGCTATCTCCAATATATTTTGAGTATTGCCCCGAGGGTAAAAGCGCCTCGAAGAAAACCGCAAATTAATGATATTTTTGTGTACGACAAACGGGAGAGTTGTCCACAAAAATGTCACAATCGACTCACCAAACTGCCAATTTGAGATTCGCATAGACGTAGTGATCTCATTTTCAAACATCCATAACTTTCTTAGTCCTTGTCCGATTTCTTTCAAACTTTCACCATCCTGTTTTTCTTATTTTTCTGCTTTTACACAAGTCATCTTATTACAAAGGTCAGATTGCCCTTAAACCATTACAACCCTCATAAAATTGAATGTGAAATATTGTCATAAAATCAACTATATAGCCCTTCCATTGTTTTCTTTGACGTTGATCTTGAAAATACATGATAGTCGTTTCATTCAGTCCTTCATTTTCTTCTTGACAAAGCCAGAGATTGAACCAGAAACACGAGACTAGAGCTGTTCACATGCATGTGTAGATGGCGCTATTGTAATTCGTCGCTTCCTATTTCATTGCACACATGAGTAATTCGGACCCCCACAGAAACACGTGATGAATTAAAGCACATCACAAATTCATAGTTAAATAATCTCTCAACAAAAATCGTATTAGTAGCTTCAACACTGATGGTACTCCAAAATTCGGTACTTTATTTGGGCACTTAATCGGCTACAAAATACACTGCGAAGGCTAAAACGGGGCTAATCGCGAACTACGACTTTTCACTACTGGGAACAGTGGAAATGCACTACAGAACAAATAAAACACAGCAAGGCGTCCAAGCTTCCCCATAGGAGTGAAATATGAAGGAATGTGATTTCCGAACACCATTTCTCTAGAATAGATTTACCGCCAACAAGTATTCAATTCAATGAATATTTTTGATCAGCTACCATAACGTCATCTTACTTACGGTAGTCCAAAATTCATCGCGGGCGGATGATTACTCGTATGTGCCCTTTTATGTAGTTGAGCAAAATTAATTTATACACATAACGCCCTCCCCCCCAAAAAAAAAACAACAACAAACAAACAACAAACAAATAAATAGGTCTAGTTTTTACCATTTGCATTTGATATCGGCCATTCTCAAAGCAAAGAATGGACAATTTATATTTACTTTAAAAAACAACAACAACAAAAAACAAAAAAACAAAAAAACCCAAAACGTCAACCTGTGCACTGTTAAATGCGCAGTTATATGCCATCTAGATTAAGCTCGGTGGATTTCATAATTTGGTGCTATCTGCACACATGTAAACTGGAGCAGGAACATTTCAGACCCCGCCACTCCCGCCGGTGTCAGGGTGGGTCTAACACAGCAGCTGTCCTGTATTCCTGGCCTCTATCCTAAATGCCCTTCATCTACACGATATTATATTTCGAAAAGGAAGAAGATATATGCAGAAAGAAATATCTAATGTCTCATTGAGATTAAGTCCTCGATAGGTTGTAGCCTTCCAAATTCCTTGTTCGCTGGAGTTGCTGACTTCACATGTTAATCATATGACGTCATCTTCCGCATCAAAACAAAAAGCACGCCGATGATGAGGATGCAAATAGCTGTCATGGCAATAGCCGTCATGATCCAGAGGTCGAAGTTTAGATGGAATGCCTGTTGTGCTGGTAAAACGATTTGGAGGAAAGGAAATAGTGAATAGTTCTGAAGATTAAATCTCTAATTTTCTCAGCTCATTTCTTTTTGTTCCTTTTCGATCTTTCGTGTGAATTGAACGTTGAACTTGAACTTAGTTAACTTTCCGAAAATACCTGTGTTGGTAGACTGAGACTGAGACGATGATGTCATCACATCTACAATCAGACACAACTTCGGAAAACCGAGCACAGGTAAATACGTCGAAAACGGCGTATAACGCACGATGAATATAGAGCCGTCATCGTTCAATGCGAGGCAGTGTGTGTATACAAAAGGCATCGGGAAAATCTTGCAAGGTCGACCTCTTGTTTATATATTTTCTAAAAAATAATACTGTGGATATATTTATTTCAAATGTTTGTCATTTGAACGTTATTTTATATGACTAATCATTCAAGGACTTTGAAGATGATTGAGACGCAGCATTATTTTTTGAAAAAAATATATATCAACAGCAGGTTGACTTTGCAAGATTTTCCCCATGTTTTTTTGTACGATGATTGCTCTATATTCATCGTACGTTATACGCCGTTTTCGGCGTATTTACCAGTGCTCGGTTTTCCGAAGTTGTGTCTGACTGATCTACCAACGGGTGCATGTTGTAATCTTAAATATTCTTATCATTGTTGCATCAGTTCTCACGAATGTTTGCTCCGCTCACTTCGTTAGCGAGACTGTTAATTTTTGAAATGTTAAGTAGAGAATCATTAAACCGGTTCAATGAGCACCGCCGGGACTAACTTGCATCTATAATTATCACCTCCCATGCGATAATGAGCAAAAACACCACTCAAAATATGGTTCAACCAGTGAATGCCCCGAAAAATTATTATGTATGAAAATATATGAATCAAGCTCTTTCAATAAAGCTAAATTTTGTCACATGAATATGATTAGAAATAACTTTAATTCTATAAATGAAAAATGTTTAAAAACTTTATGAATGATTATGAATTATTTGTGTTTTAAGTCTAATCGGCAAATATTTTTATTTTTGCAATTTTTAAAAACTAAAAATACTTATTCATGCTAAACCGCGGTATGTATTTCAGATAATTTCACAATTTTATGCCGGGTAATAAGAAAGACATCGACGTAAGAAGCACGGGAAAACAAGGTCATCTTCATCTCTGATGAGGGTGGGGAGCTCATCATCATCTCTGATAAGAAATAGCTCTAAAGGCCGTATGCAGGAATGTTTCTGTGTGTGTGTGGGGGGGGGGGGGATATTATTTATACCCCGAGTGATATATATGATTGTGTTCACAAAGCCCCTATGGGGTGGGGTCCACGGGGCGGAGCCCCCTGACGCTCCCGAGATTTAGCCTTTTTGAACCTTCAAAAATTGCAGTTTTATACACTTAATTTAGCAGTTAATGTAAACATGGATGTTCTGGTTATTAATCCACTTTATAGAAAATTCCGTCCGTCTCTGATATTCCTGTAAACCTTTTCTTTTTATTACTGGTTGTGGGGCCGTGGACACAAAATCTATGATCAAGAGATCAGAAATTATGTTAGCCAAATTGGCATATTGGTCTAACTTTGGTAGAGTTAGGTGTCACTGTCAAACCAATTAATTGTTGGCTGAACCATTGGTTGATTGGGGGTCAGGGGTTTATAAGTTGTTTTTAAATTTTTATGTACAATATTCCGTGTAAATTATCTTGTATAGGACAGGGGCCGCGGAGCGTTTTTGAAAGTGGGTGTGGGGGGGGGGGGGGGATGACGCCTCTTGCCCGAATATCATCTATCCTGTTTCTACATTTCGAGCGAGTGAAGCGAACCAGCACAAAATTAAAAAATACGCACTTTATTTGGTAGCAATGTTATTTCGTTATCAAATTACACGTAAGATAAGTGAACTGTATATTCGGTAGCCTCGCTTCCAAATAATATTTGGGGATATATAGGATATATAGGATATATATCATATAAATATAAATATATATATATATATATATATATGAGGATATTCGGGCACCACACTACCCGAGTTTGGGGGTGTTTGTTGCCCGAAAACATCCCGCTTTTAAATCTTGCGAACGAGCCCCCGAAAGTCACTTTATTGTGATTAAAATTTGATTTCGCCATCAAAATAAACTAGATAATCATAACAAGTATGATATTTGGGCGCCTTCTTGCCCGAAGATATGGATAGCCGTACATCTCGCTGCCCAAACATGAGGTTGTTCGCTGTCCCCACTATCTTGTTCTCTAATTATATTTTTACAAGCGAGCGAAGCGTTCGGACTTGGGTGCCAATGCATTAGGCTTAGCAGTCCTTTCTTCCCATGTGCATATAGGACATCGTACATCATTATGTTTCAACCACTGAGCCCGTTGCCAAACATTTAACTTGTAACTGGGATTAATTTTCAAACTTGTGCAGCATGACTGGCACATCGATTAAGGATGAATTTCTGGGTCATCATAAGTTGTAGGCTACTTATGGCATATTTCATTAATTTGCTTGAATAGGGCTTGATAGGATGTCGTTTACGACCTCGTGGTATTTTCTCGCCACAACATCGACACAGGAGTGTGAGCCATTGGGAATGGGAAGCTTCCCCACCATTACCATTACCTACACCCATGATATAGGTAATACATCAGGGGAGCGTTTCATCAAGTGTTTTGTCAGGGATTTTTACCGACAACTGTTATAAGCTACTGAAATCCTTGCATCTGATTGGCTGAGAGCAATTTGTCGGTAAAAATCACTGACAAAACACTTGATGAAACGCTCCCCAGGAGGGTCTAATTTGAAAGACGTGGGCCGAATGTAGAGACGCCTGTTTTGACCAAACGAGTCTTATACCCTTGGCCAAATCTCACCTCTAGTAATATGAAAAATACCCCAGGAAAGCAAATATCTTTCCTCTTTCACAACAAAATTGATTTTATGAAATAAGGAGTATGAATGATTAGTAATGTCGATGAAAAATGTAAGTGACCGTCCCATACGAGTGTTGATGAGCAAATGAGCTTTAAGTCCGCGATTTCCTGAATTAACTTAATTAGATTAGAGGTTTGGGGACAGAAACACAAACATCCTGAACTATAACACGCCTAACCCAATCCACCTATTTTATTGGGAATTTTAAACGATTTATTTAGCTTTGGAAAGTAAAAATACAAAACAAGACATACAAAAAAAAACAACGTTTGCGCCCTCATTTGACCGTATTAAGTAAAATCGGCAAATAATTAGCGGCCTCTCGTGCCCATGCCCATACAATCGGCCAAAATGTCAGGGCCGTCGAAGCGCCTACTGGTTGTTAACGAACATACGTGTTCTGTTATACGGAGAAATTCACTGCTTCGTTTTCTATTCGGATTCTACATGAAATAGAATTTAGTCTTTCCTACTCCTTCATTTCCACTGGAGTTACATTTCTTTTCCTTTTCCTGTCAAAATGATGAAGTGTCAAAGTGCCACGAATAATTTTGTAATTTGACTTTCATGTTGCATATTATCCAATTTCTTTGAAACCTTTCGATTTTTCATTAAACATCGAAATATAGAGCTACCTTTGGAATCGAACATGCCATCAAGAGGTGGATAACCTTTATGAGGTCTTCTCCTTAATCGTAATGGTCCTTTAGTGATCCTCTTCTGGTCAAGACTGTACTCTTTCATTACATCACGGCGGGCACGGTTTCCGGAAGTTCTACAAGTCGGGTCACACTCCGAGGTTTCATTTCCGCTGGTTGCCTGACATACCAACAGATCACAATGGATGTAAACCTGGAATTCAAAAAGAAATACCACGTCATGTGAAAGGATCGAGGACGATCCTGAATAATTATCAAATTTACGATGAATCACGATGGACTTTACTGCGTGTTGACTATCTAATTACTACAAGTTTAGGCCAAGGTATTACCGTAATTTTGATACTGGCTTCTTCTATCGAGCACACGAGTAAGCGGTGGGGACACTGATCTGTACCTTGCAAAATTTGCCACAGATTAGTGAATGGAACTCAGGCTGCTTTAAAAAGTGACCCGACATTATTTTGCTCCGACGACACTTGCTCCCGACTTTACACAGAGTAAGGCTTAGGTAGGAGTCGGGTTTTAAGTCAGGTTAAGGTTATAAGTTTAGGATTAGGTGTTTTTTCCCGGGTGATGTACGGGATTTAGTTAGTGGGAAATTGACAGGGGAGCATTTTGTCGTTGGAGCACGTGTCACGTTCATCTCGTCACCATCGTTTGATGCACTGGGATCAGGAGTTGGTCTAGCAGTAACGTCTACGGGCAGCTCTTTGTAGTTGCCTACAAACCGACTCTGATCGGACCTAGGTTCGAATCTCAGTCCCATCTTTCGGATAGTGACGTTAAAGGTCGATCCCAGGCGTAAATAATCATAATTATTTGATACACGTCTGTCAAAACTCAATCACACACACACACACACACGCGCACACACACGCAATATCTACAAAGCATTGGCGAGAAGGAGAGAAGGAGAAGGAGAGAAAACATCATCTATCAATATGATTTACGGAAAATAAGCCACCTACCCTATTTCCTAGCTCGACGAATCTGAAGGTATTTATGGCGACGGCAACAAACCCAAGAGCCTCACTATAAATATGTGTCGACGTCTCAACCGCACACCTGTCAAGTTAACAGTGAAAAAGACGTTTCCTTAGATTTGGAAATAATTGCGAATTTGCTGATGACAAAACGTGTCTATGAACATTATGAATAATACAAAACGACTTTTGAAGTTGTCTTTTTCCAAAAGGCTGCATATGTGGTTATCATAAAACAGGGGCGGCGCCAGGGTATTTTGATATAAGGGGCAAGACGACCTAAAAATGACATCATATTTTTTCTCCATTAAATAACAGGGGTAATATAGAGTTATATGTTTAAGACCTCCCTTTTTAATACTCCTCTTTCTTCTTTCTTCCCTTTTCTTCCCTTTTCTTCCTCCTTTTCTTCTTTTGTCTTCTTTTTTTTCTTTTTTCACTACTTGAAAAATCATAGGGGGGGGGCGGTCGCCCCCCCCCCTGTGCGCCGCCCCTGTCATAAAAGAAAGAAAGAAAGAAAGAAAGAAAAATACCCAGCTGGATAAAGCAAATGCCCGGACTTGCTGAAAATTAGCCATTAGCTAATATCTAGGCTGCATACGTTTTCCAATTGCTGTGAATTTTCAAAGAATGGAGATTAAGAAAAAAAACATGTAATAACTCATTCAATTATAATTTCATGGGATTTTGGAGATTATTCCTATTTATTTTCTTTACTTCGAAAGTCCTAAAAAATCCAAATCAATAAAACTAAGAAAAGGGAAAAGAACTCTCTCTCTCTCTAAAAAAAAAAAAGTGAATTTTTTATTATGCTCCACTCCCCCAGGAGTCACGTCAGCGATCACTTGTTTAGGAGTGAATATCGAGTGACTATCGAGTGCTCTCTAAAAGGAAAAGAGTGGAGGTTCACTCTATTTTAACTCTATTTTCATTTCCCCGGGGAGTGACGTCAGTGATCACTCGCTTTTTTTTTAGAGTGAGAAAATGTATTCTTGGGCAGGAGGTGTAAGCCCCTCGCAAACAAATTAGCCCATACGCCTATAGTATTAATACCCGTGGAACTTACCCATCTTGAATTATCATCCACTGTTCATCGTTGTACGACGCCGATGGTGTGGCCACACAACTCTTGATGGATATGTCTAATGTACCACCTTGGGAGGGCACCGACGTACCAAAATACAGATCTTCGTTCAAGTTAACATCCACTGGGTAATCCGAGTCAGCATACGTCTCCTGGAAATCTCCGCCTTTGAAGATATCCAATGAAAATGCATAATGGCCGTTGGAAGCCTCTGTCAAATTCAGCTGATAATTAGTGATCTGGTAGGAGTGTAGTCCCACGCGTTCAGATCGGTTGTAGGAACAGGAGAAAGGCACATAGACCTGTGTAAGCCGAGTGATCGGGCTGTATGTACTTCTCTCTACAACAGTGTTACTATAAACGATGTGGGTATCGTACTCCTGTAAAGAGTGGGCATATGGCTGATGGTTATTTATGTTTATATATCAATACACTTACCTTTCTCGTTCACAATAATTTCATTCTGAGTAATACACATTGACTGTCGGTCGAGTGCAGGGTTAGCCTCTTGTCGAGGCCCTGGCGCTGTTGAAATCCTTGGCGATATGGAGGGAAGAAAAACCGAGGCGCTTGCGCCGAGGGCCTCTTGACACCCAACCTGAATTATATATTCATGAGGCACGATTTCCTACTGAATTATGCATGAAACGTGAATAGTTAGATTACCGCGGCGATCGCCCAGCAAATTGGCCAATGAAATATCAAGGATTTCTTACTTCAGTTCTGGACTTGTCTATTATTTTTTGGGGGGGATTACGTAAATTTCTTGCTCAAAATACATTCACAGACAAGCACATTATGAAGAATTCCATCTCTAGCTTACAAACCATGGTAATTTGAAATAAGACAAATGTACATATTTCTCAAGAGATCATCATATATTTACAAATAATGAAGAATGGGCAATAAAAGTCACCGTTCAACAATAGATGCATCTCCATCAAGTCTAACATAACATACACTGTTAATGTTGCAGTGTTATTAACAAATAACACTAACACAGTTAGTTTTTAGATCTTGACCGAGTCGAATTCAAAATTATACCTTCTAAAGTCACATCTTGTGACGAAGCGTCCCCAAGATAGATGGCTTGAAGTCCACGTTTCTTGAGTGACTTCACCTGGTCTCTCATCAGAGACATCAAAGGGGAAATAATCAACAAAATGCTTCGTGAAGATGATAGACTAGAAGATGATGTAACCAACGAGTTACCAGCAACTTCACTGCCCGGCAAGGCCCCGGGGGATCCGCCTGGCCCTCGCGAAGCAGCAGTCTCACTCTCCATCCCTGGCCCACGGAGGTAATCAGCACAGAGCGGTAGCGCGTGAAAAATAACACTTTTTCCATAGCCAGTAGGCAGATACACAAAAACATCTTGTCCTTTAAGTGCAGATTTGATTTCATCAACTTGAAAATCTTTGAATCTGTCAATCTTCAACATTCTAGCGGCATATTCTAAGCTCTTACAAATATCGTCATCACTCGTCGTGGAAGAAACGTTGAACGCCATTTTGAGCTGCGATTAATTAATATGTAAGAAATAGCGTGCAGTCGAGTCATGAATATTTAACATTACGTCATGGTAGCTCGCGCTTATTGGATGATTTTCACCGACCAAAATTTGGTCGGAATATTCGTCAAAACAATGAAATACAAAAGAAATTCAGATCGGGTGTCAAGAGGCCCTCGGCGCAAGCGCCTCGGTTTTTCTGGCTCGCTTCGCTCGCCATCAGAAATTTTGCCTCCATATCGCCAAGGATTCCAACAGCGCCAGGGCCTCGACAAGAGGCTAGTGCACGGTTGACTACAAGTTAGAAATCTACGCTGTCGACCCTCAAGTTCATCCATAACCTCCAGAAAATAGTACTTAAGATTACCTTTATCGACAGAGTTACGACATGGTCGTCCGATATTTTGGAAACAATATGGCGCTCAATTTATTTGGGACATACATGTGGTCTCCACGCTTGAACATAAATGTTTTGCAATAATTGGAAACGAAATGGTGTTCAAATCATCGATTGGTGCAAAACTCTTCTATAAAGACACACTTAATATTACTCGTAGAACAGCCCTAACTTCGTCCGGCTTAGGCTCATCTCGTATCACTCATACACCCCTTTCAATAAATTTCTGGTCCGGACCAGGTCCGCTCTAAGTCGTAAAATTTTGAATTACTAATACCTCTTTCAATAATTCTTCCCCTTTTGGTCCGTTCAGTAATTCATAATGTTACGACTTAGAGCGGACTGGTCCGGACCAGCGATTTATTGAAAGGGGTAATAGGTAGCTAAATACATCTATTTTATTTAACGGCTAGATAAGTAATAAGTAGACCTGCGGCTCTAAGTCATTTTCGAGACACTTGTTAAGCCGGACATGAATAAAACCTTACTAAAGGGACTTAGCCCATGAACCTGGTTTCGAACCGGTAACCTTCAGGATACGACACGACTACTTTACCACGTGTTTTATATGAAGAGCACATGCCTTTAAAAACTGCTCATGGCTTGAAGAACATCCTTACTTTTATTTTCTGTTTTTGAGCACTTTGACATCGTACATCAAATTTCACCTTCTGCTATTTTAGCATATGTGTAAAGTTTGAATTCACTGGAGGAGAGTAAATATACTCAACAACAACATTTTGTTTTTGTTCATTCTTGATGATGATGATGATGTTGATAGTGATGATTCACAGCATTTGTATGGCACCATATTTCTGTTAACAACATTTAAAGGCGCAGGCTCCTCCAATAAAGTCATTTTTTACACACCTGCTGAAATAGGTATGTTTTGAGGCAAGATTTGCTTAAAGCAATTATGCATAATTTCCCTATCAACATTCTGACTGGTTATTGTGAACAATTGATTTCGCTTTTTATAGCAGTCGGAACGAAAATTTTGTGTGTACTTTGCGTTTCATGATGCAATGCAGGGTGTACATTATATACTCTATTCAATTTTTATCATGCATATGCTCATGTACAGACGCATAACTTGCAATTTGAATTCATGAAACCGCATTGAAAAATTTTCATTTTTACTGCAGTTTACTGAATTTTAATGGCAAATTACCCGTCTTAAACAGGAACAAAAGATGAAAAGAATCGAAATGAGTATACACATGTAAATATTGCATTTCATTGTGAAAAGAAAAGTGAAACCTTTTTTCTTGTACCGACTGCAATAAAACCATAATTTCGTTATGAAAATAATATACAATGGTTAGCAAATAAGCAATTGAAATATGTGGCTATGAGTGAGCGAAATTCATCAAACATATCTCGAGTTATATTAAAAAGTATATCAGGGGGGACTTACTTTTTTTGGTTTGGTATATTTCAGTGAGTGTGAACTGAAATAAGGCGCAATTTAAATGCTGCAAGTCGTAATCGTTTAGCTAATATGGTAATGACACTTTCTGAGCTGAAAAGTGGTGTCTATATATGTCTATGAACTATACCTCCCCCTTCTTTAAAGCAATACCTTGATTGTGTTTCCGCAATCAGAGAGGTTTGTTGTGATTTTTATGATTTTTTTGTCGTCAGAGATCATTCCAGAGCAGTTTATATCGGCTTGGAGATGGAGGTCTTCGCCGCTCGTTACCCCGTCGACGAGTCCGAGCGGAATCGTCACTGTCATGCTGTGATAACCACAATGCAATGCGATCGTGTCGTCTGCGATAGTAAGTATGAGTGGAGGAAATAAGGCCTAAAAGTTTATCATTGAAACTTTGTTTTGGACCAGGATTCTCCTGTTTAAGGCGATTCAGTCAAAACGAAATTTGTTAAAATGTCAGTTCTGTAACCAAAAATAGTAATAAAACAAATAAGAGGGGGGGGGGGGACTATGACGCATATGGTGAGTGTGTATGCGTGTGTTGTGTGTTGTGTGAGGGGGATGGGTTCGATAGCAGTTGTGCATGGCAAAGAGAGAGAGAGAGAGAGAGAAGGGGGGGGGGGTTACGGAGACGGGATGGACAAAGAGAACTGGTGTGTATGTGTGTGAGAGAGAGAGAGAGAGAGAAAGAGATAAAGCAGGGTATTGTTACGCTTACTCTGTAACAATTCCAGTTTCAGTTTCAGTTTGTTTCATATTTCACATCACATAAATAGAACATAGACAATGAACATTTCATAATTACAATGATATAGGAAACCATCTTCAATACTTTCAACAAAAGAAGAAGAAAAAAATGCAAGTGAACATACAGAGACACAGGTCCATATTCCATCATTTTAAAGTTGGGATAAGACATACTAATTTGCGTGAATTATGAGGGAATCTAGTAAGAAGCTAGGGTTGTAACTGTAGATTCAATTAAGAATAAAAAGCAGTCTTTGACATTATTACATGTATCATGAGAGATGATCTTAAGAAAATAATTTTGAAAAAGAGAAATATAATAAAACAGGGGGAGGCGAGGGATACAGTAAACATGGTAAATCACTAGAAAGCCATGGGATGGATTGCGTAAGTATTTAAGAGGGATATTGTAAATTTGCGTTTACATATATACAGCGAGCCGGTATTAGTTAAGTCTGGGGGAAGGTCATTCCACAGTTTTGGTCCTGTAAATATAATTGTATTGAATTGTGTGCAAAAGCTTCCTGAGAGAGAGAGAGAGAGAGAGAGAGAAGAAATGAGAAAAGTAACAGAACAACAGGAATTATCAGACAAGAGACTAGGAATTATAATACTGGTTACAACTAAACTTACCATTCTTTGGTGTCGCTTCGGGAGGAAGCCGAGTGATGGCAGTCTTCGGCACAACTGTAACTGTGGAGAGAGAGAGAGAGAGGGGGGGGGGGGGGAATTGAGGAAAAAAGAGAGAGATTGACAGAGAGAAAAGAAGGGGATATATATTAACATAATAGAGAAACTGTGAATGAGAATAAAGAGAAGTAGAAGAAGAAGAAGAAGAAGAAGAAGCAGAAGAAGAAGAAAAGAAGAAGAAGAAGAAATTAATAAAAAATCATGAAATAGGCCTAATAGGCCTATAATTATACAGAACCCTGGAGAGGACATGGGCGAAAAGAAAAAAATAATGATATTAAGTCGTTCCCACGACTTATATTTCGTTCCCATCACTTGTAGGTCCTTCCCAAAACTTATGGCCTTTCCCACTATTAATTTATATATAGGTCGTTCCCACCACTATAAGTCACTCCCTCCATGCACCTAGTAAGTTGTTCCCACCACTTTTAGTGAGTGGTTCCCATGTCACTATTAAGTCGTTCCCATCATTTACTAATCTAAAGGCCACCGCACACCTTACGATCGGTCTGCGATCCGATTTCGGAAGAAACTGTAATATCATTTGATAAATCATTTAAAAACGAAAAATATTTTTTATTGAGGGTCTGAATAGTCATACAGATAGTAAAATCGATAAAACGGCCTTCGCCGAGTTTTCTCGTCGGTGGAATGGCTAAATCGGCTCCGAGTCGTAGTGACGTCACAAAAATCGTACGACTGCCTACGATTTGAAACTAATTTTGCCCTTATTCCCTGTAGATAGCTGACAGCTCACCCAAACCCTGTGTTTAGTATTCATATTACTTTTCAGAACCTGAATATGGTAAATTTCATTTGTTAAAATGCCAATATTTAATGCCATAGCGATTTATTTCACAAATCGGATCGCAGACCGATCGTAAGGTGTGCGGTGGCCTTAAGTGGTTCCCACCACTTAGTAAGTGGTGAGAACGACTCTGCCGGGCTCCATACCTACATGATCATGATGATGGACAGCGGTAAACTGATAAATTATTCGAATTGGGAAATACATTCTCAAATAAATACTGAGGCAAAGCTTGGTTTCGCTAATGCATGTGAATATTTTCAGTACCTGTTGATGCTGTAGTTCTTGAAAACGCAGTTGTTGCATTTCCTGATCCTGGAGAAGGGGTTGTTGAATTTCCTGATTTTGAAGACGGCGTTGTTAAACTTCGTGTTCCCGAATATAGAGTCCTTGAATTTCCCGATACCAAAGGTGAATATGTTGAGCTTATTAATCCCGATGTTGACGTTATCGAAGTTCCGGATTCCACAGACACAGTAGGCACTGTTGCTGATCCTGTGGAATTTGATAATTATAATTATGGATTATATTCATCATTACTGACTGATAATGTTCGAAGGGTACCACCTCGAACTGATACAGCAAGCAAATCTTGATGTTCCTGTGATTTTTTTGTACAGAATAAGCAGAAGACGAAATACATGTCGATTCTGTTGTTCTTGACCACACTGTTGTTGCACTTCCCTTCCCGAAGATGGAATTATCGGATCCCCGGTTTCCGAAGACTGAGTTGAGCTTCCTAATTCAGGAGGTTCCATATTCCTCAGGCGCAGTAGCATTGCTGCTGATCCTGTGGATTGTAATCACTATAATTTGTTATCAAGTATCACGAAACACAGAAACATTTAATGGGAGCTACCATCTATAATAGATATTTCAAGCAAATCTTGATGTAGCTGTTAATAATGTGATTTTTTAATTAGGAAATAAACAGATGTTGATTTCAATACCTGTCGGTGCTGTAGCTCTCCAAAACGCAGTTGTGGCACTTCCCGTTCCCGAAGTTGAATTTGTAGGATATCCCGTGTCCAACGTTGGAGTTGTAGGGTTTCCTGTGCCCGAAGATGAAATTGTAGGATTTCCTGTACCCGAAGTTGAAGTTGCAGGATTTCCCGTGCCCGAAGTTGGTGTTGTAGGATTTCCCGTGTCCGAAGATGGAGTAGTTGGATTTCCTGTTCCTGGAGATGTTGTTTGAGAATAGCCAGAGAACAGAGTTGTTGAGTTTTCCGAGGATGACGTTGTCGATTTTTCAGGTGCCCTAACAGTAGGCGCTGTTCCTGATCCCGTGTTTTATGATAATGAAGATACACCCTAAAATAAAGAAATATGCTGCGGGGGAGGGGGGGGGGGGGGGGGAGAAGGGGGGGGGTGAGGGAGACATAGAAGGGCATGACAAGAAGTGATACATGACATTACATTCAATGAAATATTTAATCTTGGAGATGCCATGTGACATGGTTAACCAAAGTAAAGCTTGATGTTGCTGACGTCTTCAGTAATGTAGTGTATGTCATGTATATGAAGTTAAGACAATGTGGGTGTCAATACCTGTCAATACTGTTGTTATTGGAAAGGAAATAGTTGCATTACCCGTTCCCGTTGATGGAGTCATTGATTTTCCTGTTCCTGGAGATAGTGTTTCCGTTCCCGAAGACAAAGTTGTGGTTCTACCCGTTCCCGAAATTGGAGTGGTTGAATCTCCCGGGCCTGGGTGTGTAGTTGTTGAAATACCAGGACTGGAGCTTCCCCATGAAGACGTCGATTCTGAATGTGACCATTAACAATGCATTGCATCAAAGATTTTCTTATTCTGAAATGTTATTTCGTTTACATTATCATTATGCCATGCAAGGATACGAGTCCTTAAATTAAGATTTTACTAATCTAACTGCAACAACATTAAAAAAAAGCACTTTATTAGTTTATTGTTCATAATATATGTTTTCATCGTTGTTTCTTAAAAAAACACAACTTTATTTAAAGACGAGAGGGGAAAAATGAGCAAAATATGCATACTCAATGGATATCGATAATAGCTATTTTGTAAGATGTATTTTGCCGAGTCCTAGTTTTATAATAAAACTGTAAAGCAGGTTCTATTCGTGTATAGGGTAGGGTTAGGCTGGAAAATACATTACTTGAAAGCATGTACTACACATTAACAGTCAGTCCCGAAATTACTGATAGGGGCAAACGCCCTCATGCTCCCTTAGCATTATGTAAAGGCTAATTTGAAAACCGAGCGACCGACCTAAATAATTTAGACCTCACCTGGTATTACTGCAAAGCACCATCATAAGCAAGCAGTGAAAGAAAATGAAAGGAAAAGAAAACGTACTTGTATAGTTATATAATTGTTAGAATTTGACGGGGAAACGGGATGTCTTCAAAAGTTAAGGGGATAATTTTGCTTTCTTATCGCCCATATCCAACCTATTATTATTACTATTATTGCCTGGATGTGTATTAAGCCTATGTGTGTGAACTTAAATATATTCTGGCATGGTATAAAATGTTAATGAGAATAAGTTTTGTAGTCATAATACTGACAATAAATAGTAGTATGTTTTTTTTTTCTTACACAATAACCCCCCCCCAAAAAAAAAAAAAAAAAAAAAACCAACAACAACAACAAAAAACAACAAATCAACAAACAAACAAAACAAAACAAAACTACAAAAAACAAACAAAAAAACAAACAAACAAAAACAAAAAAAAACACAAAAACAAACAAACAAAACAAAACAAAAACAAAACAACAAACAAAACAAAACAAAACAAAACAAAACAAACAAACAAACATAGACTTCTTACTTCATTGCCTTGTATGAGAAAGAACTTTCGTAATCTACTTAAGCATTGGCTTTTTTCCTTTTTTCCTCTGTATTCACGTGTTTTTGTATGTGTACTTGTTCACATGTAAAACTGTCGTTTGTGTGTTTCCTTGCAGGACTGTACTATCGCCCAACTGCTTGCTTACTGCTATAAACCCAAAACCGAAAATGCAATATCATTTTGAGATTTTTACTGTTCTTCTATGGCCAACTTAGCAGATGTGCCATTCTACTCTTTAAATGATGATGACCTTTTTGATTTATTAAACCCTTCGTCAACAAATCACTTGAATGATTATTCTTCAACTGATGTAGCTTATAACCATTTTGTAGCTAACAATATAAATTCATCAACAGAAATTTTCAACTTTCACCCTGATCATGACCAAATTCAGAGCCCTTCATCTGACTATGTAACAGAGTCTCAATTTAAAAACCTCACCAAACAATTTGGAAATGACACATTTTCTCTATTACACTTAAACATTAGAAGCTTAAATAAACACTTCGAAGAATTTCAATTGTTATTAGATAATCCATCCAAACAGTCGTTTTCCATAATAGGACTTACAGAAACTTGGTTATCCAGCGAATCCAACCTACCATTTGCATTAGATGGTTATGATCTTCTTGTCAATAATAGAAAAAACAGACCCGGCGGAGGTGTTTCATTTTTCGTGTCACACAAGTATGACTATACAATTATTAATGAAATTAATACAATGAACGAAATAGTAGAGTCTCTTTTTATCGAAATCAATGTTCCGGAATCAATGTTCCGGATACTAAAAATATAATCATAGGCATTATGTATAGACCTCCAAGTTCTAACTCAAATGATTTCCTAGTGTACCTTACAGATTTACTAAAAAATCCACTTTTTGTAAACAAAGACGTTTTCATAATGGGAGATTTCAATATTGATATATTGAAACATAATAACAACAATATATCTCATGAATTTCTTGAAATATTTTTGACTGCCTCATTCTTGCCTTTGATTTCGAAACCTACTCGCATGGCAAATCATTCCGCCACCCTTATTGATAATATCTTTTGCAATACTCTTCCTACCCCGGACTCTTCTGTAATTCTATCCGATATAACGGACCATTATCCAATTATGTCACATTTTACCCTTAAGCACTCATCAAACAATCATCACAGACCATCAAGACGAAGACCTACCAATGAAAACATTGCCAGTCTTGGCGCTTCTTTAGACTCTGCTGACTGGTCGTGTGTTACAATACTAATGACGTAAATTTATCTTTTAATAATTTCCTTAACATATTTCATAATCAATTAGATATTCACATTCCTAAAGTTAAAGACAAACGGACTACCTACAAAAAATCACCGAGACTTCCATGGATTTCTAAATCACTTTTACGTTCTATTAACAGAAAAAACAACTTATACTATAAATTTAAAATGAAAGGTACTGAACAAGCGAAGGCTAGATACACCAGATATAAAAATATTTTAACTAAAACAATACGATTAGCAAAGAAAAGATACTTTACGAACCAGTTAACTTTATATAAGAACGATATTCAAAATACTTGGAAGATTTTAAAACAAGCAATGAACTTATCCAATAACAAATCAGATATAACTAAAATTAGGTATAATGATGATATTGTCGAAGACCCTGAAAATGTAGCCAATACTTTCACAAACTATTTTTCTTCTATAGGAGTAAACTTAGCTGAAGGTATTCCTCCTTCAGACAAACATTTTTCTGAATACCTGGGCACACCTAATCCCAATTCTATTTTCTTCACTCCTATAGTCAAAGAAGATATCATTGATATTGTATCTAGTTTGAACAACAAAAAGAGTCCCGGCTACGATGATATTAATAATTTCATTTTAAAAGGTGTAATATCTTCAATTGTTAATCCCTTAGTACATGTTCTTAATATATCGTTACTTAATGGACAAGTCCCAGATAACATGAAAATTGCAAAGGTCATACCCCTGTACAAAAAAGGTGATAAGTTGAATGTTAGTAATTACCGGCCTATTTCTTTATTATCCTCCTTGTCGAAAATTCTAGAAAAAGCTGTTTATTGTAGAACTGTTAACTTTTTAAAAACTCATCAAATTTTTTCCAACTTTCAATTTGGATTTAGAGAAAAACATAATACAGAACATGCCCTTTTAAATTTTGTTGACAAAGTGGCGCATGCTTTAGACAAATGTTCTCATCTGGTTGGTATTTTCCTGGACTTCTCCAAGGCCTTCGACACCATCAATCACGACATTTTATTATTTAAACTTTCTCATTATGGGGTGCATGGGAAGGCCTTGGAGTGGTTCAGGAGCTACTTATCCAATAGACGACAATACGTATTTTTGAATGATCATACATCCAATATGCAAAACATAAATTGTGGAGTCCCCCAGGGCAGTTTGTTGGGCCCCTTACTGTTTATTATTTATATAAATGACTTTTGTAAATCATCCGATGTCCTTTCGTTTATACTGTTTGCAGACGATTCTAATCTATTTTATTCCCATAAGAATCCAACTACTTTGGTCAATGTTGTAAACTCTGAGCTTGAAAAAGTCACTCAATGGATAAGAGCCAATAAACTATCCCTCAACCTCCAAAAAACCAAATATATGTTATTTAGTAATTCTATAGACTCATTGCCCATGGATATTGTGTTTGACGATACACCTTTAGAAGTTGTTTCATTTATCAAATTTTTAGGCATAACTGTTGACAATAAACTTTCGTGGAAGTACCATATAGATAATACATGTAAGATTATTTCACGGAATGTTGGCATAATAAACAAACTTAAATTTCATTTTCCGACACCATCCCTATTAATGCTTTATTCATCTTTAATTTTACCTTATCTGAATTATGGGATACTTGCTTGGGGCAATACCCAGCAAACTCTATTAGATAGACTACTTTTATTACAAAAGAAGTCCCTCCGTATCATCTGCAATTCTGCTATACTCTCACACACAGACCCGTTATTTGTTGATAGTAGACTATTAAAAATAAATGACCTGTATCTATTTCATTTGGGACAATTTATGCATAACTACAGTAGAAAGACACTTCCACACATATTTGACGCCATGTTCCCCCAAAATCGGTCATTTCATGATTACCCAACTAGACGGTCTAACGAGTTTCACCTACCACTCTTTAGAACTTTATTAGCGAAGAAGACATTTATATATGCTGGTCCTAGATTTTGGAATTTTTTAAGTGAAGATATTAAAAGTAGTCCATCCCTAAATTCTTTTAAGAAAAAACTAAAATTATTTTTGCTCAAATCTTATAGTAATATACAATAATTACCTGATAACAGCTGATATCTCTCTTATTTTTTAATTTTTTTATTTAGGTCTTCATCATCTGCTCATTTAATTGAATATATATTTGGTCTTATGATCTTAACTTGCCAGAATCACCATATAACTACCTCCTTTTTCGGTCAAGATTTGTCCTGCTCCCCCCCCCCCCCTTTTTTTTTTTTTTTCCTTTTTCCTTTTTCCTTTTCTTTTATCTCTTTTCCTTTTCCTTGCCGTTTCGTGTTTGTTTGTTGTTCTGTAATACTGTTTTGTGTTTTCCAAGTCTTCGTAGGCACAATTTGAAACAATACTATTTTCCCTGGGGGATCCACAAATTACAAGCCCGGCTTTTTAGTGGATCCCCCACATTTCCTCAGAAATTATGAATTTCTTTTAATAATTCATTATAATAATTTATTTATATGTTTAGTGTACTTGTACACTTATTAAGAAAAAATGAATTTGTACATATGTTTTTCATATTTTCTGTTATGATATCTGTAAAGCCAAGTTTCTGTTGGAAATGAAATAAACATGAATTTGAATTTGAAATTTGAAGATGAAAGTCTTCGAAAAAGTACAATTTCACAGGTTCACCCAAGCTCTGTCAGATGAAACCAATTATACATCAATTGCATTGGCTACCCATCAGATCCCGAATTCACTACAAAAATAATTCTCGTCACTCTCAAATGCATCCACGGTCTTGCTCCTCCCTATCTATCTGAACTCACACATGTCATATCTATCAGCTAAATATCCCGGTACTCCCTTCGCTCCTCTCAAGGCTCCATGTTCAACTATCCATCTCCGAAGATGCTTCCTACAATTGGTGTCGGATCAACTGTTCAGAGGCGTCGGAACCTCGGGCACGTCGAGCCCGACGTTCCGACGCCTCTGCAACTGTTGCCCCCAAACTGTGGAATAAGTTACCCAGGACTCTCCGCAACCAGCAAATTTCAATATTTTCAAAAAGCACTTCAAAACCCACCTTTTCTGTTATAACATAATTGTAAAGCTCCTTTGAACATGTATAATTATGGCAAATGGGATACATATATACATTATTACTATTATATCAATGGATTGACGCCTCGCGCGCTACAGTCGCTGGACACATGAAATCCAATGACCCCTACCTTCACATCTTCCTGTAGGTTGGCTCCAACTCCCGTCGGCCTGACATACGGAAGTGACATCACCAGCCGGATAGTATTCGCTCCTACAGATAAAGACCACCACACTCCGATATTCCGTCGTATTTGGCAGATATGGATCCGAATTCGGTAATGTTGGAAAAGGCGAGCCGCAGGAAACCGCTGTGAGGAAGAAAACTGCTGATATTAACGCGAACGACTTAAAGAACCCAGGCTTCCCAAGGCTTCTAGCCATGTTTTTACTGTTTTTAGAAAGCGATGGGATAGTCCGGGGTAAAAGTCAATGTTTCTTCACAAACTAAGCAAAATGCTGACATAGAAACAAAACATTCCAATGGGAGTTAATTTTCAAAATCAATTTCAAATCCTAATTTAAAAAAAAATCTGTTCACGATATGCTCCTGCAAGACCTTCCTGTACACTTGTTGCTTTGTAGAATTTGTACAAAGAAACAAGTGTTCACGATTTGTTCCTGCAAGATCTTCATGAACACTTGTTTCTCTAAATAAAGATACTTGATTCAACGTGGGACAGGTCATCTTTGATGAAAATTCAGCATGCTATTAACATTCTGGGAGACGGGTTCTCAACATATGCTCCGGCGACAATGGGTCCACAGTCAGTTTCCTAAAATAATCAAAACATTAATTGCAACCGCACTGGTGCATCCGCCTTACCTTTCCGTAATGTTCCGTCGACTAATTCTATATATTACGGTCACAAAACTTTAGGGCTATTAAAAGCATTTTCGTGTGAATTTCTCTGACGTGACTTTAAGTAAAAACCATTAAACATCTGCATAGGGGTTTTTTTTTTGTAATATGATTTACTATCGCAGACACCAGATGGAGGAGTTCGCAGAAACTTTTTCAAAAAATTATAAGCGAGAGAGAAAGGTTAATTGCCAGAAACTTAGACAAACCATTCAACGACATCTTGTAAATTCTAAAGGCTCACTGATGTCTGTTTGATTGTTAGTATTTAGTTTTGCATAAACATGCGTAAAAATACATAGATATAACATGGCGATAAAGATAACAACCAACTGGGAATGTTTTACTCCGACTCATATTTTACAAAATAGTCCTTCTTTCTACAAGTCCAGTTTTCCGGTTTATACCTCTTTTTTCATTTAGATCATCTAAGATTAAAAATATCCGGCCATGCTTGTTTACTTAATCTATAGCTATCTCTAAACCGTCATTGCAGACAGGTGTAATACTTATAGAACACCAGTACAATGAGTACAGTATTCAGATCACGGTCTGTCTGCAGTATGTCAAAACATTACTTTATCCTTCTATCTTAAAAATTTCCCCCGTAATTGTTTCTAAGGTGTGATATCTTTTTCCCCCAAGAAATTCTGTCAAAATTGAGGATCTATGCAATAATGAATATGCTATCAGTACACATACGTTTACATTCGGGACGAACGTCGCTGTATGAGCCATCTTGACGACAGTCTATCCGCTCTTGTCCCTCTAGTTCGTAGCCTCGGTCGCACGAAAACGTGACGTAAGAGCCGAATAGCCAGTCAGCATGCGATGTGTTGTAAGTGCCGTGTGCAGGACAGCCGGGATCACTGCACTGTTGTGGTCCACGTATGCCAGCTGTTTAAGAATATATTCAGAAGTAATATTTTTCATTAGCAAAATATGCATGTTTGATAAAAGCAATACATTGCTTCTAACTGCATGGAAAGCTAAGTATTCGAATCGCGCAGTGCACAGAAGAAGTTTTCCATTTACACCTCCAAGTTGTAGATGCCGCAGGTGAAATTTCTTTACTTTCTCAAACATCTTCAGAATGTAGGAATGTTTAAGGATGTTTCCCAGCTACCAACAAAATGGACTTGATCGTACTCATTTCCCTCTCCAAATTTATAAGGTCAACAGTGACGTTTTCAGGAATGAATAAACAGGTGGGGGCGGGGGCGGGGAGGGGGGGGGGGGTAGGCAGCCTACCAAAGAGTATCATACGAAATAGTGATGAACACAGGAAGCGGTGAAAGGCGGCTTACTTACACATGATAACATATAACCAGGTTATGGCTAGTCCAATTCTGGAAGTTTGTATTGATTTTTCCCGTAAAACTTAGTGTGCGTGCACCAAGGCACGTCCGTAACTAGACCAGGGTATGGCTAGCATACTTCAGATGATCAGAAGCAGACATAAGTTGTAGAGTTGTCAACCTATTAATATCGTACGATAGGTGCAGATGATAAACTGATACAGGATTTGTTTGTTTCTTTTTTGTTACTCTTCATAATTATGGAAATCTAACTCCCCGAATTAATCAGAAATATCTGCCGTGTGAAAACAACAGTGCATACTTACGATATTGGCATATGTATCCGTGGTTTTCCGAACACCTGTCATCATTCCATTGGAAGTCTTCGTCATCCAGGAGATCGACGCAGTGCTCAAGTCGTCTATTCGGTTCACCAGGAGCCCAAAATGGATTTGAAACCTCAGCTCCTGTAGACATGGGGAAAGGTGAGAAGGGAAGTAGGGAAACTGCAGGAATAAAGAGACTTCAGGTAATAATTTTTATCACAATATTATTGTCTTTTGATAGAGAAAAATACATTTACCAAAATAAGTATTTTCTTGACAGCTAGGGTTTGAAGATTTGACAGAAATTTTGCAACAAGAATGCCCCAAAGGAGACACAATTTGATAAAGATGAGGAACAGGTGATATCAATTGCTAAATTTTAATTCCAGTACTTTTTTTTTTGCTCTCCACATATTTATCATGATTACAGTTGCCGATCCGGACCTTTTTTTTTTTACTTGCTGACGATTTTAAGGAAATATCAAAGAATCCTAAATCTGCCAATGATTCGATCTTACCATCGAGAAAGAGTACTTCTTCATCTGACCGCGAATCATCTCGAAAACCTCCAATCCACCAGTTCGGATGCGATCCGTCATCTTCTCCATTCGCCATGGAGACCAAAAGCTGCTGGTGGACCTCCGTGACAATTTCCACAAGCCGGCCAGATTTCCCGGAGCAATAACTGCGTGCACTTTCCCAGCTGTTTCGTTGTTTCACAAAGACTGCGCAGTTCCCGCCGTAAGACACCTGAGGGAAGCTTGAGAGGTCCGGATCGGCAATCGGACAGGTTTGCA
Source organism: Heliocidaris tuberculata (assembly GCA_025618425.1). Lineage (NCBI taxonomy): Eukaryota > Metazoa > Echinodermata > Echinoidea > Camarodonta > Echinometridae > Heliocidaris > Heliocidaris tuberculata. The sequence goes on along the minus strand of CM046839.1, from coordinate 29,893,595 downwards.
CTGGAATTGTAGAATTTTTTGTGATTGATTGATTATTCTTCCAACCCAGTAAAAAGACAACTACATGTTTGTAGAAAAGCGATCGGGGGTCTGCAACTTTAAATCATATCCCAAAGACTTCGTCAATGAGGATTAATGCCTTTATAAATAGCACTATGGACACCGTGTTGGTCATGTTGGTTTGGAATAGGTAACTTCCCGGGAAGCGTTTCATCAAGCGTTTTGTCAGTGATTTTTACCGACAACTGTTATAAGCTACTGAAATCCTTGCATCTGATTGGCTGTGAGCAAATTTGTCACTAAAAATCACTGACAAAACGCTTGATGAAACGCTCCCCAGGTTAGGGGTCGCGGAGCGGTTTTGAGAGTGGGGGGGGGGGGGTCTGATCTGATTTCACTCATTAATGACAATTTTTGAGCCTTTTTTTCTGAGATATTTTTTTTAACGTGTCTACTCAAAAAAGCGGGAGTGGGGGGCTGCAGCCCCCCTCCCTGTTCCAGGGCCCATGAGTGGTCACAGGTATACCATTGTGCCATCACGCCTCTTCGATGCATGCAGTGAATTGTATACATGTATAAAAGAAGCCCCTGCATAGGGCAATTGGATACTCAATCTGATCATTACTAATGAATCCTTTGTGTATAATGTTTTATCTGATTCAAATTCAAGTTCAAATGGGGGAAAAAGAAAGGAGTCTTAACTAGTAAACTAAAATTGGTGAAAACTAGGATTCCAAAGAGGGGGGGGGGGGCGTGGTTAATCCAGGACAATAATCCGGGATTGCTCGAAGTACTATGTCCTTATTTTTTTGATTTTTCATCAGTTTTTCTGTATAAATCTCTCTAGCAATGGGAGGGGGGGGGGGGTATTTCGTGTACTAATCCAAAATAAACTAGAAATTTAATTCGTCACTGAAGACGAATTAGGTGGTCTGTCTTTCACTGTGGCAAAGTGCTTTGTCAGATGTGATAATATTTCTGCAAGATTATAATCATAATGTTGACGACAATGATCATAAGATATGGTCATATAAGTGATGACAATGACGATAATGATATATTGATAATGATGATCATAATGACAATAATGATGACAATAACCACGATAACCTAAGTGGCATAGCGCCCCTACAGGTTCAGTTTTATGGGCGATTTTTCGAAAAGTGCTTGAAATGGCATGAAACGTTTGCAAAATGAATTTGGGACGATTTGGATCATTTCTAAATTTTGCGCGCGCACGGACGCGCGGACGTACGCGTACGCGCGCGTTTAACGAAATGACCTTGACTGGAATGACAGTGACCTTAACCATGCCAAATATGAAAGAGAAATGACATTTCGTTATGAACATATGACCATAAGTTTTCACAAAATGGCGCCTGGATGACGTCACAATAACCTGATGACCTTGAAAAAGATGTGGGAACTTGACCTTATTAGGACTGATGACTGACGAAAATATGAAGAAAATTGACTGAGCCGATTTGGAGAAATCGGGATAACGAACTGGACGATTTGATATTGCAGGACATGTGGAAGATTATCCCCTTAGCTTTAATACACGACAGGGAATGAGATTCTACACAAACTACTGCACACTACTTTCAATAGACATAACACGCAAAATCAGGCAGTTTTTTACATTGTTTGTGATGGTATATGTTATAATAGTCGAAGAAGATGGTAGAATGAAAGGCAAAAAAAAAAAAAAAAAAAAAAAAAAAATGGACCCACCGGGAATCGAACCTGGGTCGCCGGAATGGGAGGCAAGTGCTTTACCAATGGACCAAAATATTTCCAATAGAGATAACACGTAGACGAAAAACGGGATTCTCAAATGACATTTTGTAGTTAAAAAATGGGCATGATCCCGACATCTGATCAAAAATTGGAGGACACATTTGTGAAAGCTTATAGTCTCAGCTATAACATATTCAAATTTGGAAAAAAATCGAGCAGAAATTACAAAGATACTGCTCAAAGAAGACGGGAATGTAGAATCAAGATTTGAGAAAAAGTCATCTCCCATAGAGAATACACGCAAAATGAGAAAAATTGACATGCCTCTTTTAATCGCAAAAATACACCATGATTCCTTTGTCAAAATGAACAATCGTGTAACTGATCTTGTAGAGAATTGTCTCAGCTACAACATATCAAAATTTGGAAGAAAATCGACCAACTATGAGTGAAATATTGTCCAATGAATACAAAAATTATGACGTCATTTTTTCAAAATCATTTTTTTCAGTTGATATGCAAATATGATGACGTCACAACGTATTTTTGGCCAAAATTTTGCATGAATTCAGATTTACATCTTACAGGCTTTCAGAATATTTAATAAAATTTGGGGGTCCCAAGCCATTCTGACGAGCTATGGCGGATTCTAGATAGGCATCTTTTTAGCACTTTTTACATTATATTCCCCATTGACGCGCGCGCGGATTTTTAAGTTTGACGCGCGCGTGTGGCCTTATGGAAAGTCGAGAATGACTGTAAATAGTTGGAAATTGTCAAGAATAGTGTCAGGAATAGATACCATGCGAAAAAACTGCGTTTTTACGTTCTGTACGAGCTGTGCACGCGCATAACGCGCGCGCGGACGCGCACGGACGAAAAATTTTGAAATGCTTAAAATATCCTGAACCGTACTCTAATTTGATTAAAAAGTGATTTTGGGTATTTTTAAATTTTGACGCGCGCGTACGTGCGCGTCATGACGTGCACGTGGATTTTGCTGACATGTTACATTGACCCTTGACCTGAAGTTCATGTGTATTAAATATGGTTCATTTTTGATGACTGGTTATGAAGATATGATTGATAATGTGATTTCACAAAATGGCGCCTGGATGACGTCACGATGACTTGATGACCTTGAAAAAGTTTCGGGCACTTGACCATTATATGCCTGATAACTGATTGAAATTTGATGAATAATGAGTTAACCGAATTTGAGTAATCACGCTCACAAGAAAGTGGTGGAAAAATAAAAATAAAGAAATAAATAAAGAAAATTCTGACGAAATTAAGAGGTAGTCTGTCTTCGACAGACCACCTAATAATTTCACCAGCTAAGATTCCAAAGGGGTGGGGCGGGGGGGGGGGGGGGTGGACGTGGTTAGTCCGGGACAATTATCCGGGATTGTCCTTCTTTAAAAAAAAAAAAAACTTTCATCAGTCTTTCTGTAGGAATTTCTCTCTCCCTAGGAATGGGAAGGGGAGGGGTTTATTTCGTGTACTAGTCAAATAAAAAAAAAAAAAAATGAGTAAATAAAAAACAGTTTAACTCCTCTCTCTAAACAATTTGAATTGTATTGGGGTGTACACAAGTGTACCACCGACCAGAAAAAAAAAGATGGTGTTTATTCACATATATTACATTGAGAAAATAACCTAAGCATAATATGGCAGACGAGCTTTAAAGAAACTTAAAAAACCCCTCCCAGCTCACCCAATTCACAGATGAAGAAATTGGAGTCCCTACAATCCTCATCATTCCAATCGTAGTTGTCGAATTCTGAAGAGGAGACCCCTTTGAGGTGAATGCATATCTCTTCGTCAATTACACCATTAGGTTCTCCTTCGGCCCATGAAAAATATCGCACTTCGGTATCGGCTGAAAGAGGTAGAAAAAGGACAGACGATGCACAAACAATTTATAAAGATTTGCATATATTCTGAGTATTAGTTTGGAAGAAGTTATCGACGTACAGTGGGTTATTTTGTTTTAGTACGTCTATTTATTTATTTATTTTTTTCAAATTGAGGTGTTTACTGTAATAAAACTAGAGCGAATACAACCGCTCCATTTTCAAACATCCATGATATTGGTATCTTGATTTCATTAGTTACGTTCACACGATAAAAGCTAAACTTAAGTTTCGCTTGTAGTTTCAAAACTTTAAATCAACTTGTAGTTATCTGGTAGTTTCAGCCCGTATGAACGGACTCGTGGTTTCGAAACTTTAAGTTTACTTGTAGTTCTAGAACCACAAGCTCGCTTGTGGTTAAGGTCGAAACCACGAGCAGTGGATGGTCCTCCGTCGGAGTTTCGCAGCATGTGAACGGAATAAACTTTAAGTTACGCAGGCTTGTGGTTTAGGATGGCCTTGCTGTTCATGTTAAATTTCCGGGTCATACCCTTCGCACTTATTATGAACACAGGATCTGTATGTGTACTGTACACACAATCGGTAGTATCTACTTCCTGGGTTAACCACGATGATCGCTCGGCTTGTAGTTATAGCTCGTTGTTTCAGGCTCGTATGAACCCTCGTTGCGGTTAGGGGTCGTGGTTTCGTTAACTTAAAGTTTCGAAACCACGAGTCCCGTATGAACGTAGCTATCAATAGTTTAAAAACGCTATTAACCCGCTGCCTATGAGAACCAGGTGGTCCCTGTTTTAAGTATACTGGATTGAGATAATTTAGTAGTCAAAGGCTTAACATAATTAAATATAAACAAGGGAGAGGGGACTTACATCCTACCCAGTACCACTTCAGGCCTTCGAAAGCTCCTATCCAGTAGAAATCCCGTCTGCCTTGAAGTTTCTCACTTATGAAGTCTTGAGTTGACTGATCAGGGATCTTGGCAAGTTGGCCATAGGGAGTGCCAGATGAGCAGATGTCTCTGGCTTCGGACCAATCACGGTTGGAATCAGTTGCCACGAAGCATGTCTGATCATTGTAATTCCAGCTACCGGGCGGGCATACGTCTGGGTTTGATAGGTCAGCTATACATGTGTATAAATAAGCAATACTAATGACAACAATAAACCTTAGTGAAGGCAAGGGTAGAATATGGAGTTTTAAAAAAGAGGGAGTACTATTCAGAAAAAATTCAAACAACTAAGAAAAACAAAAAAACAATGATAAAAATGTTTTTAAAAATATCACTTTTTCAAAAGAGAGGGGCAACTGTGGGGGTTGATTATTTAAGGTATGCTGCTTGAGTTCAAGGGGGGGGGGGACGGTTCGGTTATGCACCTCCCCCCTCCGAATTCGCCAGTGAGTGAAGGGAAGATCAAAAGGGTATAATACCGAGACAGAGGATATCTAAATTATGATTAAGATCTAGGATCAAGTTAATGTGCATACGTCATTTCAGTACTTACGCAAGCATTTAGGAGTGTCTTCGGACCAGCTCCCATCTTGTGTGCATACGCTGGTCACCTCAGGATCTAGCAGACGATAGTTTGGGTCGCAAGAGAAAGTGAAGTTGTCGCCATAGTAACGTCCAGATCCTTCCACTGAGCCGAGGTTTGGTACGGCGGGATCAGGGCATTGGATGCCTTGGCGAATAAGAAAGGACGAGGTAAGCAGGAAAGAACGAGACAGACGAGAAGAAGAGTTAAAGCTCATGTACAGTTTTGGTAGCAAAAAGAAAACTGGAAAGAAAAGTGTTAAATACAGTCTCGTGTTGTTTTCCTTAAATCAAAAGATGTTTTGTACCAGGTCATTGGGTATTCCATCCATGATTTCTGGTGAATTTAAGCGTAAACATTTTAAGGAACCCTAGATCAGGTTATGTACTGCCCTATTCCAACCCGACATTATCGGGGCTTGGCATGGATATAGCATGTGTGTCACTGTGTGTAGTTTACGCTGCCGTTGTCGTGAGTTTGCATCCCTGGTCCGGTATGTAAATTATTTTTCACCACTCATTTGCTCCATATTTCACTTGAGCAGTAAAAAACTTCACAGCAGCTCAGCTATCTGGTTATGCTATTATCTAGCTATTTATCAACTAAAATCAAAGAAATCTGACGAAATTTCGTTGAGGTCTCACCAGAACTGTACATTACATTACCTAAGAGAGGCTGAGTTTGGTAAAGGAGAAAATAAGACTGGTGAGAAGCTGTCTTTCTAGTTTAGTTTTGGGTTTTTGATGCAGATGTTGTATTAAGTATGCCTCTAAACCTAATATTACATATGAAAGTTGAAATCTAAAAAATATGAAAATTACAAATATACCGCCTCAGTGCCCGAACATGAGGTGATATTTGCCGAACATTGGGGGTGGACTGGATGCTAGAGCCCCCCCCCCCTTCCCACTTCTGTAGATCCCTAATTGCCAATTGTATAAGTGTTTAAGAAGAAGAAAGTGGGGGCAAATCTCATTAGCTCTATTAAAAAGTCCACCAGGGCATATAATATATCCACATAATAAAGTTCTTACGATTGCAATTCGGCATCTCCCCACTCCATTCACCAGACGCTGTATTGCAGAGCAGGATCATTGAATCTTGTTCTACATCCATTAGGTAGCCCGGATCACAGACGTAAACCGCATAAAAGTCGTCGCTGTAAGCAAGGCGACCGTTGGGTAGAGATGGTGAAATGAAACATGGGTCCGCTTGGTAAATGGAAAAAAAAAAAAACAGAAAAAAAACTCCCGCTGATAAATGATATTTAGCACGGGTACATTAATCAAAAAATAAACAAACCTCCCCCACAAAAAACAACGACAACGATAACAACAATAACAACAAGAATAAAAACAATAACAACATCAACAACAACGACAACCAAACACTTTCATGTAATGTATGTACAGAAACAGATTATGAAAATAATGGTCTGTGTTTTTTCTTCTCTTTTCTAGGTATGGTGAGACATAAGTTTCCTTGAGACTATACTGTTGTAGGTATAACCTTAAACGCTCAAAAAGTTCCTAATGATAGCATAGATGATGAAAATACATGTTTCAGCTTACCCTATGCAGTTGTTAGACGATGCTATAGTGCTGCTACTGTTTCTACTATTTCTACTACTACTACTACTACTACTACTACTACTACTACTACTACTACTACTACTACTACTACTACTACTACTACTACTTCTACTCTACTTATTCTTCTACTATTACTACTATTACTCCTCCTCCTCCTCCTCCTCCTACTACTACTACTATTCCTTCTACTACTACTACTGCTATTGCTGTTGTTTTTGTTTATATTATCATACTTATAATTATTATTCCTATTATTATCATAAATGTTGTGGTTGTAGTTCTTCTTATTGTTATCATTATCAACTACTACTACTATACTACTACTACTACTACTACTACTACTACTACTACTACTACTACTACTACTACAACAACTACTACTACTACTACTACTACTACTGTTGCTTCTGCTGCTACTGCTTCAACAACTGAAAACATCAAATACTTACCTGAGGTTTCCAGAAGAAATCTGAGCAACATCAAGCAACTGAAATGCCAGAAATATTTTCCTTCCTGCATTGTTTTTATCACGTACGAAGTCTTACTCTCTTGGTCTAATCTCTTGACGCAATTACCTTATGAGTGGTAGCTCTCTTGCAAAAGTTTTCAAAAATTTGTTTGTTTTGTCGCCCTGTTATCTCAGTCGCTTTATCATATTCAAACATCTAGATGATTGCGCAAAGCAATGATGATTAATTCTGATTGGATGGATCATTATTCATTTCATAATAGATGTAAATTTCCAGGATCTGGGATTATCAGAGGTGGGTAGGTAAAATTGGGTTTTACCCTTGTTTCTGTTTATTGTTTCATAGTTCACATTTACAGTGATTTTACAGTATAAATGGTACTAACAATATAATTGGTACAAACAAGATACATGGTACAAACAAGATACATGGTACAAACAAACATGAAATATATTGTCAGAGAAAATAAAATAAGGTGAGTACCTCATATCTATACGTTTGCATGCAGCATTAATTGAAAAGAGTGGGCTAGAATAAAAGTGAAATACTGAGGAGCCTAAGGAGAAATTATAGGCTCTAAAGAGTAGTAAGATTCATAATAGTCTTTAAAAATAGTGGGAACGAGCAATGCATGATACAGCGATATGAGTATAATAAAAAAAATATTGTGTCGCAGTAATCAAAATCGCATTCAAAGAAATAGTATTGGACTATTAGTGTCATCTGCATACATAATAAAAGTCAATGAATTTGATGATCTATGAAATTCATTTATATACAAAATAAAAAGTAATGGGCCTAGAATAGAACCCTGTGGAACACCACAATTAATATTTCTTAACATGCAATTTTCAATACAGACATATTGCTGTCGTTCGTATAAATAATTTCGAAACCAATCTGAAACAATGCCCCTTATGCCATAATGTGAAAGTTTGCTTAAGAGAATTTCATGATCTATAGTGTCGAATGCCTTAGAGAAGTCTAAGAACATTCCTATTGTGTGGGTACCATTATCAATAGAACTTGTAATATCATTAATTAGGGACAGGAGAGCATGTGTTGTATTATGGTGTTTTCTAAATCCGAACTGAGATTCATGTAAAATATTATTATTATTCCAAAAAGCCATTGTACGAGTAAAAACTACTTTTTCAAGTATTTGGGAAAAGGTGGTTAACAAAGATATTGGCCTGTAGTTTGACAGCGATAAGGGGTTACCCTTTTTAAAAATAGGGATTATTTTGGCTAATTTCATTTTGTTTGGAAAAACACCTGTGCTCAGAGATAAGCATTTCCTGTACACCGTGGCAATTTCTGAAGCATATACCGAAGTACTGACATGAATTATAGCATTTTTCTCAATTCTTACCGATGGCTTAACGCAAAGCACCCTCAAAACTATGAGGTCAAAAAATCGCATCAGCTCTCCCATATCAGGAAGAGGGGGGGGGGGCGTTTTAACGAGCATTTCCTACTACCTAAAACAAGCTTTTCTTTCTTTAAAAAAACCCCTTGGGTACCCTTCAATTTGCCTATATTTTGTAAAAGAAACAAAGTAAAGAAAAGTCATCATTTTCAGCCAACTGACGTATTTTGTTTAACGTCATGACAATATATTCATCTGTGAATAAGGGGCGTCGATCCTGGGGATGGGGGGGGGGGCGGGGGCAGTTGTCCCCCCCCTCCCCCAAGAAAATATTGGGGGGCAAACATATCGTTTTTGCCCCCCCCCCCCAATAAATCCGGAGGTATAAAAAAAAAATAAGAATAAAATAAGGAAAAACTGATGCAAAACTCGGGAAATAAAAACTTCCAAACAATGAAATACAAAAGGTTTTACATGATCAGATTTCAATTTCTCTAATTTCTGCTGCTTCATGTAACCGTGGAGAAGCTGCTTTTAAGAGGCGTTAAAAAAATCATGAAGGGAACTTTATATAAATAAACCTTCATTTGAAATGACGCCATTAAAAAACGGTCTGATCATACATAATTCAATGCAAATTTTCATATTTACTCATGTTCTCTACTTTTTCATCTGTTATTAGTGTTTATTTTTTCTATTATTTTGTGTTATATCTTCTCTGCTCAATTTGCTGTTATGTAGATATATTTTCCCATCATTTTGTCATTTTCCATGTGATCTTTAATTCCATTTTCTGTTCATGATATCGACATGCATACTTTATTTAAGTTCAAATTACCATCAAATCTTTAACAATGCTATGATGATCAGAAACGGCGCTCCGGGGGGGGGGGGGGGGGCAGGGGGGCAAAGTGCCTTACTTTTTCAAGTACCCCAAAAGTGGCCCTTTGCATAGCTGATAAGTGCCCCTTTTTCTTCGTATAGTGCCGCTTTTTTCTTTCTAATAAGCGTCCCTTTTATATACCTTCTGATGAGTGCCCCTTTTAACCTCAGAAATCAATGCCCCTTTTCTTTTCTACATCGGTAGATATAGGTATATAAAGTATATATATATATATATATATATATGTATATATATATATATATGGGTATGTATAAAGTCCACAAAGGAGCCTTATACATATAGCTCCAAATAATCAGTGATGCTTATTCCCCTACTGATATCAGCACAATAGTGAGGCTGTGCAGCAGGGGTAGGAGGGACCCAATGCCCTAAATTATAAAAGAATGAGCAGTGCCCCTAAATTATAAAAGAAACAAGAACAATTTTTTTCCTATTTTTTTTCCAAAGCTCACTCGCCTTTACTATTATCTTATCATATTAAGAAAATCGCTGTATATAATTCAACACCCGTTGCCTTCAGCGTTAGAAATAAATCTTAAATCAAAATCTTAAATTAAATGAATAACCACACTCAACTGCAAAACAGTTTTCATCTAGAACCATGTTAAGATAGAAACAATAGCGTGTCGAAAATGATCCTCGGTTGTGTATTGATCAGAATGTATCGGTATACTAATGTCTTAAAGTGGTATTTTCCGCCTTGTTTCCACCGTTTGTAGGTGCCCCTTTTTGTTGGTCCCCCCCCCCACTTTGAAAGACGCTACACTGCCCCTGATGATGATTGAATTGAGTGCGAAATGAACATCATTACGTTAGGCTGTCTTGCCCCCCCCCCCAATCCGAAAAACGGATCGACGCCCCTACCTGTAAATAAAATCTACAAGAACTATATCATTTTATTCACCCAAGAGAAATATAATGGATACATAACCAAATGAACGACGTGAAAATATTAAAAGTGGGGTGGAGGTAAATGATGATATATTATAATTATCGGAATAATCCATAGTCTAATTTTGATAGCTTGTTGAATCACTTGATAAGGGAGTTAGATAATATACCAACGGAAGGCCTATTACCCTTCAAACAGTAGCGAACTATCTGCATGTTTAAAATTAGAATTAACCCCCAGAGTTTAATAATGACATCAAAGTCGATAAACGGACGCCGGATAATAAGGTTAATGACCTTCGTTAAACAAATTTATATTGATAATTTTGATTTGAGGAAAAAATGACAATGACAATGATGACTCAATCTTGTTCTCAGCAATACTACCTCGGCTTTTTGCGAACGTCACTGAAAAAGTGATATTGTTGACATAATAAAAGATTATCAAAACACGCCTTTTGTCTCTATTATGGAAAAATAAGGCCTGAATAGGAGGCTTACAAATCAGCAATATTTCAAATTCGTGATTAGCTTAGATTGCAGAGAAGGTGTCATGCTTCAGTAAACAAAAATTATGCTTGATCACCACCGTTTTCCCGGCCGAATTCGTCAAAACAGCATTCAATTTCATGATCAAGCATTCAAATTCACGCAGTTTTTAGTCCATCCCTTTTCCAGTGTTTCAATTTAACACTTTTTGCGTTCAATTTATTTTTTAAACACTGAAATTAGTAAAACTATCGTTCAAATTAACTGCAATTTGATTCAATTTGGTAATGAATAACCGTCATTCAATTTCGCCAAGTTTGAGTGGAAGAAGAAATTCCTTGCTGAATCGCGGTTTCATTTTCGTCTTCAGGCAATCACTTTCGCACTTACGCCATTCAATTAAAACAACGTAAGTGGTTTCTATCTCTTTTTCATTTTCATTTTTATTCTCTTTTTTTTAATTTCTTTTCTGTCATTATACATTTGACATTCACATTTCTTTTCTTTTTTTTTCAATTTATATGACATTATTCTTTAATCTTCTGTGGTCTACTTCTTTATCTTTGCATACAATGAGTATAAACTGCCTGTCATACATCATGTACATGGTCATGGGTTATATATATATATTTTGTTGTGGTCTTCAGGGTCTTTATTTGCATATCTGTGAGGGGGTTTCTTTTCATATTTTTTTTTCTTTTCATCTTTTTTCATCTTTTTAAAGTCATATACTCGTTTTCTTCAAGTTGTTTGACTCTCAACAGTATGTTTCATCCATCAATTTCCTGACCATTCAGACACCTGGGCATGTATGTCTGTGAATGGTTGAACCACTGGGTACACTTGGCAGGGGTAATGGCGTCGACACACCGCTCTGCAACTTCTCCTAGAATGTTGCACCGCCACTGTTGCATGTTGACTCCAGCTCGCTCAGCTGCCATCCTGTCTCCGACCCGACCTTGCCACTCAGGTTGCGCCAGGCATTTCTTCACTTCGCTCTTAAATGAAGAGTGTGCCATCTCAGTCATATTTAAGAATGGCGAGTAGGGAGGAAGGAGCTTCGTTTCCATGAGAGCGTTGGCATCCGCTGGTAGCTCAGCTCTCACGTGCGGCCTAGCGTTGTCATAAATCAAGATGACTGGCTCATCATCTGGAAACATTTCGTTGCATTCTGCGGCTGTAGCAGCGAGGAAATGCTCGAACCTTTCCCTGGTGACAGTCTCGAAAGAGATTTCATGATGAACGAGACCAGCGGCTGCAGAAACTGCAAACGTCACATTACAGTTACGACCTCTTTGCCCGTGTACAACCCTCCTTGCCGGAACGCCTCGTAGTGCCCTTCCTTGAGTACGACGTGTCCAAATGTTGTAGCCACATTCGTCAATGAAGACACAATTGGCGACGATGCCGTGCTCCAGGAACCACTCGGCATAGTCTCTTCGTTGTTGGATCACTCGTGGTGAGTTTCTAGCGTCAGGTACATCCTCTGCGAGCTTTAGCGTGAAGAGCATGCCATCGAGAGTTCTAGCAATCGTCGACAAGGACACGCCTGGCTTTTGAGGAAGACCTTCCCGAAGCTTGTCCTTCATCTGGGTGAGTGTAAGCAAAGGGTTGGTCTCAAGGGCATCCCGAAGAAAGTTCTTCATCTCTTCGTCCATTTTGGAGTTATGTGCCCCTCCTCTTGGAAGCTTGTTAGCTCTGCCAGTTTCTAGATAAGTTCGTACAATAGATCGAGCAGTAGACCTTTTTATCCCGAGATTATCTGCTAGTTCAAGATAATCTTGGTTGTTTCCTTCGAATGCTTCAACCAAGCGACGTCTGTCGACATCAGAGATACGATTGTATCGTACACGAGCTGCCATGATACCTGGTTCTAAGAACTATACCAAACTGAAGAACCTTCTCTGACAACGATTATCGGTGTAATGAGAGCTATCTGCTAAATGCTATCATAATGTTGTTCTTTCTACATTCATGATTTTCATGAAAGCAAAAACATACACTGACTCATTATCATAAGATGAAAGACATTGCACAAATGTCTAGACCTTTTCGGTTTGGGTGTTTTTTTTTAAAATGTTAATGTATATATAACGGGGGGGGGGGGGGGGAGGAGGCTTCAAGCATGCCTAACATAAGCACTGACACCTGAACACACCTGCAGCTCTGAACACCTTGCTCTTTCTTCATTCGTAATTTTCATATAAGCAGAAACATGCATTAACTCATTTCCATAAGATGAAAAACATTGCACAAATTACGAAACTGTATGCCTATTCATGAAATTGTTTGCGCAGATTCTTTCCACGTCCTGTCCTGTGCGAATTTGAATGCTGTTTACATAGATATTTAATTTGAATGATCTTTCTGCACTTTTGTATTCTAACAGTAGTAAATCGCATGCTTAAAAAATCAAATTGAACGATAGTATTTGCTTTTTAAATGCTGATCCACATTGTCAATCAATTTCGCGTGAAATTGAATGAAAATATCGTTGATTCCGATGATAAAATTGCGAAGATGGGCGGGAAAACCTATATTAAAAAAAAAAAAATTATTTGTTATCAAAAATGTACTAGGTAAGATACATACCCCGCCTCCTTTACCGTGTATATTCGGTCTATTAATTAGACTGTCTCCATAATAGTAGCGTCCTCCTCCTCCTCCGAAAGGTAGGGTAAGTAGCTAAATACATATTTCTTTGAAAACATTCACATTCTATGTGTCCAACCAAAACGTGAAGGAATTTACAAAGACGAAACAAATTACCATGGTTATACATCGATCATCTGACTTTATTCAATGCAAAATCTAGAAGTCACGATTTATAGTAATCGCATTAATACACTATACTATTCTTATTCCATGAGGAAGTCTGTAAAGGGAACTCACTTAATAGGGGTAAAAATCGCGAAATCAAGTAATACTAGTAGGCCAGGAACACGAAATAGTCACCTCTATTTTACATATGAGATTTGACCCCTTAATGTTACTTGGACCATCCATGTCATTCACAAAAAGGCTGTCAGGTGGAACGAAGCCGCCGGGTTTGGCCCCCAGAGCCCCCCCCCCCCAAAAGGGCCCCAAAGTCGGGTCGAGTTCAACCCATCTAACATATGCGCCAAACTTTGTCAGAAGAAAGGTGTATGACTATACATTACCAGAACACAAAAACTGACAAAATTTTCCGTCGGGATGGGTTCTCAGACGGCCCCTAAAAATTGGGGCAAATTTTCCCCCTTAAGGCCCATGGACCAAATTTTGTCAGAAGGAAGAGGTCTGGGTGTATATTACAAAAATATAAAAAAACTGACAAAATTTTTCATCGGGAAGGGGGTGTAACACGCTCCTGAAAAACACCAAAGTGCCCCTAAACAAAGTTTTGCTGCCCAAAACGCTCTGGATGTAGGAAAAATACATTTTTTGGCATTACAACCTTAATAACTCCAAAGTGTGACATTTGATTCAGGTCAAATTTACATAGTACAATTTTGAGTATTGTAACTTTATTGGAATGCAATTTGGTGTCAAATGATCCTTTCAGTAATAATTTATTAAACTGTGAAAATCGTATTGCTTTCTCAAAAGTAGTCAAATGATATTGTCAGGATTATGTAAACACGCCTATTGTCCATCTGCGCCTATTTGACAAGGAATAATAGAAAGCTTGCAAGGTGTGGCAGCCATATAGCCCATATACTTAACATGCTCCTCTATTATGTCTTGTCAAACATATGCAGATGGATGGTATCTATACCGTTTTCCTACTACGAAAATAAATTTGAAGCATTCTAGAAAACATGATGTTTTCTATCAAAATTCATCAACCGAAATTGTGACAAACTTCTCATGTACACTTCTAAGTTTATTCATTCGTCCTTTTATCACATGTTTTCTTTTTTTTTCAAGAACATAGCACAAATATACACATTTAAATATGACAACTATAATTTAATAAAAATCATTATTCTTTGTAATTGAAAATAAAAGAATTTTTTTTTTCATCAAACGGAATGTAAATTGATCAATTAAATGGACGAAGGATATTTGTTATGTACATTTGAACTAATTTAAGTAATCCAGGTGCAGTGGAAGAAACATACATGTACGTGAAGAAGTATATTTAAACACATGCATGGCCTTCCTTTATTCCAACATCCTTACATTCTGTTCAGACACGGGCAAATGTATAATTATTATTCTTCTCCTACCTGAATGAAGACAGGTTACCACAGCTCGCAAGTATAGGATTTCCCGTCGATTTTCGTCAATATTTCATTCAATTAAAAAAAAAGGGGGTTTTCAATTTCGTCCCGGAAACTGAAATGAGCGAATGCTCGTTTAAATTTCGTCTATGGTCGATCAGTTTTGAAGCATTGTCATTCAGTTTCGTGCTTTGTCACCCGTTTTCCTCAATTACAATTCAAATTCATAGGTCACAGTAGCAAAGCACGAGACAGCAAAATCAATTTTGTCTATTGGCATTCATTTTCGTCTAAGTTTCACTCAAAATCATCTCCCAGATATACCGTATAATGCTGTAATTGTTGCCTTAATCGTTTACTCATCACATTTACGTCGCTTTTATCACACATAAAAACAAGTTTTCCGTTCACAGCACTTACGGGCACAAATATCAAGAGATTTTTTTTTAATTTAATTTTTTTTTAAATGGTGAAATACCTGGTTTACCCTCCATATAACACTTGACGAATTGAAATGACGAAATAATGAATTTGTTTGAAAAAATAACGAATTTGATCCTAGCATTCCTAACTCGCTTAGCGGCAGAGACGAATTTCAGACATAATTGACGAATTTGAATGCTTAATTTTAAAATTTGATTGACAAAAAACGAATACGAATGACAAACTGAATTTAGGATTTGAACGCAGTAACCTTCTCTGGACGTTATTGAATTGAAAAGTGATACTATTGAATGAAGTGACGCAAATGGGCAGGAAAACTTACCTTAGTAGTGGCCCACTCACATATGTCACTTAACTACCTTAGATCTATTTTTAGCCAGGAACCTGCTTGCATTTTTATTATTTCAAATGCCCGTAGCAAGGCGACAACATAATAAGCCGATTCCAAATTACAACGTGCGCATGTGCAGATAAAGGTCATATGTACCGAGTACAATTGACCTCAGTACGCTGTCATTTTATATGCACTGCGATGCGCGCACCAGGATTTTACATGTTAAGCAAGAAGCGCGTCCAGCATACAAATTGGGGGTAATTTCAGCGTCAATTGAACCATGAACTAATTACTAACTGGTTCATAGGAGTGTCATAACATACGTTTATCTAAATAATTGAGAGAAAAGCATACCACCAAATGGTAGGTCTATTAAAAGGCACATTTTTGCGGGTCCGCTCGCTATTCATATGGACCGCTATTCATAGAAAACCGCTATTCATTTAACAGGCGTTATGAATAGCGGTCCTTATGAATAGTAAGCAAATAATTACCGTTGGTGATGGTGATGGGACAAACTATCACTTCCGAGGCGATCTGGATGTAGCTATCTTTCCGGAGCGAAGCTGCTGAAAGATAGCGTTATACATTCAGATCGCCGAGGAAGTGATAGTACGTCTCATCGCCTGACATCAAAAGGTGATTATTTGCTTTATATTCCACATCTGAAACATTTAACTGGTACGAGAAAGACAATTATTGTCTACTTCTAGAAAAAGACATTTAGGCCCGAATTCACAAAAGAAGTTAAAACCACCATAAACCATACCCCTACCTAGGTGCACACAATTGTTTTATCATTTTAAGCGCGCGATTGGGCAATGAGCGCTTTATTTTAGTACGCCTATGGAGCTATTCCTAAAGGTTACGCACTTTTCATTTTGACTATTCCTAGAGGTCACGCACTTTTTAATTTGACTATTCGTAAAGGTCACGCACTTTCATTTTGCGCGTACCCAAAATATTGATAACGCATTGTGACTCTGTAATGGACTGAAGAGATCAGCGAAACACATAAGCACTATTCCGTCAAGGTCACGAACTTTTCTTCTCGGGTCGATTGATTTTTATCACGTGATTACCTTTTGACCAATCTAACAGCAAGGTTCTTAGTATGTGGAATACAATTATGAATAGTGGTCCTTATGAATTGAAGTCCTTACGAATAGCGAGGTAATTTGTGTATGGTTTTAGTCAAGCGTTATGGATAGCGGTCCTTATGAATAAGTGGTCATTATGAATAACGGTCCTTATGACTAGCGAGTTTACCCCCATTTTTGGTATGGTGCGATCTTGGTTTATGAAGAGTACACACTCTCTTGTCGTTTTTAATTATGATTATCAAGGATTATACGAATGAATACAATATTATATGATGTTTTGATACATTCAAATCTAACTATAATTGCCCTACATACCGTCAATGTCTTGAGCGTTTAATATACATGGACAAAAAAGAAATACAGAGCAGGAAAGAGGCATCTTACCGCTCTCATATTTGAATCTGAATGTATTCTAACATATTTTATTTTTTTAGTATTATTCTACATGATATTTTCTTATCAAGAAGATAAACGCAATGAAGAAGCATTCCAAAGCAGCAGGTGTTTCTACGTGTTCCTAAGATTTCAATAGTGTTTCATATGCCTCGTCCCCAACAGTGGACAGCTTCATACGACGAGAAAACTTCGCCATCTTTCGGAGCAAGACAATAAGCATGACAATGATGATGACGCAAAAGGTTGCCATGGCAATGGTCATCATGATCCAGGGATTGAAGTTCTGATTGAGAGCTGGCTTTTCTGTTATGATACATAAGGAGAAGAAGAAGAAGGAGAAGATTAAACCGGAATTAATGATCTTACACAAAGAAAACATGCTTTTGAGCCTCTTCGATCTTTTATTGTCTTACCGCTATCCAGGCTATTACCTTAAACATTATTTCTGTGCATACTATATATTGAATTACACACAATTTACACACTGAGGTTAAGAAAAATGAAAGAGTTACAATGCTGGCTAGGTGAGGACGATAACCAGGTGTTTTTCAACAATGTATACTTTCTTTTATATTTTATGCTTTTGTATCGACAAAAAAAAAAAAAAAAAAAATCGCTTTCTATTTGTGTTTCCCATGACACTAATTTTGTATATGTAATTCCGTTCATTTAACCTGTCAACATTAAATATTAAATTTTCTTAATTTTTCAGATGGCTTAGTATGACTGAAACTTAACGTACAATTGTTGTCTAGCTAGCAAGAAACTCCAAATTTCTATATTATAAACAATAGTAAAGTCTTGATCTCCGAATATATTCACATACCAGGGGCGGCGCTACAGGGGGGGGGGCAGAGGGGGCGACCGCCCCCCTATGATTTTTCAAGAAGTGAAAAAAGAAAAAAAAAGAAAAAAGAAGAAAAGGAGGAAGAAAAGGGAAGAAAAGAAAAGAAAGAAGAAAGAGGGGTATTAAAAAGAGAGGTCTTAAACACATAACTCTATATTACCCCTGTTATTTAATGGAGAAAAAAATATGACGTCATCTTTAGGTCGTCTTGCCCCTCCTATCAAAATACCCTGGCGCCGCCCCTGCATTACCCAAATGTTGGCAGGAAACGTATCATTAATTTTGTACAAATTATACAAGGGAACGTCCCTACGAGTAAACCCATTGATCAGGGGACTGCACATAATCATACGCATAGGCCTAAAACAGAAAAAACTGTTGGCAGTTGGCCACCAGTCAAACCTGTATTGGTATCCCATTTTTTTCTTTCAAATGTGAGAAATTTAAGACAAAAATACCTTCGGAATCAAACTTGCCCTTAAGTGACGGATTAAGATTAGAACTTCTTCTCAGTCTTAAAGGTCCCTTCGTGATCCTCTTCTTGCCAAGACTGTACTTTGTGATGACATCGCGGCGGGCTCGATTGCTGGCAGCTCCCACGCAAGCTGGGTCACATGCCGATATTTCATTTCCAGTGGTTGCCTGACACACCAAAAGATCGCAGTGGATGTAAACCTTGGAGTACGAGGAAAGAAATGTCACATGATTTTTTACAGGAATATATATATACCTTTAGTCGGAAACATTTCAAATAATTAAAACGTGGGGATTTTTCTGTTGACCAAACATTCATGAGGTCGGAGGACCACGAGACCAATTTTTTTTGGAAACCCTCACTGATACTTGGCTTTTTGTATTTTGCTCATTCAAACCACATAGTGAGTTCGTGGTATTCATTTCGGTAATATATAACTAAAGGCCACCGCACACCTTACGATCGGTCTAAGATCCGATTTGTGACATAAATTGCTATGGCATTAAAAATGGGCATATTAACAAATGAAATCTACCCTATTCAGGTTCTAAAAAGTAATATGAATACTAAACATAGGGTTTGGGTGAGCTTTCAGCTTTCTACAAGGAATAAGGGCAAAATTAGTTTCAAATCGTAGGCAGTCGTACGATTTTTGTGACGTCACTACGACTAGGAGCAGACTTGTCCATTCCACCGACTAGAAAACTCGGCAAAGGCCGTATAATCGATTTTACTATCTGTATGACTATTCAGACCCTTAATCAAAAATATTTTTCGTTTTTAAATGATTTGTGAAATGATATTACATAGGCTTCTAAAATCGGATCGCAGACCGATCGTAAGGTGTGCGGTGGTCTTAACTGATAACCGGGATTCAGTCACAGTTACACAACAACACCCACATTATTCCAGGGGGATGTTTCATAAAGCAAAATTACGCATGACTTTACGAACGACTTGAATATGAAGTGCCAGATAGAATGCCCAAAGTTTTTCCTGATGTTTTAACAAAGTGTGACTGTATTTCCAAAAACCTCGGTTTAATTATGGCAAAAAATATACTTTGCATTAAAAATGTTAGTTATAATAAGAATGTTAATCTACATTATGCACTGTTCAACTTTAGTTGATGCAGTTAAAAATGTTTGAGCATCCCATTTGGCTTGTCATATTTAAGTCATTCTTAAAGTCATGCGTAACTTTGCGAACAGCTTTATGGAATCCCCCCCCCCCCCAGGAGTTGCTTTTTTTCCAGGTTTATGTGCTGATTTTACTACACCTAGGTTATAGAAAGACGATTGTGTTACATGAACACCAAGACCGGAAATTAAATCCTCAACATCGCGATTGAATGCCAAGATAATGCATACTTTTCTAAAATAGCTGCACATTTTACGAATCATAAGCCACAGACCAGCACCATGGTTTATGAAGAACAAACCACTCACCCTATTCCCGAGCTCGACGAACCGGAAGGTATTCATGGTGACACCCACAAATCCAAAAGCCCCACTGTCAATATGAGTAGACGTCTCGACGGCACATCTGATTACAAATGAAAGAAACGACAACAAAAAAACAACAAACAAACATAAAGGACTTTCCTATATTATACAAAAACCAGTTTTAGGCAAATGTATTATAAAGTATGTCGAAACATCGGGTGTTGAAATAATGGGGCAATGGAAGTTGAGGGTAACCGTTGTCTCATTCTCGCACCCCCCCCCCCCCCCCCATGAATCAAATATGTAAAAAAAAAAAAAAAAAAAAAAATCAATAAAAAAATCAATAAAAAAATAACTTCAATTCAAGGAGCTTTCTGCGGCTCTACCCCGGCGGCTCCACCCCGGCGGCTCCTATACTCCCGCCAGTTGTTTTGAAACTGGACCCCATCTGTTCATGGACGCTCTCATTTCATGATCAACGTGCTCAGAGTATGCAAGATTTTCAATTCCCAGGCGATAAATTTTCTAGTTTCGGTGGTGCTTAGGGTTGTAGTCTCTGATGATCTTAGAGCATTAATGCCTTCCATGAGACAAGAAGAAAATGCAGCAAAAGCTCTGACCTCAACATACTTTAGAGCGTAGTGACAGGAAGTAAACAAAAAGACGAGATTAACATCCGTTTACTTGTGTTTTCGTGTCTCAAGAGAGTCCGAGATCTGAGGTTCAATTCAATTCAATTCAATTCAATCCAATAAAGGTTTATTAAAACATGATTAGCAGTACACAGACTGAATTGTACATGTTTTACAGCAATTGAAATACAAAATTAATACAAACTGCAAAAGCACCAAAACATGTAAAACAGTATGTAAAAAGTTTGTAAAATAAATTACATTAATAGAATCACTTGAAAAGGAATTGAAATATACATATTAAAAGCTGTTGTAAAAAAAAAAAAAAAAAAAAAAAAAAAAAAAACACACACCCACATTATTATTGTATATATATAAATAAAAGTTGGTTACTTCACTGTTTATTAATTAATATTGCACAGTACTAAATAATGAAAAGGTAAGAAGTCAAGGAGAAAGAAGAGGAGTATTTCTGAAGAAGGTAAATATTGTAAACAATAGATAAAAGAAATATTCAATACTGAAGGGAGAAAAAAAAAAGAGAGAGAGAGGATCGCATTTAGAAGAGAAAAGTGAGGGAGAAATACAAAAAGGAAGAAATAAAGATAGAAATTGCTGGAGAATTGGATAAAGATCATGCATACAAAATGTCATGTACAGTATAATAAGCATAGAACGTAGATGGTAGTGGTTCAATTGCGATAATATATAATTCACATTTTGATACAGATATTGGGTGTCACAGTAATGGGAATATTTATCAGACGTTTAGATTTGCATAATGACGATTGAGTATACTTGTGAGATTAGGAAGAGCACTGTTTTGAAACCTCTTAGTTCTGCAAGTAAATTCTTGCTATTTTTTTTCACATTTCGTAAGTTGAATTTGTTAGTTTTCTTTGGCGGTAACCACGACTGACACGATATGTTTTTTTTTCCCCACTGCAATGGCAAAATCTTCAGTCAATTTTCCATTTCATTGCATCCAAGTAAATCTATACAAAAGATAACTACTTTATTTTTGTACTGAGATATCTGTTTCCTTTTCCCAATTTACCTGTTTTGAAATTGCAAGCAAAGTGCTTTTTTTTTTTGTTCTTTACACAAACCTAGCTTTTTCGGTGTTTCCTTCCTGATATCATTTTAAGGTATTCATCATTACTATCTGAATTTTGGAATAAGATGATTTTTAATTTCTTTATTCAAAATGCAGACCCTTCACACCCTTTAAAATGCATGGAATGTACCCGTCTCGAATAATGGTCCACTGCTCGTCGTTGTACGAGGCCGAAGGTGTGGCTACACAGCTCCTGATCGACAAGTCCAATGTTCATCTTGGGAAGGTACTGAGGCACCGAAATACAGATCTTCGTTCAAGTTCACATCCACTGGGTACTCCGAGTCTTCATACTTCTCCTCGAAATCCTCGTCCTTGAAGATATCCAGTGCGAATGCATAATGGCCAGTGGAAATCTCCGTGAAATTCAGCTTGTAATTGGTGATCTGGTAGGAGCGTAGTCCCACGCGTTCAGATCGATTGTAGGAACAGGAGAAAGGCACGTAGACCTGTGGCAACCGAGTGATTGAAATTGGACTTTCCATCTCTACAACAGTGTTGCTGTAGACGATGTGGTCATCGTGCTCCTGCAGAGATAAAGAAAATAAAAGTCAGACAGTTTCTTAAAGCTTCAACATTTCAGAACCTTTCAAAGATGGCTGGATTCAAGTTATGAAATGAAGGACTTTCGAGGTTTTCTGAAGAAAATATGATCGGTGAATTGAAGAGACTGAAAAGGAACTAATGCCAATGTATCTTAAAACATTTCCCCTCTATTTTCTGTGAAATTCAGCTGATTCTATTAATACCTTGATTGTAGTTCCACAGTCCGTGAGATTAGTTGTGATACTGATGAAGTTTTCGTTGTCGGCGAACATTCCAGAGCAGTTGACGTTGGGTAGGAGATGGAGATCTTCGCCCCTCGTCACCCCGCTGACGAGTCCGAGCGGAATCGTCACCGTCATGCTGTAATATCCACATTGCAATGTGATCGTGTTGTCTGAAAGGGTAAGTATTCACAATGAAGAAAAAGGCAAGAGAGATACCTGAAAAACAAGTAAATGCTCTTCTATGAATCTTTTCTTCAAAAGCGTAAAGAATTGTTAACAGTCTGCTGATGGCGGTGTCAACTCTTAAATGAAGAACTTGCCACAAGGTGGAAGGGGTAAAAAGAAAAGAAAAAAAAATGCAAAGGAGGTGAGAAAGAAAGAGGAGGGAGAGACAAGTGGACAGCAACGAGAAAAAGACAGAGAGAAGAAAGAAAGAGAGAGAGAGAGAGGCAGAGAGAGAGAGAGACTAAATGTGATTATCATAGCGTTTTGAATAAAGTGGATATAAATAAGAAAAACAATGTATTTGTTTTTAAATTCGCTTTCGGAAAAGGCATATTAGAAATATAAAACAAAGAAAATCAAATTATAATATTATACCGATATTTCAATGCAAGACCCTCTCGAGATAAATATATCCAGGCAATTCTTACTATTGATTGGCGTTGATTGAGGAGGAAGGAGGGTCACGGTAGTCTTCGGCACAATGGTACCTGCAGATGTAGATAAAGGGAGACAGAAATAAAACATAATTACATGCTAAGGGAAAGAGGGCATGAACTACGACAGGAAATCTGCATAATCACGATAATCCAATGTCCGAGAAACTATTTCAAATGGATAGCTAAGACAAATTGCTCGGTTGCCTATGTGGTATATGTATAGTTCAGACGATACCTGTCGATGCTGTTGTTCTTGAAAACACAGTTGTCGTATTTCCTGTCCCCGAAGATGGAGTGGTCGCATTGCCGGTTCCCGAAGATGGAGTGGTCGTATTTCTCGTTACCGAAGATGGAGTGGTCGCATGACCTGTTCCTGAAGAGGGAGGGGTCGCATTCCCGGTTCTCGAAGATGAAGTGGTCGTATTTCCCGTTCCCAAAGATGGAGTGGTCGCATGACCTGTTCGTGAAGATTGAGTGGTGGCAATTCCCGTTCTCGAAGATGGAGACGCAGATGTTACATTTGCCGTCCTTGACGATGGCGTGGTCACACTTCCTGTTCCCGAAAACGGGGTTGTAGATTTTTCCGTTCCCGGAGATGGATTTGTCGTATTTGCTGAAAATGGGAAGGAAAGGAGATTTCAGAGATACGGAAAGGCAGCTACAAATCTTCATATCAGGTTTATATTACATATGCGTAATGAACTTACCAGAAATAGTAAAGTGCAGAGTTCTTTTTCAACAGACCAATGTAAAATCTCAATGGGTGAAACGGTCATTTAGTCTACGAGAGGCTAATAGACTACCGGCAAATCTTTATTGGATTAATAATGATAATAATAATGATAATAATAATAATAATAATAATAATAATAATAATAATAATAATAATAATAATAATACTAATAATAATGATATTAATAATGATAATAATAGTAATAATAATAATAATAATAATAATAATAATAATAATAATAATAATAACAATAATAATGATATTGATAATGATAATAGTAATAATAATAATAATAATAATAATAATAATAATAATAATAATAATATTAATAATAATAATAACAATAATAATAGTAATAATAATAATAATAGTAATTAAAAAAAAATAATAATGATAATAATATAACCGTAATAATGATGATATCAAATCGCCTTTTGCACTGGATACAAAGCGCTTTGAGATGTCATCCATGGGTAGCGTTATATAATTATGATAAAATACATTGTACATACAGGGGTAGATCCAGGATTTTATAAAAAGAGGCGGCACAAAAGTCAGAAAATTCTTGACAAGAAAAAAAAAAGTCATCAGATTTTGGGGTGTCTGTTTACTCCCCCTACATAAATATATATATATATATATATATATATATATATATATAGTGAAATGAAAAAAAAAAGGAAGAAGTAAGAAGTATCTCATCTTATAGTATACCATAGTATATAAACGATTTTTCCCCCTTTTCAATGAATTATAAAGTGACGATGGACACAGTTAAAGAGCAGGGTCTGGAACAAAATGCCTTACCTTCACAGCGCCCTGTAGGCTGACTCCAACTGCCGTTGGCCTGACAGATCGAAGTGACGTCACCGAACGGAATGTACTGCTCCAAACAAAGATAGACCACCACGCTTCGATATTCGACTGTATTTACCCAGTATGGACTGGAATTTGGCAATGTAGGATGCAACGAGGTGCAGGAAATCGCTGTATACAGATAAAGCAATAGGAATTCAAATGTAACAGTTCGGGACATTTAAACTTGAGATTTAGGCTGACAATAAGTTTGTATATATTGGTACCTTTATGACCTTTTGACATTTCACTTGTATCACATTGATAAAAAAGAAAGAAAGATAAATCACTTAGAACATAATAAGTTAATAACCGATACTGAACATCACATTGCAAACTTCCAACACCAAACGTATTGCTAACTTCAACCCTGAAACCCTTTTTTTAGTTAGTGGCTGATATCAGACTTACGTTTACATTCGGGACGATCCTCACTGTACGAGCCATTTTGTCCACAGTCTATCCGCTCTTTGCCCTCCAGCTCGTAGCCGGTGTCACAGGAAAATGTGACGTAAGAGCCGAATAGCCAGTCAGCATGAGAAGAGTTGTAGGTGCCGTGTGCAGGGGCACCAGGATCACTGCACTGTTGCGGCCCATGCGGGCCAGCTTTAGGAAATTGTATTAAGACTGTTATTTTGATTTCATTCTAAAACAAAATATAAATTTCGGTCGAAATTCTTTTTCTGTAAGCTGATCGGAACAAAATCAATAATACACAGTAAATTTATTATTGTAATAAGAGAAACAAAACAAACACAAACAAAACAAAGTAAAACAAACATTTAAACAAAAATATTTTTCTGCTAATCTATAATGCATACAAATGAATAGTGAAGAGCATTTTTAAAAAAATTATTGCAGCGTTCCTATGTTACCTCTCAAACTTTATATAAGCGGCAAAGAATAATAGAGCGGGCTTTGCATTATTTATCTTACAACAGCTCCAATCAATTTACACATTATTATATCCCTTTTAAAAAATTAAATACCAAAAATGAACAAGATGATCCTCTCGTCATTCAAGGCAGCAACCTATGTACAAATCTGACAAGAGATTGCGTTTCTGTACGACTACCCCGGATCACCACTTGGACTCAACTGCCACCTGAAGCGTGGAATACAGACCAACGTCGTCGACACAGAGTTAGCTACGACGACGCTGAGTATCTCCCGATAACACCTTTAAGATTTTTCAGAGACAATTACAACATGTGCAACCAACAGCAAGAAGATTGACAAATATTGCAACTTCCTATCGGTAATCTTAATGGCTATTTGTCCGGATATCCCGCGTAGCCATTCTTCTCCGTCGAAAATCGACCAGAGAGGGGATTTAGTCATCCGGGATAAATTGTCCGAGTGGTCACTATGCTAGATGCATGGTATTTATTCAGGCATGTGCTATCATCCTAGGTGGTATCGTCCAGAATGTACTTGTCATATAATCCTAAAATTTACATTCGCCCGGCTTTTATAAAAGTAATATCGACTTACGATACTGGCATAAGTATCCATATGGACTGTTACAGAGATCATCATTCCACAGGAAAGAGTCCTCGTTGGAAAGGAGATTGATGCATTTCTCACTAGCGTTCGTTCGGATACCAGAATGCCTCAGAAACTGCAGTACCTGGCAATATAAAAGATTTATTGAGAAGAAAACTAGGAAAATGAAGCTGCAATGTATATGAATTCATCATATCTTTTTATTAAAACTATTGCCCTTTCAAAGAGACTCGGTACTATGTTTTCTCGATGAATGTTAACCTCCCAAGAGGTTTTTAAATACATGTGTCAAAAGAAAAGATTAGGCATTGGCAAACGTTGTTCTGCAGTTAATTTTTAAGCAAGTCAAACTTATAAATTCATCCTAGTACCCAACCCCACACTTTAACCCTAAGTTTAATCCTAAACCTAGCCCAAAACACAATTTTCAACCCAAAACCTATCCATGTATCTATGTAAGTACCGAGATAAAGCGAGATGCAAATGTCACAGGAGTATAATTTATGTTGGATTACCAAAGACATTCTACAAAGACTTGTTCAGATATATCATACCAATATCAATGTGCATGTTACTTTACAAAATTTGAAGAAACCATCTCTCCTACACGATACATCTGAGTACTACCAATCAGAGGCGTCGCGGGAGGGGAGGAGGGGGGGGGGTCGATAACCACATCCATGTAATTCATTATGTAACCTAAGGGCGTATATGAATGTTCTTTTCTGTATAATTCTAGTCCACTGCCTGGACTGTCTCCGTGTATCGCGCGATCGCGATCCTCTTACACCCTCAACGCTAACACAATAGCCAGTCCTTTACCCCACCGATCTCCACCCTCGCAGACAGTGAAATTTTGGGGATCGCGTGATTAGTAGAGTAGCGCTCTGTGTGGGATATGAGTGTAGAGAACGAGCAGCGTAGGGGAATAAACCAAATATAAAAAAAAAACGGTTAGAATCTAGACTAGTATAATCCATGCAAGGCAGATTCATATCATTGGCGCCCTGTTTATCCGTAAGTTCATTAAAACATTTTGTTTTTGATGACTGTATTTTATTTACCATCTACCCAGAGCAGCTCATCATTTGATCGAGTATCATCTCGGAACCCTCCGATCCACCAGTTTGGATGAGAGCCATCATCTTCATCATTTGCTGTAGTGACCAGAAGCTGCTGCTGCACTTCCGTGATAACCATGATAAGTCGCTCAGATTTCCCGGAGCAGTAGCTGCGTGCGCCGTCCCAACTGTTCTGTTGTTTCACAAAGACAGCACAGTTTTGTCCATATGTGACCTGAGTGTAACTGGCAAGGTCCGGATCATTTATCGGACAAGCTTGCTCTGTTAAAAAACAGTAAAAGTCGCATCGGGCTGAAAGTTACTTTCTTGAATAGGGAAAGAGTAATATTTAGACCTATCGTCTTTTACTTTCTTGAAAATGCAAAATGCTGAATAAAATACCCCAGCTTCAGCCAAACTTTCATAACAAGGCGTTAAAACATTTATAGATTGTCTTCCTAACGGGTACTCAATGTACATTTATTACTGGTTTAAAAGAAATTAATGACATAGCAGAAATTATAACTCTTATCGTACAGTTCAGTGACTTATCAACTACATCTAGACAAAGACACCTCGTGTTTGCCATGAATAAGGAATTAATTCTTAAAATATATTTAAATAAAGATTACGATTTACCTTATACATCGTTAACAAACGCAATACAAACTAAAATCTTTTTGTCTAAAGATGTGTTTATCTCTTTTCGAAATACTGAACCCTCAAGAATGAAAACAAAATGTTCTTTCAGTATAGTTTTACAGACATTTGGTAGGGAAATCTTACAAACCAGATCTAGGAGCAAATACCCTCCGAAATTCCCCCCAGTGGGGGGGGGGGGGGGGGGGTTATGGGGGTCCAGTTCCCAGTTCTCCTCCATAATTCTCTGACAAGTAAAAAAAAAAAAAAACCCACACAAAACCCCCCAGAAAAACAAAAAAAACGTTTTCCGTTCTAAAAAGGGGGGGGGGGCACAATAAAAAAAGGGGATCACAATGCATACTTTTCTTCCAAAAGGGGGGCACGTGCCGGGTGTGCCCTCCCCCCCCCCAAAAAAAAAAAAAATATCCGCCACGAATGCAATTCTGTAAAGTAAGCATCATACTGTCCGAGGTAAACATTAGCGATCATGGTTTTTGAGTCATTGTGTAAATGATTTTACACAAATCAATTACAACCATTCCTGTGGATAAATCCCTAAATAATCATAAGGAATGTTATATATCTCTAAAGATATTTTGTTATCGCAGTGTTATATGACATAAAGACATGATAATGTGCATAATCTGATATTTTCTTATATTAAACACTGTGTCAAAATCAACATAGCTCTCTATTTGACCAGGTCTCAAAGAATCCTACTAACCAAACTCACAGACGAAGAAATTCTCCTTGCCGCTGTCGGAATAACTAGCCTTCGTGCAATCCTCATCGTTCCAATCGTAGTTGTGGAACTCGCCTGAGGGATAGGAGAATCCACTGAGCTGAATGCATATTTTGCTGTCAGTTGGACTGTTCGGTTCTCCATCGGCCCACGAAAAATACTCTAATTCGGTATTTGCTGTACGAGACATATGGGAACAGCAAGAGAGAAAAAAGTGATTGCATACATGGGATGACTATTTTTTTTTTCTTCAAAGGAACATCATGAAGCACAAAAGTTTTCCTATGAAATATAGTTATATTATATAAGCTTTTTTTGTGTGTATATTATTAAGATCGCTGCTGTCAAGCGTTTAAAGTAATTAAAGTTGTAGCAGTTTTTAGTTATGTCATTTTAGATATTGCAATTAACATAATATGTAATAAGTCTAAAATCAAAAGATACAAATAATATTGAGTAAAAATCACAAATGGAAATAAAAGTAACTTGATAGCAAATATATACATTATTTTAGAAACGATATGTTGAATCGTAATGACTCACACAAACCTTTATTAAAGATTAAACGTCATTGTTATGAAAACGTTCCTTGTGTGTGTGTGTGGGGGGGGGGGTGGGGGGAGGGGGACTTACATTCCTCCCAGTACCACTTTAGGCCTTCGAAAGCTCCTATCCAGTAGAATTTTTCCCTTCCGTTAAGTTTCTCCTGTATGAATTCTTGAGTAGACTTGTCAGGGATCTTGGCAAGTTGGCCATAGGGAGTGCCAGGCTGCGTGGATGCGCAGGTATCTCTTGCTGTTGCCCATGGGATGTCATTTTCCATTGCTCGAATGCATGTCTTATTTTTGTAGTTCCAGCTACCTGATGGACATAGGTCTGTGTCTGACAAATCAGCTGAAAGAAAGTAACAGTAATACATGTCAGGGAAAGTTAAAAAGAGATGATCAAAGTTCAAATTATATTTTTCACATGTCTACTCTTTTACATATAAATCGATATGACATATCATACAAAAGAAATGTATAGTTATGACACACTCTCTACAATGGTAGTAAAATTAAGTAGGATATCCGTTACTGCAAGTTATAAAATTATCAAATAATTCAATAAGCCTGGTTTTAATTTACGATAAAAAAGAATTCAGACGATCTAGACGTAGTAAAAAACGTAGGTGGAAACAAACTTGTACTTTCATAGAACCCTTCCTGATAGAGGAGTGCGTTTACCAGACAGTATATTGAACATAGGGATGTCATCTACAAAATGATTTACTCCGATATTATAACGATAACTGTCAGTCTTTACCCTATGGTCTTTACCTAAGGGTCGCGAGTGGCATCAAATATTTTTTTTCTTTATAGATCAAAGTTGATGGCTTGCAAATAACCTTTTTTACTCACCGAACGTAAGGAAAATGGGCATTCGAATGTGACTCTCTTCTCTAAATTTGTAGATATTTATTTGTCATATGTCATATTTGTCATAAATTGTACGGTTACTTGTCCTTTTTCAGAAGTTTCATAATTTCGAACGTTCGTTACTCCAACGGTTCGTTATTCCAAATGTTCATAATTCAGAAAATGAAAAAAAGGGTTCGAATGTCGAAAAATGGCAAAGTAAAACAGTCGTATTTTAGGCTCAAAAAGTGGGCCAAACATGCGTGGGGATTCGGAAGCGTCGTCAATTATTTGGGGGAGTCGTTTTTAGTTCAGCGGAAATTAAAAAAAAAAAAAATTCTTGCAAATGTTTCCAGCATCCCGGGTCGTGATAAGCTCCTGATTTGTTCTAAAAATGTCTGAAAATCTTCGTCATATGCGCACGAACTACTCACGACGTTCGTAATGTTCGCGAAATCTTCGTAAAACCCAAACAGATTCTGACAGTTTCGAGAATGTCGCGCATGTCTCGCGAAAGCAGCGAAGTTCGTCCGATCATTTCTTGAACTATTCACGAACTGTTCGCATACTACTTGAGAACTTGGTGATTTCGCTAAAGAAGCAAACTTGACCCTTTCATTTCGAGGCCCTCTGTTAATTAGCCTACCGTTCGCGACGATTAATTTGCGAATGTCACGAAGTATTCCCGAATTATTTGCGAGCTTCACACGAACAAACGCCGACGCTTTCGCGAACGTTGTGCGAAGGTTTTGCTCACTCGACATTCTCACGGAGTTCGTGCGAAGATCTCACGAACGTTTGGCGCATGTTTGACTGCAAATCTGTACCGCGTGACGTCTGGCCTACATAAAGCGCATGGCCGAAGTGTCTGACTTCATTCAGCGACTAGACAGCGAACTATTCACGAAGAGACCGATCAACTCAAGACAGCTCTCAACTCAGGTTTGAATTTTAGTCTCGTCTTCTTCGTGTATGTGGAATGGCAACGCTACACACGACATTCGCACATACGTTGCACAAACTGTGCAAGAATGGTTTACGTCTCCATTTTCGCGACTCATTCGGAGAAGAAGCTCTCCGAATGTTGGACATTGCAATTTTTTGGACATTCGCATCCTTCGCGAATCGTTTAAAACCAAGCAGCCAGTTCGTAATTAGTTCATGGTACAAATGACGCTGAAATGACCCCGACTTTGTGCGCGCACGCGCATCTGTTTCGGTAGGCGCGCGGGTGCGCCCATTGTGGCGCTTACAAAGTGACAGATCAGGTCAACTGTACTCGGTACAGTTGACCTTTATCTGCACATGCGCAAATTGAAATTACGAACTGGCTAATTCTACAGGTAATTTTGTTTGTTTGTTTGTTTGTTTGTTTTGTTTTGTTTTGTTTTTGTTTTTGTTTTTGCAATGAGAGGTAAGGTTCATCTACTGAACGGCTATTCAGTAGTATCAAGTATAAGATACCGTGCTGAATTTTGGAAAGATGGTCATTAAAAGGAGTTGTATGAGAAGGGAAACTGTGGTTGAAATATAATAGAGGCAGAAATAAAAAAAAAAAATGTTCAGAACGTTTAAAAAAAAAACAAAGTGAACTATGCACTTTGATCACTAAAGCCGTTCGTCTAAATTGGCTGATTTTCAGTTAATTGTTCCTGCCAAACAACAAAAGATATTTTAAAATGTTTATATAGTCTATTCTACCACCCTTTTGAGGTATTTAACCCCATTAGCGAAGATTCGATATTACAGTGAGAAGATCAGAATGAGGGTAAACACATTATTGTAATACCTGCCACGCTAAAGAATATTCGGTCGTTTAACGCCCAGATTTATTAAAAATGATATAGATGAAATATATATCATGGTTTAAATTTGTTTTGCGAAGGTAAGAGATGGGAGTGTTTTTTGCGTATATATTAGATGCTACTTACGGAAGCATTTAGGTGTCTCTACAGACCAGTTCCCATGCCGTGTGCATGTGCTGCTCACTGTAGGATCTAGCAGACGATAGTTGGGCTCGCATGAGAAAGTGACGCTGTCGCCATAAGAACGTTCAGTTCCTACAACTGAGCCGAAGTTTGGCACGACGGGATCAGGACATCGAATAGCTTGGCGCAAGAGAGAAAAGGGGGGAAAAAAGAAGAAATAATATGTGTGTGTGCGTGTGTGGGTGTGTGTGTGTGTGTGGAGGAGGGGGGGGGGGGGTGAGAGAGAAGAGAGAGAGAGAGAGAGAGATGAAAGAGAACTAAAGCTCAAGTCGGTGTCATTTTAACTCCTCAAAAAATCTATTAAAATTACACAAACCAATGCTTTCGTGCAACATAGCAACAATTAAGATCCGATGACTTGCTTCCAGAGTTGAAAAGGAAAACCCATAGAGAAGTAATGTACATAAGCTCCGTTACCTTTTGTTAAATACAAAACGGTTATGTTTAAACGCATCCCCATGTATCAAGTTCTCAATAGTCTACATGCATTCGTAATGGTTGAAATCGAATTGCGATTGATATTTCTTTCCAAGAAGAAAATCATAATTCTAAATATTTAAATATGAAATATATCTGAGAGGTGTGATAAATTTGAAGATTTTTTTTAAAATCATTATCTTTGTTGTATCTCCCAAAGT
Organism: Heliocidaris tuberculata; assembly: GCA_025618425.1. NCBI lineage: Eukaryota > Metazoa > Echinodermata > Echinoidea > Camarodonta > Echinometridae > Heliocidaris > Heliocidaris tuberculata. The sequence continues at coordinate 29,860,739 of CM046839.1, read as the reverse complement.
AACAAAGGAAAGAGTATATAGTGAAAGGAAGAAAAAAAAATATGTTAAAAGACACCATATGTTTATGCCACTCAAAAATGGTTTAGTTTCTATATATTGGAGAATTGACGCAGGCAGAGATTTTCACCTGGGACGCCTGCACCACTTATCATAAATCAAAGGAAATGAAGGTTTCCGCATGAACAAATCTTGTTAACAACTTTTCACACTCATCCAGCATTTGGTGAACTACATCCTCCTTCTAACAAAATCAAAACACAAACAAAACAAAAACCAAAAAACAAAAAAGCAAATATAAAGAAAAAAAAAATTAAAAATCCATATAGAATTGGCAAATATAAAAGTACTTACGATTACAATTAGGCAACATCCCACTCCATTCACCCGAAGAAGTATTACAGAGTAGGACTACTGAGTCTTGTTCTACGTCCATAAAGTAGCCCGAATCACATACGTAAACCGCATAACTTGCATCATCGAAAGCCGTATGGCCGTTTGGCAGAGATGGTGGATCTGGGCACTGCTCCGCTTGATAAAAGGATATTATGAAACATATTATGATTAATTTAAGATAAGTGATCTTAATTAATCTTTATTTACCACTTGGGTTAAAATCATAGATAATCATACAAAAAGGCCTTCCAAAATATGCATTTTTGTGGATATATACTGTAGCTCTCAAGTTGACAACCAGGAGAAGGAATAAAGATTTCACAACGAGAAAAAACTTTATTTAAATATGTTCAGATCGTCCCCCCCCAAAAAAAAAAAAGTTGAAAAGTCACAAAAAGTCTCCCTAAATAACTATTTCTAAATCTTTGTTGGAAATTGTTATACCCGAGGGTAGCTTAGGGTCTCTTTTATCAAATGTTACTAAAAAATATGGCGATAATTTAGACCCTAGAGAGCAAAAGCGACTTTTTTGGAAAGGATGCAAAATTCAGACTTGATTAGAAGTGGCATTTGTTCTGGCTGGTATTAACAAAATTGAGATCCATTAAAAGTTGACAGTTGGAAAAAGTCTAGCCAAATGAACATTTCAAAGTATGTTCATGAAATTTTCACACTTATGGATAACTATGGGCCTCTCCTATCAAATAACACTAAAATATCTGACGATATTTTTCGCTTGAGTGAGCAAAAGCCATTATTGTGAAATGGTACAAAATTCATGGTTGGCAACAATTTGTATTGGTTCTCACTGGTATCAGCAAAGTCGAGAGTCTTGAAAAGACTTAGAATTGTTCATATTCTGATTATTAAAAGGCAGTTTATGAAAGATTAGGCTTTGATTTCTGTATGTCCTGATATACCCCCATCAAAACTTTATGGGTGGCTGAGAAAGCCAGCGTAAATTAAAAACTCGCCAAAATTAATAATTCAAAACACCCAATAAAGTATTTAATTGCTGACTTTAGTAAGCGTTATAATACTGATGAGATACATAGTTACAGAGAACAGAACCTGTTCTTTCATAAATTTTCTGCCGGTTATTGATCAAAATATAAACATTTCTAAGTCTTTACATGACTCTCTATTGTCCTAATACCAGACAGAACAAACACCAATTCTTGTCAAGTCTGGATTTTGCACCTTTTCACAAAAGTGGCCTGTGCTCACTCAAGCGTAAGATAAAAAAAAACTTCAGCTGACCTTTGGGAACTACATGGTTCTAAAACTTTTCAGAATTCAAATAATGTAGTGGGACAAAAACTCCCCCTACCTTAAAAGACGGCTTGTTGTTCCTAGCGCTTTTTTATGCTTTCAAAGCCGTCCCAACATGCCCCAGTTGCATTTTGCAATGCTACACCAATACATTAAACTGCAAGTCCGAGAACTAACTAGAAAAAAATTAGGCTAATAACCCGTATGTAAAGAATTAAGTTTTCTTCTCTATAGCAGAAAAAAAAAGAAGAAAAACTGTCACGAGAGCTTTGTCTCTCAGCAATCGAATAACAGTTATCTAAACATATTGAGTTTGCAAATTAGAAATACCTTCCTTCGTCACGTTTGTTGATGTTTATAATGTTTAGAAAAACAAACAAACACTATAGCACTCTGGCTTGGTTTCGAATTCAGTACCTCATTGCTATATCAACTGGACTTTTTCCACATCTGTTTTCTTGACTTGTATTTACTGTCAATGTTCTGTACTATCCTCTGTATGTCTTTTTACTAGGAAAATATTTTGTATGATAAAATATTCAAATATTTGCACATTTTCACATTGACATTATATAGCATATATCGTATAAAAATCGCGTGAAAATCTGTGATTGCTATACTACTACTACTACTACTACTACTACTACTACTACTACTACTACTACTACTACTACTACTACTAAAGGGCTACTACTACATCTACTACTTCTATTAGAACTTCATCTTCTTCTTTTCTTCTTCTTCTTCTACTACTACTACTACTACTACTACTACTACTACTACTACTACTACTACTACTACTTCTACTACTACTACTACTACTACTACTACTACTACTACTACTACTACTGCTACTACTACTACTACTACTACTACTGCTGCTGCTGCTACTGCTACTACTACTACTGCTACTACTACTACTGCTGCTGCTGCTGCTGCTGCTGCTGCTGCTGCTACCACCACCACCACTAATATTACTAAACCTACCACCGCTGCTGCTACTACTACTGCTGCTGCCACGAATACTTTTACTATCTCTACTACTACTACATACTGCTGCTACTAGGATGTTCCATTGATTTTTACCTATTAATAACATATTATTCCCCTGGAGCAATGGAAGACTTACCCAAAGATGCTGAAAGAAGATTCAGCAACACCAAGGGCACCAAGCACATGAGACTTTTCCAGAACACCATTGTTTTGGCCAGGCATGCACGAAATACAACTCTCTAGTAATAATCTCCTATCATACTGTCTAATGAGTATGATCTGCCGTATTTCGTTTAAAGTTAATGATGATTAGTTTATTGGGGGGGGGGGGGATCTGTTATCTTACTTGCATATAGCCGTCTTCATCATGTTCAGACATGAGACTATACTAGCTAAGCGATGATGATTAATTCCACTTTATGTTTTGTTTTAATTTTTCATAAATGCTTAATACGACGTTGATTAATTTTTACTCATATTTGAAGAGCTGCATTGTAGAAAATGCATTATTTTCATTTCAAATTTTGGAGCATTTAGATGGTACAGATGCCATTTAACCACACAAAAGCTGATTGATTTCACTTATTAATGGCAATTTTTGAACCCTTTGTAGGAGATTTTATGAAACGTGTCTACTCAAAAAAGTGGGGCTGCAGCGCCCCCCCCCCCCCAGCCCACCCGGTTCCGCGGCCCCATACTTAATATTAAAATAGGTTCGTAGCGGCCATCTAAACTCTAAACAACGTGTCCATTATGCCTCTACATTGACCCTCCGAGCCCAATTATATCTGATGATATCAAAGTCAAGAAATTGGCATGGGTCAATGACGTTGTTAAGGCGGCAATGACCTACATTATGATATTATTTTAGGTTTGTCGAATCACAGAAAGAGTAAATAAACTCGTGATTTTATGGTCTAAGCCCTCAACGATTTTATCATTTGAATTCGACCCCAAACTTCCTCCATGACATTAAAGGGGAAATCCAGTCCAAAGATTACTTGATCTTAAAGAATAAACAAATTATGATATTTTTTTTAGTGGCATAGAAAACTAGGGAAACAATGAAAATCACTAGACAAATTGGCAGTACACTGGCAGTCACGGGTTTGTGATGTCATTGGTACACAACTCACCAATTATTTTGTTTATATTCATAATGCAAATTCTCAATTTTTGTCCAAGGATATAATTTTCACACAACTTTAACCAAGTTATATCTATAGTAATAATGTTTTTACATGTATAATTTTTTTTTTTTTGATTTTTACAGAAAACTGTTTACTCTGTGTTAGTGTTATACATGCAAAAACATACTACTATATTTTTTATACATTTAGGTTGGTTCAAGTCTTGAGGAAATCATATTCTTGGTCAAAAATCTAAAATTTGTATTATGAATATAAACAACATAATTGGTGAGTTGTGTACCAATGACATCACAAACTTATGACTGAGTTGCCAATTTGTCTAGTGATTTTCATTGCTTCCCCAGTTTTTCATGCCAGTAAAAAATTCATAACTTTCTTATGAATTGTCCGATTTTCCTTAAAACATTTTTTGAGCTGTTGGTCTGATTTTTCTGCTTCTATCAAAATCAAGTATTTTTTTGACAGGACTTCCCCTTCAATCACTGTAACGTTTAAAAATCGCGTAATATATATAGTCAGGTTCACACGGAGGGAGCTAAACTTTAAGTTTCGCTTGTAGTTTCAAAACTTTACATTATCTTCAATTTCATACCCTATGAAGGAACTTGTAGTTTCGAAACTTCAGGTTTACTTGTAATTCCAGAACAACAAGCGTTAACGCCGAAACCACAACGGGGGGGGGGGGGGGGGGGGGGGGTCCTCCCTCGTAGTTATGGACCGTGTCGACAGAATAAACTTTATGTTTAGCAAACTCTTAGTTAACGATGCCTTCTTTGTTCGTGTCTGATCGCTCGACCTCTAATCTCAGAACAACGAGGGTCGTTGTTTTGGGCCCGTGTGAACCCTCGTCTTTTTTTAGTGTCGACAATTTTTTTTTCGCCAGCCCTCAAAAACTCGCTCAGTGGGGGGGGAGGGGGGGGGGGGAGAGGAATGGAAACATCCTTTTTTCCGCCCAGCCCTAAAAAAAAAGTCGCTCAGTAGTGGGGGTTGGGGGTGGTTATCACATGTTGTCCTCCATAATTCTCTGACATGCAACAACAACAACAACAACAAATTCTCGATAAAACAAAAGTCGGGGGGGGGCACTCTGCCCCCTGCCCCCCCTCAGCTACGCTAGTGGTACAGGGCAATTGGGAGAGGAGCTCGCAAGATATGTCACGGAGTTGCCAATTTGTGTTTAATTGATACACCTTCACAAAAATCATAACACTCTTATTTCTTATCGGAATTTGCTCAAACCTTCACTTAACCTGTTTTGATAAAATTCTGCTTCTTTTAAAATCAACTTACAGTCAGGGTGGACTTCCCCTTTACAGTTTAGAAACCACAAGTCTCGTATGAACGTAGCTAATGAGAGAGAGAGAGAGAGAGAGAGAGAGAGAGACACACACCCACACACACACACACACACACACATATACAAACCAATGACTGTTGATCGTTTCATGATTATAACGTTGGGTTCGTTATATATTTGTAAGAAATGTCTTTTATGTGTTACACAATAAGCATTTTAATGAAGCAAACACACTGTATTTTGTATGACCTTGTTATGAAATAACTTGACATTTCTTAATTTCTGAATTCAATTTCTGGCGTGCAACCTACAGGGCACAATAGTTTATTCTCTCGTGATGTATGCTGGCGAGACGGAGGATTTTGATTGATTAATAAACGTTCACTTAAAATCGAGTAATTGTCAGCAGCTGTAAATTCTACAAAAGAGAAATGGTGTTTGGAAGTCTCGCCCTTTCATGCTTCAACCCGTCTACGAAAGCTGGGACGTCTTTTTGTATTTTAAAGGAATTATGTAATCTGCATTTTCGCTGTTCCTAGCTGTGAGAAGTCGAGGTTCGTGGTTATTTCATGTCTGCCTTCACAATTCTTTTTTTAGCCAAACAGGTTACCAAAGAAAATATCCAATTTGTACTGTACACGATTGTGCGGTTTCTACCCTATAAATTAAAGCGATTTTCGTTGAGAGAGTATCAAACAAGGAGTCTCTGATGCGCTTCCATTTAACACATGTTTGCGCCGGTGAGTGTACAGGGATTATCGCTCTGATGCCGAATTTACGTCCCCTTGTGGGGTTCCCAATTATGTTTATAATTAGACTTAGCAAAGCACATTGTTGCCTTGTTGCAAAAACTCAGAGCGAAAGAATATGAGCCATATTGTTTCAATCCAGGAAAAAAAGCTTGATTTTTAAAATCGTTATAGCACGAGATCCATAGGCAGCGTTACATCAAGAGTCTATGTAAGTTTTTTTACTTTATTAGGAGATTTCGAACGCTGCTAGAGAGTTGGATGATGACTGTATATAAATTGCTCTATCGAATGTCAACTGGTCAAATAAACAGTTTATTGACCTTTTTCTTAAATAATATATTATTTTGTCATTATGGTCATAAGGAGCCCCTATATCTTTGAGCCCACATTTAAGCCTGGTTTTGTTAAATCGCAGCGACCAGCGGCAACCTGCCCCTCTCCCATGAAAAGCTGTCTACTACAGCCTAAAGGGCTTTTCAGACTTGACGAGATTCTAAGTAAAGCTACACCCTACTATATGGTGTGTACATGTTAGTATGCTAGTGACTCTTAAAGTGTACCAATCACTTGAAAAAACAAAAAACAAAAACGTTTACCTCTAGAAAGTATGAAGGAAATAAAGAATAACATGAAAAGGCAAGGAACCGAACTCTGAGTTTGGTTCTGCGCACCCTTATCTTGGCGAGCGCATACGGGTGCGTCGAGTAGTCTACTCACGAGTCGCTTTAACGCTTATAGAGAGTGTAATTAAAATTGCGATATTTCTTTACAGATTTAATATCTGAAGCCCATATTTTGAGTATAGTATAACGACATTGAACCTCTAACATACAGAGCAAAATATTTTTTGGTGGTTGGTACCGTTTAATAATGGGGTAGTAGCTAGGGAGTACCTTTGTTATTACTCTATTTTAAAGAAAAAATATTAATATGCCAAACATTTATTTAATGTACAATAAAAGAGCAATGTAGATAAAATGCCTTGCTCAAGGGAAAAAGTACAGTAGCGGGATCGGACCCACGTTCTTTGCATTTCTAGTCCAGTGTTTTTAACCACTCGCTACGACACCTCTATGAAAAATCTCGTCATCGTTATCGTCATCGGACAGCATATGTGACCAACACTTAAGTCACATTATAGCGGCGGCCGATCGCCAACCAACGACAATCAGTTCATTGTCTGGGATCATAGAAGTGTTTATGGTAGCATTACTTCCCTATTGAGCTTACTGATTCCATTATTTCATTAATTGGTTGACGACTGGTCCCAAACAAATGAAAGGTTTTGATGTTTGAACGACCAAACAGTTCGGCAGAAAGCTTTTCTGATCTTTAAACGGTTGTATATTAATGCAATTAAACACTTCTTCAACAGTCGTCTGCAAATATTTTCGCAAAAACTTGGGTGTCAAAGGGCAAGTTCGGTACAAAGATAATTTGCTTCGGGAGAAGCAGAAAATTCAGACAAATGGATCAAAAACAAGACTGAGGAAAATGGGACAACTGACTGAACCGATAAGAAAGGTATGATTTTTTTTTTCATAAAATCATTACAAAACTATGGAATACTTTTGAAATTACTAGATGAATTGACCAACTTAGTCGTGAGTAATCTCTAAAATAATACGTATTATTTAGTGATTATCCTGTTATTACATAAACCGGCTGGAAATAAGCCTAATTTACTGTTATCTTTAGACAGCCAAGCAGAGCTCGTTATAATATTTCGAGCCTTTTGTTCCTTTAGTTTTTCGTTTATGTTGTTCAATTTCGGATTTCTGTTCATTCTTGCAGAATACTTGAACCAGCCGTAAACTATAAGAACAGTTAAATGATTAAAGATTAAAGAGCGTCAAAGAAATTATGTAGTTTTGTTTCGGATGTCAAGTCGGACACGACTGACAATACAAAACTAGGAGTTGATTTCAGTATGTGTACAAAACTGTAGTCTGATTAGTGCGGTATGTACTTCTCAAACGCAATTCGAGACTGCCTTGAATGGGCAAGCTAGATTAATATCAATACTTGATATGTCGTGCTTGTATAGCGCATAACATAAAACATTATGTCTATACTTTATTCAGTGAAAAAAATATGAAGACAAAACATATCTGAAGGAACCTGAAAATTAAGATATTTCAGCATGAGCAGAATCAAAAAGCGAAAGAGGTCGTCAAAATTCCCATAAATTCTTATAAATGTAGCTGTTTCTATTTGAATAACCTTGGAGTTCATTCCAGAGTTCAGACAGTCAAGCTATTTGGGCTTATTAATTTCAAATAAAATTTGCAAGAACTAAGCAATTTATAGACGCTGAACTAAGCTTTACATTAAGTTGGTACTTGTGAAAAAGGTCCCCTAAATATTTAGGGGCAGCACCAGTTTAAATTGTAATGACAGGAGTATTCAACGTTATAGTTTATAGTGAGGGCAAAGCTGCCCAGGAGTGATAGCAAGCAGTGAGTGGCCATCTCACAATCAAAAGGGCATTAACATTATCATGGTTGGTTATAGTGAGGGCAGCGCTCAGGGGCGTCGCTAGAGGGGGGGGGGGGGTGTGCGGGCGTCACACCCCCACTCAAAATTGCTGTCGGAAAATGTGCAACCTCTGTCGGCAAAAGAAAAAAAAGGAGGGGAAAAAAGGGAGAGGGAAGAGAAAAGAGAAAAGGAGAAGAAAAAAGAAAAAAAAGAAAGAAAAGGGAAAGGAAAGGAAAACAAAAACAGAAAGAAAAGAAGGAAAGGAAAGGGGAAGGAAAGAAAAAGAAGGAAAATTGCTCAAACACTGGAAAGTTAATATTCGGGCAAAAGGCGCGCCCCCCCCCCCATCGCCAATGGGCTCCCCCGAGGATTTTCAAAATCCCGATATTCGGGCAGCGAGGTTCACAGATAATTATTTAACTTCAGTATGTGACTTATGTACATTTTTACTACGAAAAGTAAAAAAAAAAAAAAAAAAAAAAAAAAAAAAAAATAAATAAATAAATGAAAAGTTGATATTCGGGCAAAAGGCGTCAGCCCCCTCCTTGCGAAAATGGGCCTGTATTTTCAAGATAACTACATCTGTGATTTTCTTTTATTGTTATTGGGGAGGGGGGGGGGGGTTAGGATGCAGCATTTTTCTCGGCAAATTTGGGTGTCACACCCCTCCCCCCCCCCCCCCATTCAAAATCTTATAGCGACGCCCCTGGCAGCGCTGACCGGCGTCATCAAAATTGATATATAGGTAAAATCTGTCATTACTCTAAAAGGTCTACCCCATGGCGCATGCGCATTAAAATACCTTACCTATGAATTTGCCATATTTCATGAGTCTTGATCACGTGTGAACAAAAATGACGTTTGAAAATGTAATCATTTTATGTGCATTCATAAAACCGCGCGATATTTGGCTAACCTTTAGCTCAGGTATTATACCAATTTAACCTTAAAAAATGGCAACCATCTCACAGGTCTACGTGAAGCCGACCTAAAATAGGTCAATGTGTTCTTAAATATTAAAATAAAACGTGCTTCATATACATTTAGAGAAAACTGAAAGCATCCATGATTCCTTTTAAAATGTTTTTATTAAAGAGGTGTGCACGGCATGTTTGTTATACATTGAAACAGTTTATGATCGTCTATGAATATATCCTGCGAAATCCGAAACTGAAAAATAAGCAGAATATTCTCATGGCAATCAGTAGGGTTTTTTTTTTCTTTCTTGATCGCCTGAGCATTTTTTTTCTTTTTTTGGTGATTGGTCACTCCTTGAAGAGAAATATAATCAGCCCGAAACTGTATTTAAGTTCAATTGCTTTAAGAACATAACGGGAAAAGAATTGAACCTTAATTATTGGATATCGAAACGGGCATGGAAATTGAAGGAAGGTTTGAGTTAGATGCGGAGTTAACTTCAATTGCGTCAGAAGTAGATTTTGAGTTTCATTCATTTTTAGCACTATTATGCATGGTCTTTTATTTCTTTAAATCTTAGAATCCAGTTCTAATTGATTATTCAAGTGACTGATGTGACCAAAGCGACACGAACCCTGAAATAGTCCACTTGACGCTCCTTTACAGCCAACAGTGAACCTAGAAAAGTTCTGTACGTTGAAGTTTTTTTTTGGGGGGGGGGGGGAGGGAGGGGGGTTTGTAATCGTAAGTTGTCAAAGAAAGTCCAAATGACTTTGTTTCACTACCAAGCCAGGCAGCATACGTATGCTTTATTGTGAAGGTGCGTGACCAAAGTTGTTCACAAAACGACAACTGAGTTTTCAGCCTCCCTGTATTTATATTTTACATCACTCAGATTAATTTCACGTATGAAAAGGATGAGTAGATTATTTACTTTCTTTCCAACTATAATATATAAAATTCCAATTTGGCAAGCACCTTATTATCATTGTGATCAACGCCCTCATACTTAGCTGAACATGTTTCCATAAACTATTCAATTTATCAGTTGGTGTAGTCGGATTTTGACCCCTAACATGTGCAGCCACCAGTGACCCGTGCTTTTTCATCCAATTGGGGGGGGGGGGGGGGGGGGATGTCACAACTTGCCTTGTCCCTAAGTTTGTAACCCCCCAAATGTGACCAGACTTTCAAAATTTTATCTGAAAGGCACCTAAAAATGGTGATAAACTTTATGTTTGGTTGGTTTTTTTTTGCTTGTCAGAGATTTTATCACGAAAAAAAATTGTGTTGATTATTTGTTCTTTATATTTTCCATTTATTTTTTAAAACCCAATCATTGCTTTTTTGTTTGTCAGACTTTCTCTTTGTTAATTGTGCCCCCCCCCCCATTTTCGCAAAATCTTGGACATGTCCATGAACTAGCAGATAATCCGTTTTACCTTCATTTAGACTATATTTGTTGGTATGTAGATTCACAGGGCCTTTGAGAAAATATTTTGAATATATAATAATAGCACGGAATTCCAGACATTCAAACCAAACATGCTGTTGGTGACATTTCCCATTTAGAGAAGTTAATAGACCTACATGAGCAGAAATGTCAAAAGAGCACACAAGAATTTTAGCCTATTTCTGTGTCAGTACATTGTGTCCTTAATGAATAATAATGATTTACTTGAAAAATAACATTAAGGTCTTTAAATTGGCAACATGAAAACCCGTTGAGTACTGAATTCTTTAACTCTCATAAGCTTGATACAGGAGCTATCTGTTAAAAATATGTAGAAGTAAAACAAAAATAATGACGATTGGGGCTAATTTGAAGAATGGAAGCTTCTTTATTGAAAATTCTTAACTGCTGCGCAGCCTCGTCCAGTGCAAAAGACAAGTACTGTTATCTTAGACACGTATGATATACACAAAATGCATTTATCCAACATTATGATGACTGAGACATATGAAGGGATGTGATGAAAACAACCCCCTCTCTTGTCTACAAAAATACAGTTAGCATTTCATACTTCCAGAGTCCACTGATGGAACATCCTACATTTTATCCCCATGATAAGAATCAGTTTTACCCTGATACACCCCTTTAGTAACATTTCTGACAAGCACCGCAAGATACCCCGCTTTGCCATATACGAATAACTTAGGGTCTCTCCTATCAAATGACACCAAAATATTTCACAATATTTTACGCTTGAGAGAGCAAAAGCCAATTTTGTCAAAGGGTGAGAAATCCAGACTTGTCAAGAATTGATATTGGCTCTGGCTGGTATTAGACAAGCTGAGAGTCATGAAAAGGCTTAGAAATCTCCATATTCTAATCAATAAAAGACAATTTATGTAATAACAGGCTTTGTTCTCTGTATATACTCATCCATCAACATATTATGCTTGAGTGAGCAATTAACTACTTCGTTGAGTGTTTCAAAATGTTGATTTTGGTTAATCTTTTAATTTCACCTTGTTCACTCACTCAACCATACAGTTTTGATGGGATTTATCAGGAGATACAGTGAACAAAGTCTGTTCTTTCATAAATTGTCTTTTAATAATCAAAATATGAAATTTCTAAGCCTTTTTATGATGACAATCGTCAGCACATAAACAAACATTAATTTGTCAAGTATGGACTTTTACGTTTTACAAAAGTGGATTTTGCTCACTCAAGCGTAAAATATTGTGAGATATGTTGGCGTCATTTGATAGAAGAGACCCTACGCTATCCACAGGTATGAAACTATCCTGAAAATATTTAGAAATATTTTATTGGGGAGGCTTTTTTCAACTGTTAATTTTAAAAGGTTCTCAACTTTGTTAATACCAGCCAGAACAAAATACTTATTCTTGTCAAGTCTGAATTTTGCACCCTTTCACAAAAGTGGTTTTTGATCACTCAAACTTTGATCACTCAAACGTAATTGCTAGTCAGATTTTTTTGGTGTTATTGCATAGAAGAGACCCTAGGCTACCTACAATAATTAAAGTTTATTGAAAATATTCTGAAATATTTATTTGGAGAGACTTTTTCCAACTGTCAACTTTTTGGGGGATGCACGGTAGAGAGAAAGAAGTCTTATAGTGTATTTGCAGATATCACGAAAAGCGGAATTTCTCACACGTCTGAGATTTGGCTAAATGACGATTTCGACCTCAAAACTCCAAAAGTGAAAAATCTGAAAATCTTCCCAGGATACACATTTTGGCCATATTATGGCCGGTCTACTGAGATATTCACCCGGGGACATAACCTGAAAAAAAGAGATTTTAATATCTGAGCCATAAACATGAACTACTTTCCTCCTTCCTCCAATCTCCTTCTCTTCATTATCTCCTGTTTCCACACCTCTTGCAATTTCACTATACTTTCACAACTTTCACACTTTAGTTTTTTTTTTTGTGGGTTGAGGCAATTGTCCTTCCACCTCAATTCACTTATCAATTCCCTTTTATCAATATTTCGCTTCTCGTAATGATGCTTTATGCAATTAATATCATGGAACGACCCAGCCGTGATTAAGTTAAATAAGTTTCTGGACATGTAATATACAAGCTTTGCTTTTAAACATGTCCAACTGTCTTCAACATCACTTAGGTCAATATTTGTGCCTCATATGCCCAACTTATTGCTTTTCAATTATATGCCCATATATATGGAAAAACATCATTGTTATAATCTTATTATTGCTATTGTTTTTATTTTATGTCATGCACTACATTGTATTATGTTAATATGATTGATAACAATAAATCTGAATCTGAATCTGAATATAGAAAACATACAAACAAACCAAAAGATGACATTGTATGCAATATTCACTGAAATGCAACGATTTATTTCTTTTAAATAATCAAAAAGCAATTTTTAAAACATCTGATATTCTGTACAATAAGGAAACATATCGTATTATGGAATTGACACTTTTTTTTTTACTACTTCATAGCTTTCAATTTGTCAGAATTCTGATTATCAGTTGTGTGGCATCAGATGCTGCTATTTTTGGCAAGCGGCGAGCGAGTTTTTTATTAATTGACCAATTTTATTGAAGAAACAGATATAGATGAAATACAAAAATGAAATCCCGGGATGGGGGACACAATATGAAATGTCCCACACGATTTCTGTTGTTGTTGTTGTTGATGTTGTTTTTTTTGTTAATCATACCAAAATAGATCACTCAAAACCGAACGTACATGTCCTATTAAAGTTCAAATTGTAAGTAATTTATTTGCTTCCTTGTCATATAGAACTTGGAGAAAAATTTGATTTAAAGTTATTGTCAGTCTTTGCGTATTAAGGCATACAATTTCAAATGATTCTGATAATGAGAGGCCAAATTAAAAAAAATATATATATATATTGTCTGTTGGAGACAAATCTGAAAGATGTTGAAGAAACCATATTTGCATATTTGAAACAAGGTTAAATGTATGATGCTTTGTTGGCTAGCATACAATCTGGTGGACGTGTAGATCATCCGTTTTGACAACCGCTTAAAGCAGGTGTAGGACAATTCATGTAATAAATTCCTCTCTTAATTAACAATCAAGGAACTATCCAATGAATGACACACCGTGCTTTATTCAAATGAATCTATTCCATGTTACAGGAGTTTGGTGAACATGTTCTGGATTTTTGGAGGCAATATTTTAACAAAACAAAAACAACAACTTTCACTGGGGTCTGCAGTCTTGTTGTTATGATTTGAAATCAAAGCTATTTTTGGAAAAGTTCCTCTTCATGAATGGCCGAAACCACTTTTAATATTATAAGTTGCGTGATGCTTAGGAGAAAAACATATAAACGAAAATATCAAGTTGCTTGCAAATACATTATTTGAAAGTTACTTTAAGAGTACGTCTGCACCCTTTTATTTTTTTATGAAATAATTACCACGATCACCAACCTTCACTTCTCGATATCAAAAAATCACGTAAAATATCAACAGAAAGAACTTGATAACATGGCAGGTATACTGTGCCTTTTTACATGCAGGCACTAAATATGATGAACCATTAGGTATTATACCACTATAATAGTGGCTTTCATGACACGCAATGATGCTAAATAGTACCAGTGGCGGACTTAGGGAGGGGGCACATCCGCCCCGAGCCCCCATTTGGAAACCAAAGTGGCATATCTTAAGTACACAAGTCCAAGATTGGGATCCGGGCTGACTCGGCACTAGGGCGAACTCGGCCTTGGCGGAAAATCGCTGCTGAGTGAGCCCACTGAGTTAAATTGATCGCAAACACTTGTGTTGAATTTCGCATTAATCACACATTTTGAAACACTTAAAATTCAAATTATTTGATATCAATGTGTAAAGTGATTAACAAATTGGTGATGTTGAAAATTTCAAGAAGTAAAATTACACAAAACATGAAATTTAAGGCTAAAAAAGATTGCGGTGCGTAGCGTGGACTTCAACTCGTGAAACATAGTCACCGCGCAGTGCCGAGTTCGCCCTAGTGCCGAGTTAGCTCGACCCCAAAGATTGTACCCCCTTTTTAATGTAATGATTTTTTTTAAAAGGGAATTTTCGGAATTGTGCCCCTCTGTCAAAATGCCGGATCTGCCCCGTGAAGATATAGTTTTTGAAATCGTCGCGCCAAATACCTGCATGCAAGATTTTACAGATACGTCACCGGGTTCTCCCTGTAAACACATTACCGATACTAAAAATGTGTATATTGATAACCGCCATGGGCACAAATCCAGGAGAATTATTTTTTTGCTTGTCAGAGAATTTTGGAAGCGAATGTTCCCCCCCCCCCCCCCCCCCCCCCACAGCATTTTTGAATAAACTTTTTTTTTTTTTTTTTTTTTTTTTTTTTTTTGCTTGTCAAAATTTTTTGGAGGCGAATGTCCCCCCCCCCCGAATTTCAAAATGGATTTACGCCACTGATAACCGCACATCTAAAAATACAAGATATAAGAAAAACGGTAGTTAGTACGCATGTCAATATATGGGCAAAATAAAAGTGTCGATTTCCCTTTCAGATTAGGTGATACGTATTTCTTTTACAAAGTATCAGGTATAAAAATATAAAAATAGTGATACTTTTCTATCGTTTAAAAAAGTTCTATTATCGAAATGGTAATTTACACATGCGTGATCAAGTACCGAAAGGGCAGAGCATTCACATACAATGGTAGAATGCTCATGTTATGACAAGACAATTTTGAAACTAAAAACAGCTTGTTTTCTAACATTAACACTCTTTCTGATTGTTCTGTGATTGTTCATCGAATGCTCAAAATATAAAAGTGAAGTTACGAACTAACATGCTAAAACAGGAATGAGTGGTTCAAAGACGCTGTTGTTTGGGAAAATTAGATGTGGTTTCCGCTGAAAGACGAAACTGAGTACTAGTCATGCAAAGTACCTAAGCGAAATGCATGGCACGGAAAAGCGCATCCGGAACGATAAGAGCGAAGTTTATTGATAATAGGAATAAAATTGAAAGTTGCAATTTGACATAATTATTTAATGACAGTTTTTGTAATATTAAGCCTAATGTGTAGAGGTGTTTTACCCACTCTAAGTTTCAATGATATGTTTCTACCTTAATACAATAAAAAATCTGAAAGAAAAAAAAAATCATGAAAAAGTGGTTACACTTGTGGAAAGTATATCTAGTCATTTTTTTAGATGAGATGAGGGTACTTCGACATCATTCTTATTATTTCCCATATGGGTATAAAATGACGATAAATCAATTCACAAATCAATTTCACCTACAGAAGAAACTTCCTCTTAAAGATTTAATGGCAGTGGCGTATCTAGGGATTGTAGCGCAAGGGACAACCAACAAAATTGCCCCCACCCCCCGCCTAAACTGATCAGCTCAAAAATAAAAGAAACAGAATCATTTCCGTTTTGTGAAACTGATTTTGATGCACCTAACCCTGGGTAGTTAGCCGAACTTATTAGCTGTAGAGGGGAGGAAGCAAAATATCGAGCGTTTTTATTTATTCCATGTTCAACCCTGAAAAACGAACAACCTAAGCATTTACCATTAGCATTTAAAAAAATCGCACTTTAATATAATTAGTCTATTCCAGTCCGATATTCGGGATGCAAAATTTAAAAACATTATGAGGAAATACATATTCAAAGAAATGATGAGCAAGGCGACAGAAAGGATTTTTTTTTCGAATGTTGATCCTTTGAAATGTGCTTTTTCATGCACTTTATCCTTTATTTTCGAGTTTGAAATTCAATAAGAACCTGATGAAACGTATAGGCTGGGGAGTAAAGCAACAAGCAATAGAACAAAAATAAAGCTTTAGAAATGCTATTAATTATACACTATCTTCTATATTTGGGGTTTGTCATTACGAGATCTCGAGCAAACTATATGCGAGGTCGCTAATCGACCGAGCTTTAGATTTTTTTTTTCATTGTAAACCCTTTTAAACAGTATTTCTTGTACCCTTTGCCCTACATTAAGGGTGCATATGATATAAAGGATATGACTTTCCTTCCTTTTCCTTCCGGGAAACGTGCCCCCTCCGCCCTATCCCCCCCCCCCCTTAGATACGCCACTGCTTACTGATGCTACGAAAATTTTTTTTTTATAATGTCGGCCGTAGCCCTGCACACCTTTCCCGTCATTTACTCCTCGTCAGCCATCAAAGGTACAGACTCTTCCTTTAAGCACTCTCGACGTTGGCTAGATGCTGCTACTTTGTTTAACTTCTTCATCATCATCACCATGGCTGCGGCAAGGGCCGTGATTATGGTTGCCATGGCAGCCATAGCAATCATCCATGGGCTGAAAGTAGATCCGTTGTCCTTCGCGATACTATCTGTCATATCATAGTGGGGGGAAAAAGTGAACATTCTGGTATTAGAATCTTTTCCAAAATCTAGTCGTCAGTGCTGTAGGACTCGAGTCCGGACTCGGACTCGAGACCGGTCTCAAGTCCCTATTTTTCGGGACTCGGACTCGGACTCGGACTCGAGCCACAAGGACTCGGTCTCGGACTCGGACTCGACCAATGGTGACTCGTAACTCGGCCGAAAATCGGGCCGAGACCGGCAACGAGACCGGCATTTTTTCCCGCTTCCGCTTTTAATTTTAGCTCAAAAAATTACCTCAAGGCACGTAAAAAACCTCGCTATTTTCGCGCATCTTGCTCGATTGACCGGTATTTTGAAAATGAACTTTAAAACAGCGATCGCCGTAACGGTACGAAAATGTGCCCAAATAGATGATAGATTTAAGATTAGTCGTTTTATGCTCGTATACGCTCGTTATACACACGTATGACCCAGACAAGTATTGAAATTGATGTTAACATTTGGAGATGGATTAATCTACAAACACACGTTTCTCCATAGACCCCAGCCTGGGATATCTTGGGCAGTCTCAAACAGATTACTATTCCATTTGTATTTCAAGCTAGTATTATAAACTACAGTTTTTATCTTCTGTCTTTTTACTTGCAACCTTTGTTTCTGTGGCAAAAAGTCAAAATCATCAATTTATAATTTTTGGCAGTGTCAAACGGTTTTATTGCCGCCACGTTTTAACAATTATTTTCGTTTTACTTGAGTCACGTAGTCAGTTTCCAAATTGAATGTTAATGTTGCACTTGTATTAAGCCAGATTAATGAACTAGCTCATACATGTACAAGGGTTTTATTAGGGTTTGACGATTCAATTTTTTTTTACGTTAATCAGCTATTTGATAAGACTGAACTATTGGTGTTCTTGGTGAAATAATATTTCACCAAGAACACCAATAGTTTTCAGTTGGAAACTTTCTTTTCTATAATCTCGCTTTAATGGCATTCAACCTGTTATCTTTTTGTTCTGTTGACTTATAATTGATAAGAGATAAAATTATAACCATAGACATTTATCTCAACACTTCCAATTCAGTGTTCTTACCTTGAGTCAGAATTTTTTGTGTTAATAGCTGGAAATCTTACCAAACTTAATTTTCTTAAGCACCAAGCGACATGTCACGGCGACAAATCACTCTTTGTGAGCAAGCCTTCATAGTTGTCCGCATTCGTATAGAAATGTTACAATACATTAAATTCTCTGACAAATGGAAGTTTTCAATGAACCAGAAACTATTTATGTTATTGAGAGTTCACAGTAAGGCATTTATCATAATAAAAATAATGTGACGTAAAAAAATTGCAATTAAAGATGTTTCCATCGTGACTCGGACTCGAATGTCCAGGACTCGGGACTCGGATGCCAGGACTCGGACTTGGACTCGGACTCAGACTCGGACTCGGATGGGATGGACTCGACTACAGCACTGCTAGTCGTGGTCCCGTTGTATTATGTTCAGCAGCATGAATAAGCAAAATTATAATAACAAACAACTGTTTCAGTTTCAAATGTGGATGTGCGCTTTCTTAATATTCAAAAACTGAAATTTAGCAGGGCACATCACGTGATGTCAGCAAAATAAAATTTGCGCTTTCAAATACCCATTTCACAATACCACATATTGTGGGGGAAAAGGCAGCATTGTCTATTAAAGCACTTCATTAGTTAAATATTGTTAATGTGATATGTTATAATATCGTTGGTAAATGGAAAATCAAAACTGGAAACACTATGGCCCGCACTCATAAAAACATGGTTGATTTATGGAGCGCCAAGTGTTAAGCTCTTTGTTCTGTAAAAATACTGTAATTCTGTAACAAAACCTATACACGAGGTGAATCTAGTCAGCAAAGGAAAACGACAAAATTATTTCAAGGGTCTTGATTTATGTTTGCTCATTAATAGGTCCAGGATTGTGGGAATTTTGATGGGATAAGGATGTTGGCACTTGGCGCTCCATAAATCAGTGACTAGATCTGTCCACTTAAACCTGTTACGGTTAGACGCTTTCATGAAAGCCGGCGAATCTAACCTTCATGTAAAATGTGATGAGACCACTGATCCTTGCTCGCGGACCTCATGACCCTGATCGGACCGCGTGTCAACCGCTTCCTAGCTAGTGGTGGAACGGTATCAGGGCCGACGTCACGTCTGCGTCGACCACTTTTGGTCAGTTTGGTGGGATAATGACATTGCTCGTCACAAACGGAACCGTCTTCAGTGCCACACACGAGGAGGTCACAATGAAGGTAAACCTAACAAACGACATTTAGTGTTAGATATTGGGATGTTACAACATGAAGAGGATAATTAAGTTTACATTTATGCTTATTGTTCAATAAGCAATTTCTTCTGTCTCGGTAAAATAATAGGAAAAAATAAACAAAATAAAAATCGGCATCTAACTTAAGGACTTAGTTTATCTTAATGGCTCTCATCATGTCAAATGTGATGTGATTGTGTGCGGTGCGGCTGCGGCTGCAGGTGTGTGTGTGTGTGTGTGTGTGTATGTGTGTGTGTGTACATGTATATACATCTTTACCGGATTACCGGTACCTATAGGCATTCATTCATTCCATTTATTTTCATCCATTCATAAAAAAAACTCATTTACAAAAATAAGATAAAAAATAGAACAATCACAATGAGGAGACAGCATAGGGATGCAAGAGCCTTATTGGTACCAGGTACAGTGGAATATTAGATGTAGGCCTATGTCACCAAAGATTAGGTGAGGTGCCTTAAATAGATGGAAATAGAAATGAATGCACTTATTTTTATTGATTTGTATATATTTAATCTTTATTTGATATTGAAATTACCAAAACAAATTATTGAAATCAACCCCCCCCCAAAAGCAATAAAGTAATCAACAATATTAGATGTAGGCCTATGTCACAAAATATTGGGTGAGGTGCCTTAAACAGATGGGAATAGAGATGAATGCACTCATTTTGATCGACTCGTATTTATTTAATCTTTATTTCCTATTGAAATTACCAAAACAAATTATTGAAATTAACCTCCTCCCCCCAAAAAAGCCCTAAATTAATCAACAATAAACAGAGAAACAGTAAAAAAAAAAAAAACAAACAAAAAAACAAACAAAACAAAACAAAACAAACGAAGAAGAAACATGAAATATATGTTGCAGATAAACACAAGCTCAAACACCTATTGAGTGATACTAAAAAATTAAAATTGTTGTACCTCATCCTCCCTGTCGTCAATGAAACGGAAAGTGTTCATCGTCACTCCAACCAGATCGCGGTTATCGTCTTTACACGTAATACTGGTCTCTTCTTCAAATTCTTCACTATAAATCAAATTTAAAAAACAACAACAAAACAACAACAACAACAAAAACTACTAAACAACCGAACAATCAAGATGAAAATGTTCTATACAATGCCTACATTGACACCTTTGAAAGTATTTGGTTAATTGGGGCAATCTTCTGCCAGTATAAAGCCTCGCTCTGTTATGTAATGGAATAAATCATTTGTCTGGATTTAGACGTAAACAACATTCTGTTAAGATCATGTGTTTGGTGTTCGTCCGTCCTCAAATAATTTTTATCTATATGGACACAACAAAATGAATACATTATAGGCTGAAAAGACCCAAAATGGTAGTGTGTGTGTCGTTTGCTAAATACATGTTTAAGTACATTACGATGTCGTTAATTGCCTACATGTAATTAAGATATATTGAATAAATTCAACAATTCACAGGCCATATCTGATGAACATACCAAAATTGGAAAATAAAACTTACAAATTCTCAATTATTGGGTACGATGTAAGATCGTCGTAATCCGATGAAGGGGTAGCCTTGCAGTCTTTCATCGAGAGTTGTATGGAGTTCTCGATAGACAATACCGATGCGGCGAAGTAGAACTCTTCATCTAAGCCGAGCCAGACAGGGTATGTTTTGTAAGGATTTGTAAAATTTTTGTCTTGGTAGATGAAGAAGTCAAAGTCGTAGGCCCCTCCTTCCTCTAAGGTCTTATCCACGGTGAAGTCGGTGAGTATGTACGATTGATCGACGCGCTTCGTACGGTTGTAAGTACACGTGATGGGAATGTCCACAACGTATTGTCGGCTGATTGGATCTGTTGAGTAATAATTGATGACTCGGTTTGTGTATGTCTCCGTATCAGTGCCTTCCTGAAAGACAAAGCAGTAAAGATCTTTCAATACAGCACATTATTTATGTTTATTTATTTATTTATTTCACATCTTTATTCAGGGTAGTCTGTTCAGGACATAATAAAAGCTGGTCTGCCCCAGAGCCCTGATAACATAACAAACTATACATGAAAAATGCGTTGAGAAATATGCTGTACCTCTAAACCTGGGTGTTTAAATAAAAACAATATTTGATTAACGTATAATGGGTGAGTATGTTATTCGGCTAAAATTGTTGGCATAGTCATATTTCCAAACTAATTATTAGACTTTATCAGTATAGATCAAGCGGGGTAGAGAGGACTGCTCCCTGAGAAGCCTCACACTATGTGACATCATAGGCGCCGGAAGTGGGGAGGGGGCAGGGGGGGCGGTCGCCCCCCCAAACGAAAATTGGGGAGCAAAATGCATTTCGCCCCCCAAAAAGTCCCCCCACCCATAAAAAAAAAAAAAAAAAATCAGTAGTAAAGGAGTAAAAATCGTGTGTATATTAAAAGCTTGATTGCTTTATTACGTAATTGTAAGCCTTTGTGTTCATTTTTCGTATTCATGGAGATCACTGAAGACAGATAAAGCATTCAAACTTTAAACTTTAACGTAGACGCAAGGTTGCTAGAGTTGGCAGAATTCTGCTTTCTGGCATAATTTGACAAAATTTAGCAGAATTTTAGCATAATTCTGGTGTTTTGTTTTTTTTTGCTTGTCAGAGAATTTTTGAGTAAAATTTTGATTTAGCAGTAGGATCTATATTGTTGTAAGAGGGTGGGAAAGCGTGTGTGTTTTTTAGGGGTGAGAAGACATGAGCCCTTGAAAGGTGGTGAGCCCCCTTGAATGTTTGCCCCCCCCCCCCCAATCCCAAACTGCTGCCGGCGCGCCTGGTCTATGTCTTCTCTAGCAGAGGCGTAACGTGCTTACAGTCATAAAAGGTATGGGTGGGGGAAGAACAAAATCTTAGTAAGTGAATGAAATGAGAGGAGTATTCTTAATATTCTTCCAATGTTCTCTTACCCTCTCCTTTCCCTTCCTTTTATTACCATCCCTTTTCCCTTTCCTGTTTTGGACATTCGGGGAAAGGGGCATCCTTTTATGGTACTTGAATGTAGTGGATTATATAGCTTCATACAGCTCATTTAAGAATTGGATTTCAAAGCAAAATATTGCGTCATATTGATTCGACGCAAGTCTGTCTTTCTCAGTGTCATTCATTAGTCACTAATGACTTCATTCACCATTCATATGAAACAAAAGATTATCCAAATTAGATGAATAGAAAAAAAAAATCTTAAGAATAGACATAGCACGTTACAGAGGTATATGGAATCATGGCAGTGATTTAAATAAACACTTACAAGATATCATTTTCATTATCATTTTTTATTTACGTTTTGAAAAATAATTTAAAAAAGAGAGTAATCATGGTAATGCTTCACTCTGGGTCATAAATGATAAATAACCAAATAGCCCTTAGTTGGTAAGTGAAATACTTAAGCTTAATGAGACTCGCTGCATATATATCTTCAACATAACATCATAACCTTGGTCGTTGAATATTGGGGTGCAAGCTAGTCGGAATGACCGACTTGGATTAGAATTTATGCAGCCTTCATTGCAAAATACTTACTGTACGGTTGGTTCCGCATCCGTCAAGGGATGTGGTGAGGATGATATTTGAACCGACGTTCGTCCCTGTGCAATTTTCATTATCACTGTTCTCAAACTGTAGATCCACCCCTTTCATGGAACCTGCAGACACCCTATCCTCAGGAATCGTAACTGTCATGCTATCAGCAGTGCAGTTAAGGGTTATACCCTCTGTTGATAGTGTTGGCCCTGGTTTGTCAATAATGATTTGAAAAGTCATCATGCTATCTCTTACACTGAAGATTATGAATATACTGGTTCGAGATATCGATTACAATTTCATGGGTCACTAGAGTTGATTCTTTTGTACAGAAGAGCGATAAGTGGGGTGGGGCACCATCGATTGTATTAACCTTAGTGCACCCTACCACTAAGATAAAATATAACGTTTGTGAAGGCTGAGGTTGGGGTGACATCAGTGACATATCTACTGGGGCAGGGGGCACGTGCCCCGGTCGGCACTTGAAGGGGGGTGCAAAAAACGCAAAACAGAGAAAGAAAAAAAAAAAAGGATAAAATGAAGAAAAATGATATCATTAACGATTATGCGCCCCGGTCCGCAGGGTAAAATGTACTAGAAAATACTGCATTGGAGGGTTAAAATGCAAAAATTTTCTAAAGCTCGGTCGCTTTGCTTCATTGCATAATTTGTACTTCAGGATCAAGGGCGTAGGCTGGTTTGGGCATGGGGAGGTGCACATCTTGGGGAGGTGGAACTAAAATTTAGAAAATTAGAATAGATATCACATCACAAGCAAGCTTTTCCTGGACGATACAGTGTAGGTTATGTAGGTGTTTAAGTATTGTTCAGAAAATTATAAAGCTTGTGATTTGGTACCTAGCCTATAAGCTGCTTTGTTAATCAAATGATTGCTTACCTGATGTCAGTAATTATTCAATCAGCAAAATATCATTCAACAAGTCAAAACTATTTCCAGTAAAAACATTTACTCTTGAAGATGGCTGGTTTCATTTTAATTTAAATGTCGATTTAATCTCAGCTTATGCTGAATTCTGTCAGGCCACACTGCCTCCTTGATTACAACATATCTAAATCCAAGATTATGATGCCTAGGAAGGTTCATAATGTTAGTTTTAAATATACTAATAATGGTCAAGGGTTACAAAGTACATCAACTGAGAAATACTTGGGTCTTGTGATAAATAACACTTAAAATTGGAATGATCATTGTACCGAATTACATGTAAAGTGCAATAGACCTTTTTGGTACATAATACGGAGGGACTGCGTTGACTGACCAAAACCAGTTTTAAAAACCCTTTACAGAATCTTTAGTACGCTCATGTTTGGATTATTGTTGCACAGCATGTGATCCATACAGAAACAAAGCGGTAGCCAACTGATTGTAAAGATTAAAAAAAAACGTTATACGTAAGAATGTTGAACAAAGACTGGAGTAGTACATGTAGTTACAACACTTTGTTACAAGAATTTAGTATGAATACATTAGAGAGTAGACGAAAGTACCTCCTACTTATTTTTTTAGTGTTATAAGCTTGTTAATGACATCACATATATAGGACGTAATAACAATGTCATGTGCAAACCTGCGAACAGAATTGGAAGAACAGATCATCATAACTTAAAGATGCATGTACCCAGAACAGCAAGAACAGATTATTATATGAACTCATTCTATCCGAAAACTACAAACGACTGGAACAAACTCCCTAAAAGTATAGTCAACATGAAAACTCTTGGCTTGTTTCAAAAAAGTGTTTAAAACCACCTCAACCTGCAGAGTTAAAGGCCAAGTCCACACTAATATCAAGTTGATTTGAAAAAGTAGAGTAAAATTAAACAAGCATAATGCTGAAAATTTCATCAAAATCGGATGTAAAGTAAGAAAGTTACGAAATTTTAAAGTTTCGCTTAATTTCACAAAACAGTTATATGCACATCCTGGTCGGTATGCAAATGAGGGAACCGATGACGTCATCCACTCACTATTTCTTTTGTATTTTATCATATGAAATGTGAAATATTTCATTTTTTTCCTCATTATGATGTGAAACAAAAATTGATTCCTCACTGAACTTGTGGAATTGTCATTGTAACATATTGTGATTCAAGGAAGAGCTTCCTTATTGTCAAATCTGCAAAAATTGAAATATTCTATAATTCATATAATAAAATACAAAAGAAATAGTGTGTGACACCATCAGCTATCTCATTTGCATATCCACCGTGTTATGCATATAACTGTTTTGTGAAAATAGGCGAAACTTTAAAATGTCAAACCTTTCTTATTTTACATCCGATTTTGATGAAATTTTCAGCATTATGCTTGTTTAATTTGACTCTATTTATTGAAATCAACTTGATATTGGTGTGAACTTGGCCTTTAATTTTACAAAAACCTATCATTGCATATATATCACCATGCAACTCTGTGCTTGAAATGTTACAATCATGACTGCACTTTCAACCAATCAGATGATAGGATTAGGAAAGATTCTTAAAGTGAGGTATATAAATTCAAATTCAAATTCAAATTCAAATTCAAATTTATTGACATAAAATCCTGACATACTAGGATTATCATCAAAACAAAACAAAACAAATCATGATAGCTGCATATTGGATAGAAGACCAACCTTGACAACACATAAGAAAATTATATCAGAACCGATTGGCATGTAGGATAGGATTATACTCTACAGAAAGTAATGTTGCTATTCTTAGAAACAAAGCAAAACACAAAAATAACGGAATGATGAATAGAAGCAAAACCTCAATGAAACAAAGGTAAATTATATTCTTTTAAAAAATGTATATGTATCGTGTTACTTACTCTACTGAAAGAGATGTTGTTATCATTTAGAAAAAACAGACAAAGGAAAACACCGATAACAACAAAAGCAATATGTTGAATACAAACAAAGGCAAATTACATCAAAACAATATTGTATCGGGTTCACTCGACATAAAAGAACAGTAGTAGAGCAGTAGAACAGAGCGGGTGTAACAGCGGTATCAACCCCAGAATATATGAGGAGCATATCAAATAAAAACAAAACCTCATCAAAACATATACGAGCAAGTTATATCAAAACACTAAGGCACTGTATATCAAGTAGCACTCGATGTTACAAAGTTATGGAAGGGACCATTATTATTATACTGATTATTACTATCATATAAAGGATACTGAAGTCAAGCAGGCTTTCTGGGCCCGGGGGGGGGGGGGGGGTCACTCAGAGACTGAGTGAAGTGGTACCCATGCCGGGTACCCATGTTTTCCCAAAAAAAAAAGTCGAATGAAAGGATCAGATGACGTCTTTGGGGGAAAAGGGGTGTTTTTTCAGTCTTACATTCAACGGTTTTGAGAAAACGGGGTGTTTTTTCAGTCTTACATTCGACGTTTTTTTTTCTTTCTTTTTTTTATTAGAAAAATGGGTGTTGTACAGTCTAACATTCGACGTTTTTTGAGAAATAGGCGTTCTTGGACATTTGTTGGTACATTTTCCTACGCCATTTATGCCTTTTAAGGGTATATTTTACAATATCCTTTTAGAGGTAGAATTTGACACCAAGAATTACTTCCTTTTGGGTCCAGTTTTGAGGTGCTTAGACGAGCATGGGTACTACTTCAGTCCGCGAGTGACCCCCCCCCCCCCCAAGGTTCCGGGGCGTTTAAGTAATCTCTGTTTCGGGAGTCAGTTTCGGGTGTTATAGGTGCGAAAGGGTTTTAATTAACTATAAGTCTCGCGGTACTGTCGTCATGAGACAAGAATGGATTTGGCCGACCTCTATGGATGGCCTGACTTTTAGTATAAGGTTTGGGGCAGAAATCAAGACTAATAATTGTTTTACACAATGTTTCGGGTCATGTGCCCCCTTGTTTTTGAAGCTGTTGAAAGGAGGAAAAAAGTTTTTTTTTTTTTCAGGGGCGGAACTCCTATGCCTCCGCGGGGGGGGGGGGGGGGGGGGTGCACGTGCACCCAGTGCACCCCCCAGCCTACGCCCTTGAGGATCTTGTAATTTTGAGACCAAGTATAGGAGATAATCTATAATACCGTTTTTGAAGGGTTCGATATTTGAAAAATGAATGTTCATTTCTTTGCTCGCTATCATAAAAGTTTCATCAGTCTTTGATTATATATTGCACCCCTGATATAGGATGAAGTGTATAAAATAGCATTTGCAAAGGTTAAACTTTTGAAAGCACACTCAATTGTCAGTTCCCTTGCTCGACTAGTTTTTAAGGGTGTTCGTTAATTTTCCACCCCATCGGGAAAGAAAGGAACAGAAAACAGTTTATCAACATTCATAATTCGAATTCTACCCCTTGATTGCGGTGCTCAATAAGCGAATTTTCCTGGGTAAAATGCAAAATGCATTTTGGGGGTTAGAAATGCAACAACAAAAATTTACGGCTCAGTCGCATTGCTCCTTCGCTTGTCGATAAGTTTGGGCCGGGGGGGGGGGGGTGTGCAACTTCATTGATTGCCCCTTGCGCCGCAATCCCTAGACACGTCACTGGGTGACATCGCCCTCAAAAGGCAGATGGTTGGATTCTGTAGACGCCATGAATGCGGATAGTAAAGTTGGTGCAAGTTGCTAGCCTTGCAAGTGAGCAAGAAAGATACATTACTCGGCTACAATCCACATCAACATATTGGATGGGCAGTAACATTAACTTCTTTTATTGTTTTGCTCGAGACCTTTATTACTATATTTTGTTTGTTTTTGATTGTCAGGAAAAGTCACCAATTTTTTATTATTTACTACGACGGGGGGGGGGGGGGGAGGCAAGGGAGAGGGAAGTGTGACAGCCTCCTGTTTTCCAGACCAATTCTTAAATTTATAAACATTCAGCACGTTAACCCTAATCAGGCTGGGTTATTTTGGCTATGCCACAGCGGGGGAGGGGGGGGGGGGGTTCTGTCCCCCCCCCCCGAAATCTCGACCGTCGACTTCGCGAAAAAAATCGGCACGCACTTCGTCCACAACGTAATCTACAAAACAAAAATTTCACATTAATTAATTATGCTAATTTATGTGTGAAATCGGAATTTTGCTCTAAATCATTAAATAAAGCTCAAAAAATGTTAATTTTGGGTCTAGACACTCTTTCCAGTATTCGTAGCAAATATACTTGGAAAAAAAATCGGTATCAAAATTGATTTCTTATGTATTTTATTGTATTTAAAATTTCTTATGTATTTCTTTGTTTTTTACTTTTTGTTTTTTACTGTTTTTTAATGAAATTTGTCGGGGACACTTTTGCGATCATAAACAGTATAAAATAGATTAATTTCAATCACTAAAAGGAGAAATATTCATAGATTTATACATCTTGGCTGAAAACAAATTTTGTATTGCAATTATACATGAAATCACGTTTTTGAGCAATTTTTCGTCTGACGTGCAAGTATAAAATGTTGCGCAACTTCGGAACCGCATGCCCGGACGTCGCGAATTTGGTCTCAAAAGATGCCTGAGATTCGAAAGAAAAAGTCCTGAAACGCCGCGGCGACTGCTTTGCGCGTTGCGGAATATCGTGAGAAACGTCGGGGGGGGGGGGGGGGTGGATTCTGCCCCCCGGCCCTTTTAGGGTTAAGTTAGGTCTTATATGATGAACAAGTAAAGATAAAAATGAGACAAATGTTAAGAGAAGAGGAGACATGGCCAAAGTGATTTGTTTTATCAATATACTTAGGTATTTTACTTACTATTAATTATACTCATGATACATATTCACATAACGTAATAGTTTAAATGGTGGCGATTTTCAAAAATATCAAATGAAGACAATTAAGAAATTATAGGAATAAATGATACGTAACCTCATCTTTTCGTCAGTGATTACTCAGTTTTATGGATGTAGCATGATGGTTAGGAACTAAACTTAATTCTTTATATGTATTTGTATATATCATGTACTGTTTATGCTTAAGAGACTGCCAAGTAAAAGAGTACTTGAAATACATGAACAGGCCTACCCTGTTTATGAAATACTGAATAAATAAATCACAGTATGAAGTTAAATATTTCTTACAGTTCGGAAGCAGGGCAGAAGGAACTGCACTGCCACGTAAAAAAAAATCGTGCAAATAACACTTTAGCATTTTATTTTAACATACCTGTATAAACTACAGTTGTTTCGTCTAGTACTGTATTTGTGTAAAAAAAACACAAAAAACATCAACAAAACAAACTTTAGAAAGAGGGTAAGAAAATTCTTTAAACCCCAAAGACCGAAATACTTTTCTTAAGCATTAATTCTTAATGTTTCTTAAAAACAAATTTATGTAAAAGACGGTTGCTGCAACAGTTCTAAAAGTGAAAGGAGCTCTGGCACTGAACTAGATGACAAGGTTGAGCACTGCCATGTATATATTACCCTAGTTAAAGAAAAATACCTACTTTTCTATCTCACGGTAATATTTATGAATAATGTGTATAACAGGAATATCAACAAGACCAGCTTCCACTTAGAATCGATAATAATAAACAGGATAATTCATTATTACTGAATATCAGAACTTTAAGTTTAATGGATGTAGAATGATTTTGGAACCATGCACTTTTTATTTTATGTTCAAGATACAAGTGAAACAGTTCTTTAACTAAACCTGTTTATGAAATGTTGAATAAATATAAATATCACAATGAACATTTATACCATTCGAATTAATAGACTAAATTGGCAAGCGCCTTGTATCCTATGGAAAAGGCGCTATCCAAGTATTATTATTATTATTATTATCATTCGTAAGCAAAACAGGGGAAGCTGCATTGCCAGGTAAATATAAGTGTATATAGATCATTATTAATTTATATCCTACTTACCTGTATAAACTATAGTTGTTACATCTAGTACTGTTATTGTGTAACAAAAAAAGATAATTGAATTTAGAAAGAGGGTTAGAAAAATGTTTTGAAGCCCGAGGACCGCAAAATTTTACTTATTGTTTATACAAGTATTTCTTATTAGGGTAAAATAATATTGCAGCACACAGTTCTCGAAGTGAAAGTCGCTATATTAGGTATATGACACACTTAGTACGTATTTGTATCTGAGCCTATTAAAGTAAAAAGTTACCCAACTTTTAGGGGCAGCGGAGAGTGGGCAGGATGGCACCGAAAAATGGCACTTTTTGAAAAATGGGGCACTTACAAAAGGTGAACACTAAGCGGAAATACAAGAATTTGAGAAATTGGTATACCTCTAAATTCTAATTAGTAAATTTTCAGTCAAACATCAACTCAAACAATTTATTCTGTCTTTCTTTACGTGGTTCTAAATACTGCTTTCATTTCATAATCAATAATTTTAATGCATTTGTGGGGTCGCATTGCATTCACTTTTATATTTTTTATTTACACGGAAAATAACCAAACTTCAAGTTGATTGGATTTTAAGGACAATCTCTTTAAAAAACACACATTGAAGTTTACATTGATGCCAACTAGCTTACATGACGCGATCTGCTTGATTTCGTAAATTATAAGTGCGAGTGAGCGTAGTGAACGAGTTTTGGGAATTTGTTGTTGTTGTTTTTGTTGTTGAAAGTATATTGAATTCAGTTGCTTTGAACCACGGGCACATGCGAGAATTCTTTTTTCCTTCGGGGAAAGGAGGAAGGAGGGAACAGTGTGCCCCCCCCCCCCCCCTGCTCCCAGCTCTGTATGGTTGTAACATGGGATTTGAAAGGGGGGATTAATCAGAAGGGGAAATGGTACTTATCAGGGAAAGTGACACTTATTACAAGTAAAAAAAAAAAAAAAAAAGTGGAACTCGACAGATGTGAAAAGAGGCACTTATCAGAAGGGGAATGGTGCACTTAATGGAAAGGAAAAGGGGCAACTTTTAGATGTAAAATGGGGCACTCATCAGATTTCAAAAGGGGCACTCATCATATTTGAAAACGAGCACTCGTCGGACTTGAAAAAGGGCTTTTATCAGAAGGGGGAAAAGGGTACTTATTAGAAAGGAAAAAAGGCACTAATTGATGTAGAAAGGGGAACTCATCTGATTTGAAAAAGGACACTTATCCGAGGGAGAAAAAGGGGCACTAATCATAAGTAAAAAGGAGCGCATGTAATTGCCTCCGCCCACTTTGCCTTTATATGCTACTATTTTTGAAGAATTTCTATAACAGAAATATCAGTGCACTTTGCTATTAATGTTGTGATGAATGATTACAAGAAAAGCTTTACATAACGTACATACTGTACCCCAGCATGACATGCATTAAAACACATAAAACATAATAGTAATCACTTTCTTAATCATTCCTCTTAACCGAAATCTGTTACTTTATTCTTCCGAATAAAGATAAAATAATGCAAATGAAGAATTATCCAACAGGAAGATTAAAAAAAAAAAAAAAAAAAAATCGGTGTCAGCTGGAATGAATAAAGAAAGCAAATAAAATTTGCCAACTTACTTGTTTCTTGTGCCTCGTCAGCGATGACAAGCCCGCTTGCTGAGAAATGGAGATAAATGGTGAACATGGCTCATTAGTTTTAAGTGCAGAAAAGTACAGCCTTCCCTCAAAAGCAATGCACATCGGTATCATTTATAGTATATCAGTCCTATTTCCATATACTCATAAATATTGACTGCGACACAAGGGTCGCCTATCCCGGGGTTGATGGGGAATGCTTTATCCCGACAACGAAATATTGAGCTACTTTTTTCGCTGTTACTCATTGAGTACATAGTAATGAAGGTTCGACGACAATATTAAATGAGAGAATGGCATACTTAAAAGTCCCTGATTAGAATACTAATCATGTAGTTTTCCGTTCACCTTTCCTTTTCATTTTCTTATTTTCATTTAAGTTGTGAAAAAAGAAATTACATGCTGGTTCGTGATAGGCGAAAATATGTTTAGTACAAGAGAAGTTATGAATTTCTTCTTTTTCTTCTTTTTTGTTGTTGCAAATTTACTATCAGATCGTTTCCGAATGAGTTTTTTGTGTTGTTTTGGGGAGGGGCTCTTATGAGTTTCTTTTGCAAGCAAGGCCGGTGATTTTCTTTTATTTTTCATTAACATTTATTTTGCAAGGGAGTGGAGCGACCGAGCATAATTTTCTAAATTTTGTTGTTTACAATTGTGAATTTTAGAACTGGTTACATCACAGAGGCAAATTTAAGTGCATTTCATCCGTTCTCTCAATGGGGATAGACAGCTTTAAATCGTTACTTATAAGAAATTTGATTTCTAAATTTTGGAGGGGAAAGAGACGACCTCTTTACAGATTTTTCAAGAAGAGGGATCCCCCATTCCCTTTGAATCACTGACATTCTATCAGGTCTTCTTGGGAATATGCTTTCTCTAGATCTTGTTAAAAACAATAAAATCTCTGCTTTTGTTATACTTATAAATTATAGATCTTCTAGAGTATTTTACAATTATGGGAGGGAGTGGAGCGACCGAGCAAGAAAAGTTTAAATTTCGGAATACTGAAGCTTTAGATTCTTGAGCTTTAGAGTTAAAGTATATATGAAATAATTATGGCATACAAGTGGAGTGGCTACAGTCCCTCCAAATCCCCGGTTTCGCGGCCCATGAGTTGTTTTAATATCTACTAGCAATTAGATGACAAACTAGCAATTTTTTTTTTTCATCTGTACTAATCAGGTAATACTCAATCTTCTCTTCGAATTTAGACTATAGATTGAATTTGATTTTATTTTTTAAAAAATTATTTTAGAGCCAATATAACATAGGCTACTTTAATAAATATCATATTTACCTTGCTGATCATGTTGCAACTGTTAAATAATTAACAGTATCTATGTCAATGTCATTATCAGCTATTATACATGTATATCTTAACAATCTGGTTGATATTTGATTCACTGACTTGAGTAATGACTTACCAGCAGCCACAGCACAATTTTCTTTCTATCTTCTGTCAGGTTGTCATACATTAATGTTTCTTGAGACGCATTCCTGAACCATACATAACCATCGCACAATCCTATCACTTATTGACATGTATGACGTGCATGACGTAAAGTTCATAAAGGTCCA
Source organism: Heliocidaris tuberculata (assembly GCA_025618425.1). Lineage (NCBI taxonomy): Eukaryota > Metazoa > Echinodermata > Echinoidea > Camarodonta > Echinometridae > Heliocidaris > Heliocidaris tuberculata. The sequence goes on along the minus strand of CM046839.1, from coordinate 29,827,768 downwards.
CGATACACACGGACCACAAGATCAACAGCTCAAGAAAACGACATTTGTCTTTATTTTTCTCCCCTGTGTTTCTTGGTTTTGTCGGTCTCATTATTAGGCCATTGTAACTACTACTGTCATTATCATTATAATAATAATACTAATACTAATAATAATAATAATAATAATAATAATAATAATAATAATAATAATCGTAATAGTAATAATAAAAATAATAGTAATAATAATAATAATAATAATAATAATAATAATAATTATTATTATTATTATTACTTATTTTTCATAATTATTATTATAACTTTTATTATCAATATTATCACTATTATTATTATATCCCTCACTAAAAATTTCTTGTCCTTGGTTTGGTCAAGAGCACTTCATGTGATTAATCACAATTCTACTAGAAAAAGAAATCCATCCGGGAGCAAAATAGGTGCTGTGAAATCATTTCTTCTCACGCGTACGGCGAGCAGTCAGTAGTCTTCCTCGGGTAACTCCTGCGATGGAACAGCGCAGGCACTAATGAAATTACGCTGATTCCGAGAATTTTTATGAATCCATACAGATGTAGGTAATGTAACTGTATGGATGTAGGTCAGTCGATCGGCTGTTTCTCATGCGCCATCGGTCACACATGCGTGTCGCACGGCCCGCGCATTGAAAATCACTTTAAAAATAGAAAATAACTTCAGTGCGTGGTTGTCAGGATTTTGGAGAAGCTAGCGAGTTTACAACGAATGGACAGCGTTTTGCTAGCGCGCTGCGCGTATACAGGGCGCGTACAGAGCGCATACAGAACGTATACATGACGCACATGTTAAAAAATCTAAGGAATGCACAGCGGGTTGCTAGCACACGAAACGAATGGTCCGCGCATGCACCGCGCATTCAACGCCCAGCGGTCACGTGACTGTGCGGCTCGTCTTCCAAGCCGTCACATGTAATGCGGCGACGAGTGCACAAACGAATACCCAGCGTGTGCTCCGCGAGTGTCTGGCGTTGGTACAGCGCGCTCGACGCGTATCTGGCGATGGTCCAGCTCGCTCTGCCCGTGTCTGGCGTCCTTCTTGCGAGTAAATTCATGCGTCGAGCTCCGAGCACATTTTTGCATGTGCATCCACAAAAATCCCGACGCACAGAGCGAATGACACCAAATACATAGCGTTGGTCCAGCGCGCTCGACGAACGAGTAACGAATGCTGACGCACAGCCAAGGCCAACGAAAGACAACGCACTGGCCAAAATTGCTAATTTTTCAGTGCGCGGGCCGTGCGTTTTGTATGTGTGACCGGCACGTAAATGCGCGTCGATACGCGCACGTCGTCTGTAGAAATCAAAACATGGCGAAATATATGTCTAGTCTAGTATCCGTCCGAAAGAAGAAGATTTTGATTTAATTAACGAGGTTCTAAAACAAACGAGGAAACAAATGAGGCCTCTAAAGATAGCCTGTATTTAGCTATCTGGTAAACTCTATCTACTAAAACTGTTAACTGTATCTATACTAAAGTTAAAGGTTGTCGTTAGATCTTTTCTACGATTAACATTAACAATGCTAGCCGGACCTAGCCTAGCCGCTAATTTGTTGGAATATCGAACTCTAACTGTTAGATCTAAAGTTTAAATCTATTTTGCCTTTGCAGTTTATACTAAAGCCATTATGTTGAGTTTCTCTCTTGGAATTTCACCGTTAATGTAATGTGTTAGAAATCTAAGTTTAGCGTCCACTGTATACTAAATACTAGATTTTAGAGGTCTGAAGTTAGATATAGATCTAGATCTTACTTAACAGATCAAGACCATCTAACATCAACTTGTCACATCTCGATTAAATTTAGATCCAGATCTACGGTATTTAGTTTTATTGAAGGAAATAAAACAAATATACAGGGCCTAATCTAGTTCGATGTACGCTGTCGACCTCAGCGACTACAGTCAATCGACAATCTAAATTGTAGCGATCAGTGTGTCGTCATATATCTAGACCATCTAGTTACATTGACTTGTCATACATAGATTAAAGTTAGATACGGATCTATTTAGTTTTTGATGAGGGGTATTACACAAATATACAGGGCTTTTATTCTGAAATCTAGTTCGATCTATGGGGTTGGTCTCAGCGATTACAGTCAATCGTTTATTTCACTCGGGGCTCTCGCCCCTATATGAAAAAGGGGAATGTAGTCATTTCGACCGACCCTATACATTGCACTAGATTACACCCAGGCCCTGTAAATTCGTATATTATTGTCACCACCACCACCACCATCGTCATTCTTTAATGAATATTTCAGATTGCGTACGATGTGGCAATTTTAATAATTAAAAGCAAAAGGTGTATCAACTATCATTTCAAACAAAACATTTCAAACTATTATTCAAGGGAATTATATCATTACTCATTCGATATATATTCAAATTGTGTTTACAATCATTCAATTGGAGACCTTGAATCATGAGAATCAGCAAAGGTTTTACTGTACAATGTATTGCTTTTGTTAATGCTGGATGTGATGAGACAGAACCTTACAGTACGATAGTGGTTGTGTCCGGACTCTTAACCAAAATTAACCTGTAAATTTTACGGAAAATATGCATCAATAAGACTAAACGCAGTAAAAAAAATCAATTCATACTAATGTCAACCTATCTTGTGAAAGATTCATGACAATTTGCATGAACAGTTGTTCGATTTACAGTTTAAAAGTGACTTCTCCGGATAACCAACCTGTCCAGACCAGTGTTGTGTGACTCGAGGCCGGCACAACGCCCAGCTGGATCCAAGCGAATGCTTTGAGATACACGTATACATTAGACCCCTTTCACACTCCCTGTTAGACCGCTCCAAGTAAGACCGCTCTAGAGGAACGGTTCTTGAAGAACGGTTTGATTGCTTTCACACTCGCGCATTTTTAATGTCTCAAATCGCTCAACGAGTCAAAGTGGTCTTATTGCTATGGCAGCTCATGTCAGCAGGTCATTTTTTTCGCGCGGAATTCAAACCGTATACTGCCTGCATGATGCATATATCTTTATATCTTTCCAAGGCTTCTTTTTTTTCCACTTTCCTTTTTTCTCCGTGTGCATTCATACTATCATCTTGTCTTTTTTCACCTTTCCTTGTGTTTTCCTTTATTTTCATCATTCTATCGTCTACGCTTTTTTTTTTTTTACTTTTTTCCTTGTTATACCTTGTTTTATCGTTCTATCACTTCATTTTCTCTTTCTATTTTTCTTTTTCTTTTGTTTTATCATACTATCGTCTTTTCTTTCTTTACATTTCTTATGTTTTTCTCTGTTTTTATCATTCTATCATGTTTTCTTTTGTTTTTCTCTGTTTTTATCGTTCTTTCATTTTCTCTTTCTAGCTTTCCTTTCTTTTGTTTTCCTATGTTTTTATCATTCTGTCATTTTATTTTTCTATCTTTCCTTGTTTTCTTTTGTTTTTCTTTGTTTTTATCGTTCTATCATTTCTCTATCTTTCTTGTTTTTTTGTTTTTTGTTTTGTTTTTCTTTGTTTTTATCATTCTTTCATATTATCTTTCTATCTTTTCTTGTTTTTTCTTTGTTTTTATCATTTTATCTATCTTTACTTGTTTTCTTTGTTTTCATCATTCTATCATTTTATCTATCTTTCCTTGTTTTCTTTGTTTTCATCATTCTATCATTTTATCTTTCTATCTTTCCTGGTTTTTTTCTTTGTTTTTATCATTTTATCTATCTTGTTTTCTTTGTTTTCATCATTCTATCATTTTATCTATCTTTCCTTGTTTTCTTTGTTTTCATCATTCTATCATTTTATCTTTCTATCTTTCCTGTTTTTTTTCTTTGTTTTTATCATTTTATCTATCTTTACTTGTTTTCTTTTGTTTTTCTTTGTTTTTATCATTCTATCATTTTATCTTTCTATGTTTCCTTGTTTTTTTTTTTGTTTTTTTTTTGGTTTTCTTTGTTTTTATCGTTCTTTCATTTTCTCTATCTATCCTTGTTTTCTTTTGTTTTTCTTTGTTTTTATCATTCTTTCATATAATCTTTCTATCTTTCCTTGTTTTTTCTGTTTTTATCGTTCTTTCATTTTCTCTATCTTTCCTTGATTTCTTTTGTTTTTTCTTTGTTTTTATTCATTCTTTCATATTATCTTTCTAACTTTTCTTGTTTTTTTTCTTTGTTTTTATCATTCTATCATTTTATCTTTCTATCTTTCCTTGTTTACTTTTGTTTTTCTTTGTTTTTATCATTCTATCATTTTATCTTTCTATCTTTCCTTGTTTTCTTTTGTTTTTATCATGCTATCATTTTCTCTTTCTATCTTTCCTTGTTTTTTTTTTCTTTGTTTTATCATTCTATCTTTCCTTGTTTTCTTTTGTTTTTCTTTGTTTTTATCATTACATAAATATAACTATGGCTATGGCGCCGCCGTAAGGTCGAAGGCACTCGTACCGCTCCAAATTTTGCATTTTTTACTCCGGCTGCCCGTCAAATCTCCATTTTTTCATCTCTGTTTCTGTGCTACATGTATTTGCGAACGTATACATGCAGTTTAGGACCGATTTTATGACTACCCAACTGACTTTATCAGATTGAAAGCCTGATACTATCTACTCTCATCTGCGAATGCCATGATAAAGGTAGACACCCGCATTTCCACCCCAGAGAGTTCCCGGTGACTCTTAGCCGACTTATCGTTGCTGAAAACTGAGAGTGATCCGGTGAGTTTGTTTGGTGTCATGTAAACAATTGTTTATACATTTACAAAAGAAACAGAGATAACGACAACATGGCTTTTTTCCTGTATTATGCGATTATCTGCTACTCTATTGTTCATTCCGTTGTTGGTCTGCGATTCACCATACCATCATTTACTAACGACGAATGGGCGCAAAGGAATTCCGAAGTTAAAGACCTCCTTGCCCCTCTTCATTTGGAGCTGTCACAAAGAGATATTAGCCCTAAAGAAGCAGCTGCCCGATTCTCTTCAACAATGTCGACTTACTTTACTTCTCATCCAGATTTCATTGAGGAGCTGAATTCGGAATCTTTTATATCGCACGAATCGAAGACCCTAGCTGACGCGAGAAGAAGGAAGAATGCTCTCCGAAAAATCTGCTTCCGTAAAAGCGCGACAGACGAAGATCGGAGGAATTTCCGTTGTGCCGTGAGAGCTGTATCTTTCCTGAAAAAGAAAGAGCGAGAGAAACAAAAGCACAAAACGACCGAATTTCAGGAGTCATTATACCGTAAAGACTTTTGGGCATTCTCAAAACGGGTATGCAGTGGTGATCTCGGATCTCCGGCCATTAAACCAAACTTCTCAAAAGAGGTTGCTGATAACTACTTCCCGTCTAAGTACTCTCAATCTGTTAATCTGAACCTTTCCCATTTAAACTGGTTCCCATATATCCCAGTCAACTCAGAGGGACCCGATTTTGATTTAGGACCAATAACACCGAAACTTGTCAAATCTGTGTTGCAAAAGAAGAAGGCTACCTCAGCCCCAGGATACGATGGTTTAATGTATGGGTTATTCAAAATTATCCCATTCACTCATCACTTTTTGGCCACCCTATACTCGAAAATATTACTAGAAGGTCATGACCCACCAGAAGACTGGTCTCAATCTAAGGTAATCTTGATTCATAAATCGGGTGATCCAAATTTGCCAGAAAATTTCAGAATGATCTCATTGACTTCTTGTATTAGTAAAATCTTCCATCAAATTTTGGCAGATCGACTGGTTTCGTATTTGACAGAGAATAACTTCATTGATAAGTCAGTCCAGAAGGCATCCATCAAAAACATCAATGGGTGTATTGAACACAATCAAGTCTTACATGAGATCATTCAACATGCTAAAGTAAAAAAAGCGTACTGTACATGTTCCGCATAACCTTACCACTTATATTATGAACTTGTACGGAAGGCTTCAGGGTTCAGTATCCGGCCCGGCGTGGACCTCTAATCAATTTGAGTTCAGAAAAGGGGTTTTTCAAGGGGACCCCCTCTCTCCTGTAATCTTTCTTGCATGTTTTAATCCAATCCTTGAATATCTCGATGGGTTAAGGCAAAGATACGGTTATGATCTAGAAGGAACAAGGGCCATCACTACACCTTATGCTGACGACTTTAATCTGATTACTAGCAACAAACGAACCCATCAAAAGATAACAACTGATTTACATCAATACCTATTGTCAATGGGTCTCACCCTGAAGCCTCCCAAGTGCCGTAGTTTATCAATAAGTTGTGGTACACCAACTGATGTTCCATTTTTGATAGGAGACACGAGAATTAAATCTGTAAAAGAAAATCCCCATCAATTCCTAGGATCTCATGTATCGTTTAGTGGAAAGACTAATGATACATATGAATTTGTTAAACATGAGATAGAGTCGAAATTAATACGAATAGATGAGTCAATGGTTAGACCTGAATTCAAAGTTTGTGTTTATGTAAGATACCTGCTGCCATCTGTTCGATTTTTATTAACAGTTCACACATTTCACAAAACTCATCTTGATTCTTTGGATACCCTGACTGACAGATATGTAAAGAAATGGCTCGGAGTACCTAGCAGAGGGGCTAACATTGCACTGGTCCATCTTCCGCAAGGCCTCGATATACCGAGACTTTCAGATATATACTGGAAAGCACACTGTCTTTCGTACACACGATCCAGATTATTAGCAGACGATGTTGTATCTGCTGCTTTAGACTCAAGACTTGAAAGAGAATCTAAGTGGTCTACAAAACAATCGACTATAACTGTCTGTCAGGGCGTCCACGAAGCAATCGTAAGTGATGGTTCGATCATGTCGATAGATGACTGTTCTTGGAACTCCATTAGAAGAAAAGTTAACTCTGTCTTAGAAGACAATAATGTTTCTTATTGGGAAGAAAAAATTAAGCCATTGTTAATCCAAGGAAATTTCCCAAAACTGCTTCTGTTGCAGGAAGAAAACTTAACCTGGAAATCCATCATGTTCAATCTACCTCGTAAGGTTATCAGCTTTTTCTGTGAACGCTTGTATATATTCTCTGCCCTCATACTCAAATCTCTGTCGCTGGGGTAAAAGACTTTATACCGACAAATGCCCATTTTGCCCGAACACAACTGGCACTTTCATCATATTTTGGCGCATTGCCCCTCCCTTTTGGAAAGATTCACCTGGAGACACAACAGTGTCCTAATGGCAATTTACCGAACCATTAAAGAAACGAGTATGGGCAATTTTGATGTTTATATGGACATTGAAGGCCATTCTGTAGCCGGAGGCACTATCCCCCCTCATATCCTCGTCACAACCCAGCGACCAGATTTAGTTATTGTATGGGAGGAAGGAAAAAAGATATTACTTGTGGAACTCACTGTTCCCTTTGAAACAAATGTACAGGATGCACATGACAGAAAGCTAGAACGGTATGAGAATTTGATAGCAGACTTGGAAAAAACAGAATACTCCGTCTTCTTTGAAGCAATCGACATGATCGAGATTGGGGTGAGAGGTCACGTTGATAAAGAAAACAAAGCTAGACTCAAAACTGTTGTTAATATGTGTAAATGCGATGTCAGACACAGGGTACTAATTAATGACATTAGCAAGTGTGCTCTTCTTTCATCTTTTGTTTTTTTCTACAGTAGGAAGGATCAATATTGGGAAAAAGTAAAATACATAAAGTTATAGGGGGGGGGGGGTCACCAGACTAAATGTAACACCCATACCCACGTTCATATCTGTTCAAGAATATCAATATACTATAATACCTTTTCTCACACAATTTTCCTATTTTTATTAATACGGTATAAACAGTGTATATTACCATTGTCATATTGTCGTTACATTATAATATGTTGTCATTAAATATCAAAATCACATGTTATAACATTTCTTCCCATTACATCTTTTATCACACAATTTTGCTATTATATTAATACGGTATGTATAGTATATATTACCATTGCCATATTGTCGTTACATTATGTTGTCTTTCAATATGCAAATGACAACATGTTATCATAACATTTCTTTTCAATTACTGCATGTTCATGTTTGTCTTTTGTTTGTTAGTATGTTTGTTTGTCTTTTTTGTAAATACCATGATACTTTATATATAACCTGCCATGAACCCGAATAGGTTCATGGACCTGGTTCCTGTTTTTTTCTTCTTGTTTTTGTATGATGTAAATGTGCATACTTCACTTTTCTTTGAAATAAAGAAATGATTACAAACAAACTCTATCTTTTCTTGTATTTCTTTTTTTTCATCATTTTATCATGCAGCGATGGCCTGCACTTAGAGGAAAATCAAGGAAAATCACACGAGATTTCCCGCGCAACACACACACCCACTTCCGGTCGAAGTACGCTTTAGGATCGCTTTCGCTTTCACTGTGCACGTTAGAGCGGTCTAACTAAGAACCGTTCCTCAAGACCACCTCCCGAGGTGATCTTCTGGAGCGCTCCAGAAGAACGCTTCTTGGACCATTTTAGCATTCACACTCACCTCAGAACCGCTCCTGAGGAACCGTTCTTAGTTAGACCGCTCTAACGAAGTGAGTGTGAAAGGGGTCTTAGAATAATGGATCCAACTGAGGCATGCTGTACCCCCGACAAAGGAATTAATTAATAAGTTGAAGATTTGTCAATCTGTCAGTCAATTAAATCTGGCGTCGCCTAAATCACTGGCCCGTCTCCGTGGTCTAGTGGTTAAGGCATTGGCGTTCTAAGCCAACGACCCTGGTTCGATTCCCGGCCGAGACATTTTTTCAACGTTTGCAAAAATTCAAAAAGGGGGACAGCTCTGGGGATCTTCGATTTAAGCTACGCAACCATTATTCTCTCATTTTCATTTCTCACAATTATGATTATTTCCACGAGAGTTGCCAAAGCTGTTGTATATGTTATTTCCTTACAATTATATATATATATATATATATATATATATATATATATATATATATATATATATATATATATATATATATATGACATGAATATCCGCCCGGCCCCTATAGCTTATCGATCGTTTGGACTTTTGAGGTCGACATGGTCGAGGGTTGAACTTAAAGGTTGGAGAAAGACTGAAAGATGTCAATATTGAATTTGTTCATTTTCAATTACTGATTGATAAATGATATAGCTGGTTGGTTGGTTGGTTGGTACCTGGTAGTAGTGATTGGTACGTTCGTTGAGTGTTGAATTATTGATTGATTGATTGATTAATCAACTGATTGGCTTAATGGATGATTGATAAAACCAAGAATTAGTTTACAAATGGTGTGTTAAGCTTTATATGGGACGCTCTGTCGGACTTGGACTCGGACTCGGATTGGCTGGAATCGGACACAACACTGGTCCGGACACATGGACACACGACGTTGTGGTATAATACTTGATACGGGGAAGGTATTAATTAACCAACTTTGATATCAATGTAATATGAAGGGTGGGGGGGGGGGGGTAACAAAAAGGAGAATCAAAGCGTTTTGCGCATGGGAAAGACAATAATACAAAAGAAATGAAATAATCTGAATTATTTGGAACGTCCGATTCAATCTTCTCCACAAATCTTAGATCGCGTTGGTTCTGAACAAGATTCTGAGCCGAAGAGAGGATAAGACGTGTCAAATATTATCATGTTGTTGTTCGATCGACAGAGTGAGAATATGGCTTCAACAAGCACCTTTGTCACGTTTAGCCTAGACCTACTTTCCTGTACGTGCATTACGTGAGCGTTGGTGGGCATTTTGATACAGGCCGCGTTCAACGATGGGGGGAAAAATAACTTTGAATATTCCCAAACCATTATCCAGTAAGGTACAAAATAGTATTTACAGGTATTAAAAGCTTATTCGACATATCATGCTAAAATTTCATTTAACATAATTAATATAGTTGGTAATGATCTCAATTTCTCGCCATACCATTTCAATGACATTTGTCAGGAGAGTCATTACGGTGTAAATATATCTAAGCCAACGACCCAGGTTTGATTCCCGACGGGGACATTTCTTCAGCCTTTGCAAAAATTTCAAAAAGGGAGGACAGCTCTGGGGAACTTTCATTTAAGTTACGCAACCATTATTCTCTCATTTCCTTTCACATTATATATATATATATATATATATATATATGTATATATATAGACAGAATAGAAAAGAAAAGTCCGTATACGATGAAAAGGTTCGAACTTTCGGCCATAGGCCTTCATCAGGAAATATACACTGAATATGCACTGAAGAACTCTCCTTTTTCTCCTTATACACTGAGTCTAATGGCCGAAAATGCGAATCTTTTCATCGTATACGGACTGTTCTTTTCTATTTTGTCTATATATATATATATATATATATATATATATATATATATATATATATAATGTGAAAGGAAATGAGAGAATAATGGTTGCGTAACTTAAATCAAAGTTCCCCAGAGCTGTCCTCCCTTTTTGAAATTTTTGCAAAGGCTGAAGAAATGTCCCCGTCGGGAATCAAAGACAATAATACAAAAGAAATGAAATAATCTGAATTATTTGGAACGTCCGATTCTATTTTCTCCACAAATCTTAGATCGCGTTGGTTCTGAACAAGATTCTGAGCCGAAGAGAGGATAAGACGTGTCAAATATTATCATTTTGTTGTTCGATCGCCAGAGTGGGAATATGGCTTCAACAAGCACCTTTGGCACGTTTAGCCTAGACCTACTTTCCTGTACGTGCATTACGTGAGCGTCGGTGGGCATTTTGATACAGGCCGCGTTCAACGATGGGGGGAAAAATGCCTTTGAATATTCCCAAACCATTATCCAGTAAGGTACAAAATAGTATTTACAGGTATTAAAAGCTTATTTGACATATCATGCTGAAATTTCATTTAACATAATTAATATAGTTGGTAATGATCTCAATTTCTCGCCATACCATTTCAATGACATTTATCAGGAGAGTCATTACGGTGTAAATATATCTAAGCCAACGACCCAGGTTTGATTCCCGACGGGGACATTTCTTCAGCCTTTGCAAAAATTTCACAAAAGGGAGGACAGCTCTGGGGAACTTTCATTTAAGTTACGCAACCATTATTCTCTCATTTCCTTTCACATTATATATATATATAGAGAGAGAGAGAGAGAGAGAGAGAGACAAAATAGAAAAGAAAAGTCCGTATACGATGAAAAGGTTCGAACTTTCGGCCATAGGCCTTCATAAGGGAATATACACTGAATATGCACTGAAGAACTCCCCTTTTTCTCCTTATACACTGAGTCTTATGGCCGAAAATGCGAATCTTTTCATCGTATACGGACTTTTCATTCCTATTTTGTCTATAACTATGCAAGTCCGAAGCAGAACTTTATATATATATATATATGCGCGTGTGTGTGTGTGTGTGCGTGTGTGGGTGTGTGTGTGTGTGTGTGTATGTATGCCACATCCAATTGTGCGTGTAGGTCTACTCTTAATATGTATATCGAGTTAGACACCCAAACACTGACTTGAACCAAACAATTTATTATCATCTGGCGGACAGGACCTTACATATAGACCTCCATTACGTATTGAAAGGGGGGGGGGGGGGGGAGGGGGGAGGGGATGATGAATAGTTATCCCCCCACCAACAATAGATAATCATGCGTGTTTGCCCCATTCGTGATACATATAAAAATATCCCTGTTCATAATTTTAGACTGAAGTCTGAAAGTCAACGAGATCGAAACCAGATTCCAAACTTGAGATGTTTGAATAAGTGTTCCATATCGTAAATAAATAATTCACGATAAATAACGCAGAGTGAAGGCTATAGAATGGCACGCTTAATGGCGCTTCTTGACTTACATATCTTATTAATTGCCAATTATTTTCGAGACAAATTGACATGAAATGCAGGTTAATGTACTATCGTTAAACAAACAAATTTAGAGTTTAGACTCCGCGATTAAACAGTAGGCAAATAGGATTGCGCCAATGGGCGAATCTCTATCTTTGATTTAAGGTTTTAAGATATTTATTTGTCCCCCATAAGTTTTACTTTAAAAGTACCCATGATCAGTTGAAAGTTTGATTCTTCGCATTATCAGGTTACCTGCTTTTTTCCGAATTTTGCGAATACTGATACCCAATAGAAATAAAAGTTCCACACCTTTCATCGCATACTGTTATTGCCCAACTCTCCAGGCAGCACGACCCAAGGGCGTAGGCTGGGGGGTTGCACTGGGTGCACGTGCACCCCCCCCCCCCCCCCGCGGAGGCATAGGAGTTCCGCCCCTGAAAAAAAAAAAAAAAAAAAAAATTTCCTCCTTTCAACAGCTTCAAAAACAAGGGGGCACATGACCCGAAACATTCTGTAAAACAATTATTAGTCTTGATTTCTGCCCCAAACCTTATACTAAAAGTCAGGCCATCCATAGAGGTCGGCCAAATCCATTCTTGTCTCATGACGACAGTACCGCGAGACTTATAGTTAATTAAAACCCTTTCGCACCTATAACACCCGAAACTGACGCCCGAAACAGAGATTACTTAAACGCCCCGGAACCTGGGGGGGGGGGGGGGGGGGGGGGTCACTCGAGGACTGAAGTGGTACCCATGCTCGTCTAACATAATGAATTATAGAATATTTCAATAAGGAAGCTCTTCCTTGAATCACAATATGTTATTAAAACAATGACAATTCCACAAGTTCAGTGAGGAATCAATTTTTGTTTCACATCATAATGACGAAAAATATGAAATGAAATGAAAAAAAAAAATATTTCACATTTCATATAAAATACAAAAGAAATAGTGAGTGGATGACGTCATCGGTTCCCTCATTTGCATACCGACCAGGATGTGCATATAACTGTTTTGTGAAATTAAGCGAAACTTTAAAATTTCGTAACTTTCTTATTTTACATCCGATTTTGATGAAATTTTCAGCACTATGCTTGTTTAATTTTACTCTTCTTTTCAAATCAACTTGATATTAGTGTGGACTTGGCCTTTAACTCTGCAGGTTGAGGTGGTTTTTAACACTTTTTTGAAACAAGCCAAGAGTTTTCATGTTGACTATACTTTTAGGGAGTTTGTTCCAGTCGTTTGTAGTTTTCGGATAGAATGAGTTCATATAATAATAGTCTGTTCTTGCTGTTCTGGGTACATGCATCTTTAAGTTATGATGATCTGTTCTTCCAATTCTGTTCGCAGGTTTGCACATGTTATTATGCCCTATATCTGTGATGTCATTAACAAGCTTATAACACTAAAAAAATAAGTTGGAGGTACTTTCGTCTACTCTCTAATGTATTCATACTAAATTCTTGTAACAAAGTGTTGTAACTACATGTACTACTCCAGTCTTTGTTCAACATTCTTACGTATAACGTTTTTTTAAATCTTTACAATCAGTTGGCTACCGCTTTATTTCTGTATGGATCACATGCTGTGCAACAATAATCCAAACATTAGCGTACTAAAGATTCTGTAAAGGGTTTTTAAAACTGGTTTTGGTTAGTCAACGCAGTCCCTCCGTATTATGTACCAAAAAGGTCTATTGCACTTTACATGTAATTCGGTACAATGATCATTCCAATTTTCAGTGTTATTTATCACAAGACCCAAGTATTTCTCAGTTGATGTACTTTGTAACCCTTGACCATTATTAGTATATTTAAAAACTAACATTATGAACCTTCCTAGGCATCATAATCTTGGATTTAGATATGTTGTAATCAAGGAGGCAATGTGGCCTGACAGAATTCAGCATAAGCTGAGATTAAATCGACATTTAAATTAAAATAAAACCAGCCATCTTCAAGAGTAAATGTTTTTACTGGAAATGGTTTTGACTTGTTGAATGACATTTTGCTGATTGAATGATTACTGACATCAGGTAAGCAATCATTTGATTAACAAAGCAGCTTATAGGCTAGGTACCAAATCACAAGCTTTATAATTTTCTGAACAATACTTAAACACCTACATTAAACCTACACTGTATCGTCCAGGAAAAGCTTGCTTGTGATGTGATATCTATTCTAATTTTCTAAACTTTAGTTCCACCTCCCCAAGATGTGCACCTCCCCATGCCCAAACCAGCCTACGCCCTTGGCAGCACGACCCAATACACTGCGCACACGCAAAGAATAGGCATGAATGAAATAAAAAGAAGATATTTATTACATTTAATATATATCAAGTTTATTATACTGAAAAGATATATGTTAGGATTTCTTTACAAAGACTTTTAGTTAATGTGTAATTATGTAACTATGTTCTTAACAGTGGTGTAATAAGCAAAAAACATTTTAGGGCGGCTGAGTCAGAACGCAAATATACTACTCGGGTATCAATACCCACTCCCTAAACTCTGCCGTCTCCCCCCCCCCCCCCCCCAAGAAGGCTTGACATTCTGCAGTATAATAACCTTAACGCCCTCTGTAAATTAGATTACATTTATTATTCAACTTTGCAATGAGAGCACTTTTGATTACAAAGGCAAACGTACCGTAGTTTAGGTTCTCGATATATGTATACACTTGATGGAACCAATGGAATCATTGCAAGAAATGGAACAGGAGTAAACAATTATTTTTCTTTATCTTTTTCCCTTTTCCACTTCTTTTGTAGTGATTTTTTTTTCGGGGGGGGGGGGGATGGGGCTGCAGCCACCCCAAGGCCCCCCCCCCAACACCAGTAGGGCCTCCGCCAGTGGTTCTTGATAATTAAGATTCTAATAACAAGCATTTATAAAGATTTAACAAGATAAGATTTTTTTTTTTTTTTTTTACTACAATGATCTTTATTCCTGCGTACTTATCCATGCACTTTTTATAGGCTGCACGTATCGAATTTGACAAATTATCATTGTCTTTTTCCTAATTTTGCTACCAAATGATTCTTTTTTTAAAGAAGAGAAAGACAAACCTGAAGAAGATATATTCTTCAAAAGGTAGAGTCTATCAAATATTTAGTTGCAAATTGGTCTTGAAGTTGGTATAATTATCTGAAATTTATGTCGGTGCATTCATCAGTGGATCTCGAAACATTTCAAACGACTATTTTTGCTTTGTCAATTTTTAAGATATTATGATAAAACAGACCAATGCGATTCGGACAATTCCAATTAGATTTCTTCGCTCTCATCCAAGAGAGGGACGGACTCTTCCTTGTAGTGGCCCCGCCTTGGCGCGGCTGAGATCTTGCTGACCTTGCGGAGGACGACGGCCATCATGGCGGCCATTGCCATGACAACTGTTACCATAACGGCGATAGCAACAATCCATGGGTTAAAAGCGTTGATAATCTCTTGTTGTGTTGCGGCACCTGCAGGGAATTTAAATGATCACAGGGTGATGAATTTCATTATGTTTTGGCCTGTCCTTTTTTCATTGCTGATTGTAAGCAGTATGTTACAAAATATTACAGCAGGCCTAATGTTATCAATTTTCATCTGTTATTCAACGCTAATTCTGTTAAGCAGCTAAAGAACCGTTCTCATTTCTGTACGTCTAAATTTAGATATTTTTTTTTCTTTTTCATTGACGTAAATACGAAAATTGGTTAATGCTCTATTTCAAAATAGTGTAAATAGTTGAAATAGTTCTTTATGTCAGTTAATAGGGATTACATTTAAAAGGATTCTTGCCTTCGTTTGTTTGTTGTTTGATGTAATTTTAAATTTTTGTTTCGTTTATTATTGTAAAATAAGTTTGTTTCTTCTCAAGTGTTTTTTCTTCCATGCCCCGGAAGGGGCAGTTTAAAAATGAATATCACTGTATCACTGTACTCTTTAAAAAAAAAAAGAGTGAATTTTCACTATATACGATTTCACTCCCGCGGAAGTCACGTCAGTGATCACTTGTTTAGGAGTGAATATCGAGTGCTCTCTACATTGGAAAGAGTGGAGTTTCACTCTATTTTCATTCCCCCAGGGAGTGACGTCAGTGATCACTCAATTTTTTTTTTATTCTTTAAAATTTTTTTTAGAGAGTAGCATTAATAAAACACTATTGGTAATTGTACGTAATTGTGCTTTTTCTTCATTAAAATGCCACAAATGAGTAAATCATTCTTTAAAATATTACTTAAATAATCATAAGTGAACTAATGCATTATTTGACCTGTATAAAGAGGGGGACAACAATCACCAAAATAGTTCACTCTAAAGACATGATAGATGGATCTGGAAGCATTATTTTTCTTATTTAATTTTGCTTTTTACATCACCTTTTGAATTTCGATTGAAATGATATTATAACAAGAATGTTGAATCTTGATTCCGATTCTTCCAAGAACATTTTTATTCCGTGTTTGTGTTTATTCTGTCAGATGCTTGATCTCTTTGTTTAACATATACAAATGGAAAGGTTATCGCCTTTGGAACTTGATGTATTTAGTATTTCCACAGAAGGTTGTCCCTCAGAGAGTCAGCAAAAATTACAAACTCGCTTTGCTAAAGATATAGGCTGGTATTCTACTAATATGTAAAACAAACGGTGGGTTTAAGCTTGGTGTAAAGTCGAATAATAACTAAAGAAGTTAGAACGAGATCTAAGTTTTTCCTTTGACATTGTTCATTAAAGCGTGGCTCAGACCCGGCGTCACGTTTAACTGAATTAGTACAATATGAGGCATAGAGTTCTGCTCACTAGTCATGTTCACACGAAGGGAGCTAAACTTTAAGTTTCGCTTGTAGTTTCAAAACTCTAAGTTATCTGGTAGTTATCTCTTAGTTTCAGACCGTATGAACGGATTCGAAGTTTCAAAACTTTAAGTTTACTTGTAGTTCCGGAACCACAAGCGACCTTGTGGTTAACGCCGAAACTACGAGGAGCGGGGAGTCCTTCTCGTAGTTACGGACCGTGCGATGACCTCTCTGCTTATGTTAAATGATCAACGTTCGACTTTTAGTCTCAGAACAACGAGCATCGTTGTTTCTGGCTCGTTTGAACCCTCGTTATTGTTAGTCCCGTATGAACGTATTTAATACCACCTAATTCAAGGCAATTCCTCTAGGCTACTTATCAGTCATGTCAATAGCGTGGCGGGGGGGGGGGGGGGGGGGGGGGGTTCCGTGTCCCTTTAATGTCTTGGGGAGTTATGAATTTGTTATTTTCATATATATTTTGCATTTAGAAATATTTTGTTCAATTTTTATGTAGCTTGAAGGAACCGTCAGTAATATCCTGTTTTTTTCCTTAAGAAAATTTTGTTTTGTTTTGTAATTGTTATTTATTTACTTATTCGTTATCAGTCCTTAAGTAAGTCTGCACGTTTCTCCTAATATTGTTTATTCATCTATTGTAACTAAACTTTTTTCAGACAGGGGTCCATAAAATGCAAACTATGTTTTTTGATAGAATACTCCACCCATGTTTCTTTAAAGGGAAAGTTCAGCCTGAAGATTACTTGAGTTTAAAAAATGCAGAAAAAATAAAGAAAAATATTGGCGAAGGTTTGATGAAAATCGGTCAAATAATAAAAGAGTTATGAGTATTAAAAGTTTTGGATTCTTGACGTCACATGCGAGGAGCTGCCCATTGGTCATGTAATTAATATTCCATATATTCGCATTTTTTTTTTACTTTCCACGATAAATTAATATTGTTTCTTTTCAGAATCTAGTATTGAATAAAATTTCTGTCAATATATCAAATGCACAGACGAAAATATTCTAAATTTTCTGAGAAAACTGTATTTTATGGAATATTTATCACATTACATAATGGATGAGCTGCTCGCATGTGACGTCACAAAATCAAAACTTTAAAAGTCCATAACTCCGTTATTCTTTAACGGATTTTGTCCAAACTTTCGCCAATATTTTTCTTTATTTTTTCTGCATTTTTTAAACTCAAGTAATCTTCGGGGTGAACTTCCCCTTTAAATAGTGTGTCTAGTTCATTTAGATTTCTTCATAACGTAATTTACTACAAAATAATCGGCGATTTTCCCCACGGAGTATTATTTTCAACCATAATGTTACATTGCTTGAAAACTTAATTGTAATCCAAAACACATAAGAGACTTTGATATGCTGAAAGAAAAATCTTCCGATTTTCCCATATTATGTGTATGGGTAGAACTACGTTATACCAATGAATTAAGTGTTGTGAATGTCCACAATGAAATACTTGGAATGACAGTATCATCGTAATAAATAAGCGACAATAGCTTTTCAGAATTTTTCAAGTTAAACATGTTAAGGTAAATGGAAAGATTCTTCTTCTTCTTTTAATGACAAATTTGATGTTAATAACCTTAATAACCCATTGTTCTCTTTTTTTTAGCTAAACAAAAAAAAGCTATTCCTAATGTTGGTTAGACAAATTAAGTTTAGTGAAGGATCACAATGATGATTTTTATGAGGCAGAAGAAATTGAAACTTCCCTTGAAGTATTATAAATGTGACATGTACGAAAGCAAAGAACTACCATTTATTGTTGTTAGAAAAAGAAGAAGAAGAAAACATCTCTACATTCAAGTTCTGTTCCCCGTTTCAGAAAACTTGTTATACAACTGCTCCATTTATATGACAAATTTGGTCTCAGCCAATCAGCTATAAGGATTTCAGTAGCTTATATTACAGTTATTGCAACTTGTAATTGATAATAAGTTTTATGAAACAGGGCCATGGCAAGTCTGGTTAGAATTGCAAGAGTCTTTTGCTTGGAAATGATGTCCTTGAATTTAAGTTTAGAAATTCACTATTCACATTATTTGTAATGTGTATTGCTCTTCACATTTTTTTTTGAACTGGTCATCTGTATTGTTTTATTTCACTTTTCCCTCCTCTGGTGCTTTAATTCTATTCAGTGATGCGGCAGCTGTTGTTGTTGTTGTTTTTTTCTTAAACTGTGTTCATTGATACGGTATATACGCATGATTTTCCTTGTTATAATTTGTATTTCATATATTACCGTACCTTTTTACCACAGGAGATCTTTTAAACATTTTGCGTATTTACATAAGTATGTCTTTTATAAGATGGTATAAAATATTGGTATACTCATCATTCATCTTAGTATATCTTATGTTTTTATTGTTTTTTAGATGGTGGGGAAGACCGCCCAACTATGAGTATCAAGATTGTCTATTTCCATGTTTTACAAGCAGTAGAGAAGTTTTTCTTTCTTGTCGTATAATGTTGTAAGTTGTAAATAGCATTATTTGCATTAATTTTATGAACAAAAAGAGAAAAAGATCATTTACGATGTCAGACATTATTTTGTGACATTGTTATTACCTCAACATATTTCCAGGATTTATATCTAGGCGTGTGATCTTGAATTACATGTATACATGCAGGTGCATTATTTCCTACAGATGAATAAGATAATTATTAAGGTTTTCATATTCACAGAGAGAAAATTGGAAGGCAGAAATTTGATGGGTTTTATTTATGGCGATGATGTCTATTTTGTTATCGTCAGCTGTTCTGTTAAAGGGAAAGATATACACATAGCACTTTGTATCTCTATGTTCTACTTTCTGTTTAAAGGGGGGAGGTGTGGCTGTTTAAAGGGGGGAGGTGTGGCGCGCCTGTGTGCGCCTGGGGTTGAAAATCTACGGATAATAAAGGTTCGCTATCGAAGACATTGAGACACAACCATGGCCTCCTCAATCGTAATCTTTTATGGTCTAATTGTGACGGTATTAGGGGTTGTTCTGCTGATCTTTTGATGCGAATGATTATGTCAGAGTTGGACGGAATGTTTGATTCGTGATAACTGTTGTTGTAATGACTTCTATGGTTAATCTATTTCATTGTTGATTTTACAACGATTTTCTACATTCATCATTTTAGGCTGTCACTATATAGTATGTTATGTACAGTGTAAGTTATTTCATTATGTTTCGAAATATTCTTTTCTGGTTTGTCATCTTATCTGCACTCTAGATATTTACCTACAAAGAGGCAAATCACTTTCCCTTTTATTGATAATGCTGCAGAAGGCTAGTGATTTGTTTCATACATCTTTTAGTTGTACTATTTGTATGTTATGCATGCTGCTGTACTATTGTAGTGGTGGCAAGTGCAGATTTTAAACCTATTGTTTTATCTATGTCTCATGTTTTTGTTTGCACATTGCTTTCATCCTACACTCACTATGCTTACAGTCTCTATTGTATCTTTTTATCATACTGATTTTGGTTATAAATGTAATGTGTTTTCTGACCGAACTGATGATATAGCACATCAGTTCGGTCAGGGGCTTTGATGTTTTTTACCCAATAAGTGTTTACTTGTATGTACTTATTTTATTAACATACGAGGGATAGTGGGCCATTATGTTTGATTTTCTTATAAATGTATTACATGCACAGTGTACTATGTTTCGTGCATTCCTCTCTCATTTTCCCATTTATCTGGTTTTATTCTGTAACTCTGCTGTTACATGTTTCGGTACCGTTGCTTGATGCGGTGTGATGTGTACTAGTTCAAATATCATTTGCTATGTTACATCAGCTAAACTGCGCCTCATTAATGCTTTTATATTTCAAACATTGACAGTGTTTTTATAATGATATTATATCTTATAATTGACCGACAATGCTCCGTAGTTTGGTAGTTGCCGTATTTTACAGGCCTGTGGTTTCTATTCTGACAATGTCATGATATGACAAGAAGGGAGGCGTACAACTTTAATTATTTTATTGTTGGCGTGATGGCAGCAGGATTCGAATCCTTGCCATGATTAGAGTCTGTATGAGGATGCTGATTGCAATCCTTGCATTCAGTCGGTCAGAAAGTATATAATTCTGTGATAGGTAATTTCGAGGGTGGTTTTGTTCACTTGCGTCTAACAGTCCCATTCATAGCCTGTTATGATGGCTTATCCCCTGTACATGTACAGGTACCACTAACCTCGTTCCTAGGCCCAGAAGCGCGACCATCCTCCCCACCCCCATTTACAGTTATCAGTAATACATGGACTAGTTGTAGAGCCGAATCTCGTGTAGATTTCCTGGTTTCAATCATGAATTAATCAATAATAATGGAAGTGAGACTGGTGATGAAAGTGATTATGACAGTCTTGATTGTGATGATGAAGATGATTTGTCTGATGATAAGTATTCCTGGGATGGGTATTCTTAGTAGTAGTAGTAATAGTAGTAGTAGTAGTAATAGTAGTAGTAGTAGTAGTAGTAGTAGTAGTAGCAGTAGTAGTATTATTATCATTACTTATACCGTGCTTTTCCCATAAGGCCCAAAGCGCTTACAATAATTTCAATTACAAATACTTATGGTAAGAAAAACAACGTTACAACTACAAACTGCTAAAGAGATGTGTTTTCAAGGCCTTTCTGAAGACACTGATGAAGACTGTCTAATTGTTAGTGGTAAATCATTCCAGTATTTTGAAGCAGACACATTGAATGTCCTATCACCGGCCAAGGTGCGAGTAACTGAATATGTGAGACGGAGAGGATCACTGGATGACCTCAATCGCCTGGTAGATGTATATAAATTCAAACAGGTATCTAAATATTTTGGAGCTTGATTATTAAGGATTTTATAGACAAACAAAACTAATTTGAAAATTATACGTTGTTTGTAGTCGTTGCACACGATTTAATTGAGTCGAGGGAATGGTAGAAAGAAGCCCGTTACAATAATAGTACTACTACTACTACCAAAGACTTTTAATAGTATCAAGACAGATTACTCTCACCTACTTCCGTAGTACATTCGGCAGACGTAAATTGCTGTGTTAAAATAGACTCGGAAAAATACGTTCGCCATAGGTATAACACGTGAAAAGCTGTCTCATTTTTTCTTGATATTTCATATCTTACTCTATCTTTTTCAAGTCTGATTTTTGCATCAGAGAAAGGATGGATAGTTCAAAAAACATTTATTGAACCTTTATTATCAATAAATGCCACTATGAATCCCCGGGATCATGCCTGCTTTTTGACATAATCATCTGCCATAGGGTTAACACGTGAAAACATGGATTTTAAGAATGATTATAGTTCCTCTGGTATTTCCTTGAATTTCATGTAAATGTGCCTTACATGTAATTTGAGACTCTGAACAAGATTAATGATGGCTCGGGAATATGCATGCTTTTGGCCTTCCAGCTCCCATAGGTTAACACGCAAAAACAGGGATTTTTGAATGATTATAATTCCCCCAGAATTAGATTAAAATTTTGAAAAATGTGACTTAAATAAAATTTAAAGCTCTGAAAATATATGATTAAGTCTCAGCTAGTCGAACAGACCCCGCATAAATCCCAGGGAATATGCATGCTTTTGACCCCCAAAAGTCTCGCCTGCCATAGGTTTACACGCGAAAACAAGGAATTTTAGGATGATTATAATTCCCATAGTTTTTATTTGAAAATATAAAAACTGTTATTTACATGTAATTTGAGGCTTTGAACAAGCTTACTGAAGGCTCAAAAAATTGAAAAGACCCCACATAGATCCCGGGGAATATGCATGCTTTTGACCAAAACAGTCTCGCCTGCCATAGGTTTACACGCGAAAACAAGGAATATTAGGATGATTATAATTCCCATAGTTTTTATTTGAAAATATGAAAACTGTGATTTACATGAAGTTTTACATGAAAAGAGGGATTTTGAAATGATTTTAATTGCACTATTATTTATTTGAAATTATGAAAAATATAATTTACATGAAATTTAAAGCTCTGAAAGTGTATAATGAAGGCTCAATGAGTCCAGTAAACCCCCCATAAATCCCCGGGAATATGCATGCTTTTGGCCTTCCAGCTCCCATAGGTTAACACATGAAAAGAGGGATTTTGAAATGACTTTAATTCCCCTAGTATTTATTTGAAATTATGAAAAATGTAATTTACATGAAATTTAAAGCTCTGAAAGTGTATAATTAAGGCTCGATGAGTCATTTAAACACCGCATAAATCCCCGGGAATATGCATGCTTTTGACCCCCAAAAATAATTTGTCATATAACACGTGAAACTGTTTGTTGTTATTGATGACGTAATGTGGGCGTGTAGTATCGATCACGTGAGATCACGACATCCCATGAGATCGTGCGCTAGCAGACGACCATGTAGCAGACGTATATGTCAGAAGCGGATCTAGGGGGGGGGGGGTTTGGGGGGTTGCAACCCCCCCCCCCCCAAAAAAAAAAAGAAAAAAAAAAAATCCGGGGACCATTTTTTTTTAAATCTTATCTTTTTTTTTTAACTTGTAATTTTATTTTATTCTATTTATGTATTTATTTTATTTATTATTATTATTACTATTATTTCTTTTTTTTGGGGGGGGGGGGGGAGGGAGGGGGCGAACAAATGTCACGGAGTCCCTTGCCCCCCCCCCCCCCATCAGCTTTTTTGAGGACACGGGCCACCGCCGAAGTGACAAGCTAGGCCAGCGTCGCCATGTGGGGATTCTCATCCCAAAAATCCCCAAATTATAAAAAAAATTGGGGATTTTTGAAGTCTTTGGGGATGAAAAATAAATATTTGGGAATGAAAATAATATTGAGTTTTATGTAAAACGAATTTGGGGATCAGTGACAAGCTGTTCATAATAAAAGTATTAGGCTGACAGTGCTTATTCCAAGGTCCCCAATTCTTTGTATCTGTGTTGTCAACTGGCCTTACATTGCAGGAAAATGCAACTAAATTTTACAAATTTTCATGGGGGGTTAATTTGGCAATGACCTCTATACCAAAAATAGTGGTGTTTTAGATGCAAGAAAACGCCATTTTCACACACAGATTTTCAAAAATTCTCCCTACTGTGGGAGGGGGGACACCCCCTCCCACACCCTCCCCCTCGCTCGCTCCGCTTGCTCGGGCTCGGTCGCTACGCTCCCTCGCATACCGCCCCACCCCCCCCCACTATAAAAAGCTAGATCCGCCCCTGTATGTCCGCCCGCCCAGGGGCCCAGCCTAGCCGGTATTAGAAGAAACTCTCACTAAATTCCAGTTCACTATTATATTTCTAATGTACCAGAGGCAAACTTTAATGTATTAAATTCATAAATTCATATAATCAATGATCTACCTCCGAATTACGCTTAGCCAAAATGACTGATGTGAGATCATGCAATCGTGAAAATAGCTGAGCTGAATAGCGACCGACAAGGTGTATAGCTCTAGCTAGGCTAGGTCTACCCCTCTGCGATCCCGATCGAGGTGGTGACGTTGCCGATAGAACTCTTTCAGTTTGCCAAAGATGTTCTCCACAAACTTTGCTCATCAAAGTTGTTTACTTGCTGATCGTCGTTTACTTTGGCTTCAGCGAACGAGACCGACAATGTAGTGGGAGGGGGCTTCTGAACCCTATTATGGATATGAGTCTGACACACTGACAGTCCATGACAGGGGCGAATGCAGGATGTATAGTAAAAAAAAAAATGGGGGAGCACAAATGCAGGGCTGTCAACTTTTTGGAACTGCTGGAAGGGAGATTCGTATTTTTTTCTTCTCACCATTCCTCCAAAAGTTGCTCCGTGTGGGGGAGGGGAGAATTATTTTCGCCAGTCCTCGAAAAGTTGCTCAGTTGGGGGGGGGGGGGGGGGGGGAGGGGTGAACATAATTTTTTTCTTCTTCTTGCCGGCCCTCCAAAACAAAACCAAAAAAAAAAAAAAAGGGCCCGGGGGACAATGATGTATGACTTTCTTTAAAAAAGGGGAGAGGGCATGGGCCGGGATTGCGCCCTCCCCCCCTAAATCTGCCACTCGTCCATGCCCGGAATGTCACATCAGTCTTGCGGGGTGGGATTTTTTATAAGTTTTCTCGGAGGGTTAATATACCAACATTGTTAGCCTCGTAGGCTCCCAAACTAATGGTGCTCGATCCGGTTTTATTTACATTTTAGACCAGAGTCCGTGTATACCTGTAGTTTGAAGTTCAAAAGAATGTAATTTCTATTTCAGGGGCGGATCCGGGATTTTGTAGAGGAGGGGGCACAGCGCCGAAAAGTTCACAAGTAAAGAGGCAATTTTTTTATTGTGTACTTAAGGTATGCCAGTTGGGTTCCAAAAAGGGGGCGCGGTCGATTCGCCCCCCCCCCCCTGGATCAGCGCCTGCTATTCTGTCATGGATGTGAAGAATGGGATTGCATGGTGTTGGTGGTCGATCTCATTAAATTGAACCATTGAAGGATAAAAAAAACAACAATAAGAGTTCATTATTTTGTCCTCATTTCTATTGGAGTCATTTTTATAGATCGGTTGGAAGAGAGAATAAGAGAATAAGAGATTATTAGAGAATGAAAGCCTGTGAGAGGGGGAAGGAAGGGAGAGAGAGAGAGAGAGAGAGAGAGACAAAGGGGGCTGGGGCAAAAGGAATGGGATATTCCTACACAGACAGAATAGGACTGGTAATAAATAAATTATGATATCATCAGCTGCTATTGTTGGTTACTTGTTAATTCAATTCAAAATAGCCCTATACTGTTTTCTTCGCCTGTCGTCTCAAACTGCTACAGCAGAATGTTACAAATAACTTACTGTAAGTTATTTATATTGGTGGAGTATCCAGAAATGCAGGGGAGGGGGGGGGCTCACACCTGACGAACAAAAAATCATCAGATGCTGTCTATTCTGAATTTTCAGACAAGCAAGGAAAAAAAGTCACATTTGTCATGTTCCTTCTGTGCGGGGGGGGGGGGGGGGGGCACACAATTCCTTTCATTCGATGTGTAACTATAAGATATGTTAGATTTGGTTTTGGCTGGCACGTAGGGCACGTGCATTCCTGGATACGCCACCAATAAAAAAAAGAGAATCTTGGATACGCCACTCTTAATTAATCTTTGTATTTAAGGAATTGCTCGCACGCAATCTCATTTTAATAAAGCCTTTTCTGTCTTGACTTTTAACATAAGGCCATAGATTTACATTATACGTCTATAGTTAATCCCTAAAAAATTTACATAAATCATGATATCAAATGAAATATTCTGATTTAGAAAAATAAACATAACATTTTATTTATTTTTATTTTTTATTTTATTTTTTTACTTTTCTCGACATTCCCGTCAGATATCGCAGTGTTTGCTCATATAGAGCTTAATATCAGGGAACATGCTTGGACCATTCCCCCCCCCCCCCCCCCTCCCCAATGACATAAATATTAATAGAAATTTCACAGCAAATAACTTTAACAAAAATACAAACATCTCTCAGTCCTAGCTCCCCTCCTAACTCTCTCCCTCTCCTCCATGGTGCAGTTAGAGTATGTTGATTCCTATCTGTTTTGGGACATAAGTTTGTATTTGAAGGGACAATATCAAGATTATGCCCTTTACGGCTTTACCAAAAGCGATGTACAGAACAAGAAGAAAAAATAAAGGAAATTAAAAAATACAAACATCTTGATAAAGACTATAATCTTCCCTCTCGGCCGATCGACATGAACCACAATATATACGCGTGCTTTATTTCGGGACTGAGCACTCTTCGTATTTAAACTCTTTGCTACTACTACTACAGTAACTACTACTTCTACTAGTTACCCCTGCCCTTTTCGGCGCCGCGATGTGATCCAGTCATTGCCTTGTAATATTAAAGTTAGGTACTTCAGCTACAACAGGATTAAACAGTTAAACTTCAACTGTTTTGAGAGAATATTACCCTCTCGAGACAATATTCTATGAAAAGTTAAACTGTTTAATATAATATTAGGATAATCTTTATAAATGGAAGATCGTGATTTGGAAAATGGGTGTATGATAAGCAAAAGAGGGATCAAATTTGTTCACTTGAACATTCATAGCTTGGTATATACCCCGCGTTCAGACGATCCCGCGGCACGCTCGCCTTCTCCCCGTCTCCCCGTCCCCCCCCCCCCCCCTCTCCCCAAACATGTTGGGTTTTTATCTCGCACCTGTTTTTATCATAAGTGCGCATGCGCGAAAAAGTGGAGACAAAGAACCTAACGCACAGACAGTCGTGATTTGTCCCCCGGCTAGCGGGGGATTCGAACATAGTATGGACGCTCGGTCGTAAAAAAAGATAAGATCTCTCCGGACTCTCCCCCTTCCCCCGCTAGGGGGGGATAGTCTGAACGCGGGGATAAAATTGAGCTAAAATATTACTTCATACCCCGCGTTCAGACCATCCCCCAGCAAACGCATAGTGTGTACGCTCGCCTTCTCCCCATCTCCCACCCCCCCCCCCCCAAACATGTTGGGTTTTTGGATGGGAGAACGACCTTGGCTCGTAATCCAATATCTCGCACCTGTGTTTATCATAAGTGCGCATGCGCGAAAAGTGAAGACAGTTGTGATTTGTCCCCCGGGTAGCGGGGGATTCGAACATAGTATGGACGATCTGTCGTAAAAAAGATAAGATCTCTCCCCCTTCTCCCGCTATGGGGGGGGGGGGGGGGGGGGTAGTCTGAACGCGGGGTGAACCTTTTGATGTAATATGTTTGAACGAGACATACCAGACTCTGAATTAAACATTAGATGGGTTTGTTTTACTTCGTCAGGATCGAAATAGACGTGGTGTAGGTATTGCTGTTCACATTTCTAATAAATTTGATTTCAAGTTAATATGTAATGTTTATCATTCTCACGAAAATAGTTTTAAGTTGATTTTTATTGATTGTTTCTGATTTTGTCCATGTCATGAATTAGTTATCTTTTCAGGACCAAGATGGAAAAAACAGATTTTGTTTTCATATCTGATTCTTGTCAACCGAAACAAAGCAGACAAAGATTATTTCCATCACCGCCACAGCGATATCTTATGATGTGAACATGTGTTGCGTACAACGTGAGCTGAACTGGTGTTGGTAAATTTGGTGTTACTGCCCCTTTCACATTAGCCTCGTCACTACTACTAATACCTACTCGTTAGATGGTAATGTTATTGCTAGATTTCCCGGTTAGTTGGATGTTTTCTTTCCGAGGAGTATCACGACCGTAATTTTATGATTTTTTTTTTTTTCCAAAATGCGAACAATTCTCTCATAATTGGCTATATATATTACAATAAAATCCATACTCGAAAGGTAATTCTTTTAAAGATAAACAACATTAAGAACAAGTTTTTAGGTGAAGCGCAACTGGATAACAAGTCTTTTCCACAATTCAGTTTTTAAGACATTTTTGTACCACGAAGAGGGTACCCTAGCGTGGGAATAAAAGCCAAAGTTTACCGTTCTCGCTGATGTCCATACGTGAGATGCTATCCTGCATCTCTGCGGAGCGCACGATGCGCAGAGGTCCTCGGGTGAATCGCTTGGTCTTGAGTTCCCTATTTGTTTCACGCCTCATTCGTGCTGCGGTCACTGGAGAATTCCTGGCGCAGTCTGAGTTACAAGTGGAGGTTTCATCTCTCGCATCACACACGAGAAGGTTGCAGTGGATGTAAACCTATACGCGTAGAAAGAAAACTAAGCCTATAGGTGCTACGATACATACCTTTGGGGGAACCAAGTACAATCAAGAACTTTTACTGATAAAACGTCCGTTATCAATGTACCAGGACAGATCAAAATCAGTGTATATATACATTTGCTGTCATAGAAAGAACAGTATAGATCCTAATACGCATTCCTTGGGTAAACAAGTAGCATCACGAACTTACACTGATCAAACATCATTCATTAATAGAGGGAGGAGAGATCATAATCATTGTATATATACATAAAAAAAAAAAAAAACTTGAGAAACTTGAGAAATTGTTAAGCAATCAGATAAACTATACTACTGTTCAAGGCAAACTTTTCACTTTCATCTAATGAAGATACTTTGTATAATGTGTTCATTCTTTAATAATAATAATATTGTAAGATAAACGGAGAACGAAGAAGAAGAAAAGAAGGAAAAAAATGGCAAGATTTTATGTTAATAGCGTGTCAAGAACACCCCCCTTACATTGCGCAAAAATGACGCTGCGTATTTCATGCGACTCGTTAACCATTATAATCTCTCCTCCACAAAATTGGCGTAAGTTTTCTAAATTGAGTGATCAGAACCATTCAAAGGACCACCTACCAAGTCATCATCATCATAAATGAACCTTAAAGTGTTCATCTCTACTCCGATGCGATGATCTGAGAGGTAAGTAATGTTGGTGTCATGACTGTCAGTTGAGCATCTACATGATTGTGTAGGATGAAAAGCGATTGCATTATTTATACACCAGGTACTTAAAGGAGAATGAAACCCCGGGGAAATATCCATTTTAATTAAAAGAGAGGAGAGAGAGAAGCAATTTTTAAAAAGTTCCATCAAAATCGGTTACGAAATGAAAAAGTTATGAAAGTTTGAAAAGTCTCAATTTACTTTCTCTGGCGATCATCAAATTGGCAATGCTGCTTCAAAATGGCGGGTTTAGTAGTACAACTATCAATATGTTTTGTACACAAAATTTCA
This sequence comes from Heliocidaris tuberculata, assembly GCA_025618425.1. Taxonomy (NCBI): domain Eukaryota; kingdom Metazoa; phylum Echinodermata; class Echinoidea; order Camarodonta; family Echinometridae; genus Heliocidaris; species Heliocidaris tuberculata. The sequence goes on along the minus strand of CM046839.1, from coordinate 29,798,448 downwards.
TATGTCCTCCATTATCTCTAAAAATGCTGCTTGACTTTTTGGGAACTCAACATATGTTGTGTCAAATACATTTTCCCATGATATATCTTGAGCTAGGGAGACAAGCTGCACCTTGAGAGATAATGGGGATAATGAGAATTTTGTGTACAAAACATATGGAGAGTTGTACTACTAAACCTGTCACTTTGAAGCGAAATTGCCAATTTGAGGATCGCCGTAGAAAGTAAACTGAGACTTTTCAAACTTTCATAACTTTCTCATTTCGTAGGCGATTTTGATGGAACTTTTTTTTTTTTAAAATTGCTTCTCTGTATCCCCTCTTTTCATTAAAATTGATATTTCCCCAAGGTTTCATTCTCCTTTGATTTTTAAATATGCAGATACAACATAGATAATCATTTTTAATTTTAAAAAAAAGTAAAGAAAATTATTGGCATCTATCTGATATTTTAGTCGATAACTTTCAGGCAAGAAAATGCTAAAGGATTCCAATTAAATAAACGAGGCAGCATTTTGCGGTAAGAGTGATGCCATAGCTTCATTTTGCGAGGGAGGGCAGCCCCATATACTGAATAGCGAACTGATTTTCATTCTATTTTTCTACTTCCTATTGGTTTCACGTGCCAATAGTTATACATGTTATTGACCATACATGCAATTATTCCTTTATTCTCAAAGTTCTATTGGCGCTATGTTCAATTGGTTCTTGTGTTGTACCTATTAAACCTAGCCCTATGAATACGTCATACTACACCTATACTATCAGGGACCATGGGTTAGCTGCACACTACAAAGCTTCCAATTAGTGCAACAATCCATGTAAGAACAATTGTTTGTGATTTTTCCCCCAAAAAACATCCACACTAAGAAGAAGTTTTCTAACCCTTCAAGAATGAATTCGAAGAAAACGGAATCATAATTTGAATTCGGTGTAGCTCTGCAGGAACGGATCGAAAGATCGATGGTGCCGTCGAGAGAGAGTACGGATGCAGCGAAGTACAGTTCTTCGTTGAGACCGATGTTGAATGGATAGGTATCTACGACCACTTCGTATCCCTTATCAGTGTAGATATCGAAGGAGAATGTATAGGCTCCCTCCTTGACGAGGGTCTTGTCGATGACGTAGTCGGTGAGCTGGTAGCTGATTGATCCCACGAGCTGACTTCTGTTGTACGAGCACGTAAGCGGAATATCGATGGCGTAATGTCGACTAATGACTTTATTATCGGAATAGCGGCTGATGACGCGGTTAGTGTAAGTCTCGGACTCGTTACTTTCCTAGAACAAGACCGGGTGTAAATAAATGTTGCTTAGATAAAGATTATTACTGCCTTTGAAATGTATCACGGCAATATATATATATATATATACAGTGCGTCCCAGAAAAATAGAAACCCTAAAACAAAGGGTTATTGTGACCACACTATGTGCTCTATGACAATAATGATCTATTTTCTGTAAACTAGAAGTATTATGCTTTTAAATGATACCTTGATGGCATCTATCAGTACATGCTTTTACGAGCAGCAGCACTTTGTAAATGACATGTAAAAACTCAGTTGTGCCGGATTTGGGTAAAAACAGTGAAAACGTTATGATCATATGCAAAATGACTAAATTGAAATACCAGCTTTAAGAGATATGGCACCTGGAATTCCATTGTGTGATGGCATACATTCAATCCGAAATTTGTAAAAACACGAGTCAATAACTTATTTCCAGTGGCGACAGGGGCACACGCCCCCAAATTTCCAATATCAATAAATATCCATTAAAAGATGAAAAAGTACCCCTCCTGTGATGGAAAGGTGCCCCTCCTGATGTGGGAAATTGCTATAATCTTAATACTTTCTCTGCCTTACTGACCTTTCTACCTTGTATTTTTATTTGATGACAATGGAAAGTGTCACTTACTTTACTTTTATGAAAAATATCACCTTTCTGTCCGCTTTGTTCTTAAAAGAAATGTCAGTTTAGAAAAATGCAAAAAAATTGCTTTTCATATTGATTGCAGGTACCATTTCAATACAAAACATGCCCTTTCTTTAACCCAAAATTGACCATCCTTTATTTTATGGTAAGGGCATTATCCTTACCCTCATTATTGAAAGAAACAGATGAAAACAATCTTTTCATAGGGTTTTAAAAGTCATGCTGCATTTGGGTCATGATCGCATATGACCCTAATATTTTCATGGTTTTACCCAAATCTGGCACAAATGAGTTTTTACATGTCATTTTCAAAATGCTGCTGTTCTGTAAAGCAAGTATGGATGGATGCCATCAAGGTATCATTTAAAAGCCTAATACTCATAGTTTATGGAAAACAGATCATTATTGTCATAGAGCACATAGTGTGGTCACAATAACCCTTTGTTTTAGGGTTTCATTTTTTCTGGGACGCACTGTATATATATATACACACACACAGAGCTCTGGGGAACTTTGATTTAAGCTACGCAACCATCATACTCTCATTTCCTTTCACACTGTATTTATTTCCATGTGATTTGCCAAAGCTGTTGTATATGTTATTTGTTTACACTTGTATATATACATGCATATAAACCTATTCCCCTTTTTATGATTTCTTTATACTTTTAATAGACCCACTTTTTCTAACAAATATATAAACATATATCTTGAAGACAATTATTGACCTAAAAAGGCTTGTATATACATTCACTCGATTTTCAATGACGCTTGCCTATTCATACTTCCATCGTAACCGTAATGGCAAATAAGTTACCGCATGTTGTTTTTTTCATATACGAAAGAGGCGCCCAAATGGGCATTTGTTTTGTTGTTTTTTCGTATTGAGCTCGTAGGCACGTAATAAACCAGTAATGTTCCCCCCCTGCCTTTTTTTCTTAACTCGATGACTACTGAGTTCTCTCATTCCCGTAGGCTTAGTACAGGGACTACCCGGTTCCCGTAGGCAAAGGGTTAATACCATGAAAATACCATGCCCACACATAGATGTCAGACACATGCGAATCTAATCGGAGATCAACACTTTTTTAAAAATCTTAGTGTGAGCGCTCAAAATGGAAAAAAATGAGGGGGGGATTATCTAAAGTCTAGTTGAGGGGGGGGGGGGGCATGTCTATATAAGAATAAGTTGTCAGCTGCTAATTTTCGATTTATTTTTATTAACTTCATTTGACAATCATCTACATGTATGTCCCTATTTCCTTTATTGCGTTTACCGATGCATGCTAATTGCATGAAAAATGTGGATTCACACACCGAAAGTTTAAAAGTTTTAAACTGATAATAAAGCATTTGTAAATTTGCCTGCACTCACATTTGCGCGAATGACCGAGTCATACGCCGAACAAATTTGGATTGACGATGCCGTTACGACAGATACATTTATCAAGCCAAATACATTTTTCATACACAAGTATGTCCAATTTTTATTTTTTTTTAAAGAGGAGTACAAAGAAAACGATAAAAAAGATAACTCCCTTCCTTACAATGAAATTTACTTTGTGAAATTTAAGTACCTCATTTTTCTACAAATCTAAAATTTTCCAGCGCAATAAGAGCCTATCTGATATGATACTCTGTAAAGGAATTTTGAAGAAAAAAAAAAAAAAAGAAAAATACCGTCATATTGGTTCCACATGCGGTAAGGTTGGTGGTAAGCTCGATAATGTCGTCACCGTTACTATTCGTTATGTCTTCTCCCCAGCAATACGTGTCATTAACGTCCGATTCAAACTCGAATCGGACGTTTTCTCCTTCCATATCACCCGTCAGGAGGACCTTTGGGATCTCGACAATCATCTGCGTGTCGGTACATGTCAAGACGATTCCTTTAGTTTCCAATTCAGGGACTAAGAAAACGGCGAAATAATGGGGAGAAAAACAAAATGAAGTAAATGAATATTTTATAGAAAATTGTCTGCTGCTTATAGGCATGTAAAGATGGATCCGGGAGGGGGTAATATGAAAAGAAGAAGGAGAGATGGAAGAAGAAGACATGAAAGGAGAAGAAGAAGAAGAAGAAGAAGAAGAAGAAGAAGAAGAAGAAGGAGGAGGAGGAAATATAGAAAATAAAAAAGGAGAAACACAAGAAGAAGACAGGAAAGGAGGAGAAGAAGAAGACATGAAAGGAGGAGAAAAAGAAGATTAAGAAGAAGAAAGAAAAAGAGGAAGGAGAAGGAGGAGAAGGAAAAGAAGATGAAGAAGAGCAAGACCGTTTATCAAAAGCCTAAAAGAATAATATAATTAAAAACAAAATGAATGTGACTGCGTCTCCTATATGCCTCCACCTAAATTCAGTTATGTCCATGGTTCAAACTTTTCTTGAAATATTGAGATAACCGGAATAAAAAGACCTATAAAAAACTATATATTACTTGACCTCTTTGACATTTGACCTTTGACTTAATTAACCCAAAGTCTGATCAATTTGTCTCCTCATAGCCATGCTTACCAAATAGTTGAGATATGGTGATAACAAAACTAACAAATCTTAATTTCATGCATATTGACCTCCATGACCTTAAACCTTTGACCTACTAAACCCAAAATCTAATAAATTAGCCTCTTTATGGTGATGCATACTAGTACCAAGTTTGAAGCTCATAGATCCAAATGGTTCTTGAAATATCTCGATACCAAGGCTAAAACCTGAAATTTCATGAATTAACCTCTATAACCTATGACCTTTGACCTACGTACCCAAAATCTAATCAGATCCTCTTCCTATTGTAATACATACTAGCACCAAGTTTGATCAAATGGTTCTTGAGATATCGCGAGAACGAGAAAGCGGGACGGACGGACGGACGGAGGCATAATAAAAGAAAAGAAAGAGAGAGAGAGAGAGAGAGAGAGAGAGAGGATTTGCTAATCGGGGAGCCTATCTCGAAATAGTCACCCATTTCACTCATGATACTAGACCCCTCACGACGTTAAGCCCAGGTCACATAATAGCGTATATAGCTACTGAACATGCCTAGCGTATATAACTTTGTTCTCGAAATTTGGCAAAGCCCAGATACGCTCAGATACGCTGCAATTCTCGGCCAAAATAAGTTTCTTAACGAACTCACTGGCGTATTAATGCCCAACGAATGAGAAACAATTGCTCATCGTCTAACTAGCGTCATAGTAACGAATGGCAGCGCATACTTAGCGTCCATCCAACGAATGCTGAGCGTACACAACGAATGACCAGCAAATGCCCAACGTATGCCTAGCGTGCTGCGGCCGGTGAAGTGACGTCTCTCGGCTGACCCATATTTCACCAAGATACCTCGGACAGTCAATATCTCCACACGAGTTCCGTAAAGCCGGCGTATGACCGACGTATCAAAATTTCTCTAAAACGCTGGCATACGCTAAACTATCGATTTTTGTTTTCAATTTTGGGCGTATACATAACGTATTAGTAACTTATGGTGGTGTCACACCTTGGCGTTTTAGCCAGCGTATGCCCGACGTATGAGGAATTTGGCGAATACGCTGGCGTACGTCGAATACGTTACGGGTAAGTTTTGCATACGTTAAGAGCACGCTAAAACACGCTGGTATACGTCGTCATACGGCGAGGTCGTCGAAAAATTTTGTGCAAGCACAAAATTTTTCGACGTATGCCAGCGTATGGCTCATACGTCCCGCATACGCGGGCCATAAGTTGTAGGTAAGTTACGCGATCGTTGACACACGTTCACACACGTTACTCGTAAGTTACTCATAAGTCGAAATACGTCGAGATATAGTCTAGCGTACCCCAAAACTTACTTCTAACCTATGAGTAACGTGCTTTGAACGTATGTGTAACTTAACTCCAACGTATATTGACGTATGAAGACGTATTTGACGTGCTCCGGACGATCACAAAACTTACTGAACGTGTTTCTAACTTACAGCTACCGTATAATGGCGTATTGACAACGTTTAGAGGAATTGGTATATAAAAATGGGGTTCACAGGAGGAACCCATCAGAACTCATGAAGACACGTCCACGCCCCCGCCCACGGCCAGGGGACTTCTTGGCAGCGTTCTTCGAAGTGTTCTTCGGCATGGCGGTGGTGTTGACTATACGGTGATGTATAGTGCGGTTATGATTTGAATAGTCGAGCGGCAGCCTTTTTATAGGCTACGACACGTGATCGTCAGCGATACGCTGCCGCGCGCTATGCGTAAGTTAGGCTATCGTTGGGCATAAGTTGTGTACGCCGGCAATACGCTAAGCATTCGTTGGAATACGTTACTTATAAGTTAACGAAGCGTTCTATATAAGTTACTAATACGTTATGTATACGTCCAACTCGTTATGAATACGCTAAGTGTACGCCCAGAGTTGAAAAAAAATTATCAAAGTTCAGCGTATGCCGACGTTTTAGAGAAATTTTGATACGTCGGGCATACGCTGGCTAAAACGCCAAGGTGTGACACCACCTTTATATAGAACTTTTCGATAACTTATACAAACGAATTGCGTAGCGTGTTGCCGGCGTTCACAACTTACGCCCAACGATAGTCTGACTTATGCATAGCGCACGGCAGCGTATCGCCGACGACACGTGTCGTTGGCGATTGGCGACCGTAGGCGATTTAGCCAGCGTATGCCGACGTATGAAAAATTTGGCGAATATAGTGGCTAACGTCGAATAAGTTATGGATAAGTTTTGTATAAGTTAAGAGCGCGCTGAAGCACGCTGGTATACGCCGTAGTACGGCGAGGTCGTCGAAAAATTTTGTGCATGCACAAAATTTTTCGACGTATGCCAGCGTATGGTTCATACGTCCCGCATACGCGGGCCAGAAGTTGTAGGTAAGTTATGCGATCGTTGACACACGTTCAAATACCGAAGAGGGAAATAATAATAATAATAATAATAATAATAATAATAATAATAATAATAATAATAATAATAATAATAATAATAATAATAATAATGATAATAATAATAACAATAAGAATAATAATAATAATGAAAAGATTAATGATAATAATAATAATGATCGTAATAATAATAATAATAATACTAATGATAATGATAATACTACTACTGCTATTAACAATAATAATCATAATATTACCACTACTACTACTAATAATAATAATGATAATAATAATAAAAATTATAATAAAGCTGAGAGGAGGAGGATATTAGAATGTTTAAATATGAATTGGAGAGAGGAATTATAGAGAAGATGAGAAGATGAAAAAGAAGGAGAATGAGGAGGATGAAAAAGACAAAGAAGAACAAAAAAAAAAAAAAAAAAAGTGACGAGGTCAGGATGATGAGGAAAAGAATCAGATGACCCCCCCCCCTTTTTTTTTGGGGGGGGGCATGAACATACCACACCTAAAGATGTCTCTGATTCATACATATAGCTTATATAACTTGAAACTTTGTGTTCATTTGTTTTTGTTTTTGTTTTGTTTTGAAATTCAGAAAGGAGCTACAGAGGGAGAGAGAGAGAGAGAGAAAGAGGGGGGGGGGGGGGGGTCAGAACGCGACGAAGCCGTGTGCATTCCACCGCAACACACAGCTCCATCCGCCCTGTACTTCTCGGCCCCATAGGACTAGAATGTACGCCAGTGGCTAGCAAACGGATGGCTCAAGCCCGCAAGCGCTAGCGCTATATAGTCAGGTTCACTATGTATTTTTGTTCAAAATTTTTGGAGATTAGCAAAACTATACATTTTTGGAATCGGTAGAACATGGGGAATCCGAAAATTGATGTTGGCATTTGCACAAAACCCTGACCGAGCAGCCATTTTGTATTTTAAAAATGGCACACACATATATATATATATATATATATATATATATATATATATATATATATATATTAAAGTCAACCAATAGCAACTTAACAGAATATGCTAGTACTTTGTTTCCTGGGTCAGGAAAACGATTAGTGACATAATTAAACTTCCAATCTGAACGCTTCATTGGACATGGTGGCCATTTTGAATTTTCAAAGTGGCCGCCACAAATACATGTTTTCCCCTACGTCGGCTTCTTTTCAACGTAGAAACTGAATGAAATATGCTAATCCTATGTTTCTTGGGTCGAGAAAAGAATCTGTGACATTACTAGACTTCTACTCCCAACGCTTCATGGCATATGGCGGCCATTTTGGATTTTAAAATTGGCCGCCATGAAATATCATATTGCCCTATCTCTGCTTCAAGGCAGCCTAGAAACATATTGGAATATTCTAATACTATGTTTCCAGGGCCAGGAAAAACATTGGTGACGTCATTAGAGTTCCCATCTCAACGCTTCATGTGGCTTCCATCTTGGATTTTCAAAATGACCGACGTAAAATGCATATTTTGCCCTTTCTCTATGGTCAACATAAAATCTAGATGAAATATGATGCTTATGTTTCCTTGATAAGGGAAATATTTGGTGCTATCACAAACTTATAATCTTGATTCTTCCTTTACTTTAAGCATTTGGGGCGGCTAGGGGTCCTCAGACAAATTTCATTGCGTCTCTAAACTGAAACTATGCCACGTTCTGGCTTTTGTCCTTGAAGTCTTGCACATATTTTGACACCAAGTTTAGAAAAATTATACAGTCATGCTATATTTTGGTTTCTAATTTTCTTCTCTTCAGGCAAGAATTTATATTTCTGTACAATTTGAATGAAAAACAGCAATTTGATTTTATTTCTTTGTAGTGCATTTGTAATTTCTTCTTCTTTTATTATCCCTTTTCTATCTGAATATTGATTCAGAAAAAAGACCCTCTAATAACAGACCTATAAAGCAAGATATATGGTTGAAAACAGTTGAATGCAAATGAATAAAGTCACTTTTAACGACTTTTGTTTTTCAGTCTACGAACTTTCCCATAGACTATCATCACTGGTCAGCCCCCCCCCCCCTCCCCCGGATAACTACCCCTTGAATTAAATACCAAGTGCAGTTCTTTAGCTGTATTATTGTAACCTACTACTCAATTATACTGTATCAAACTAGAGACAGACTTCCTGTTCTAATATGTCGACCAGCATGTGCAAACTAAATAATTGTATTTTACAGTACAACAAATATTTATTACATACTTTACTTGGCCCAAAGACGTTTTAGGGCACTCCAGTTAGGCTAATCTATTACAATTGTATACACGTAGGATCACGCCATTACCGCACAGACAGCTCACAACCTTTAAAATGCTCATTTCCTACATGTTATATTGGTTTTTTAAAAACTTTATTTACTTTCAGTTCTGCTTTTTAAGGTAAATAGCAAAAGCGTAATAACATAAATAAGGAGAAATAAAGATATACATATGCGTTTTAACCACTTTGTACAAAAGCAGAGAAAAATTCTCAAAGGTCCATTTTTTTTTTTTGCTTTCAGTTCTTCTATTTAAGGTAAATAGTAAAGCTTAAGTGAGAAAATTTTTTAAAAATAAGATAAACAGTGGTAGCAAGAAATATTGTGTTAAATCACTTTTTACTCAAAACGTCACCTAAGTTTAAAAGGATCTTTCGTGGCAAAAGATTTTTGCAATGCTGAAATGAAGAAAGTCAAAATTTAGAGAAGCGTGAAATGCGCTGATTGAGACCGACCGATGAACTTTATCTACAACTGAGCCATGGGGGGGGGGGGGGGGGGGGGCTGACGCCTCTTGCCCGAATGTAAACTTTACTTTCAGCCCCTAGCCCCCATCCCTCCCCACCTCATAAGACTATGCTTGTTTTAATATTGAAAGTGCTTGGAAATGTTACAGGGGACCCAATTTTGGGGGTCAACCAGACTTGACTTGGATGGATGGTAAAAACTGTTTGGTATCAATATGTCCCCCCTGTACAACTGAGGGGGGGGGGGGGGGTGCGGGCGCAAGTATTGAACCCCACCACCAAGTATCTACATTTTAGAGTGTAAATCTTGTCTACCACGTGAATACAGGTCCCATGTTATTTCACTGATGGCCTCAATTGCTTCCTTGTACCAATAATACTTGTAGGTATTGTTTTAAGTTAAATTTTAGAGGGAAAGGGGGTGGGGGGGGGGGAGAAGGGTAAGGCATTGGCAGATATTTTTCCAGTAACCATGAGATTTTAATGATTTGTCAAGACTCATTGATTTTTTTTACCATTATCCAAAGTACTTTATGAATATTACTTTGTACCAATTTGTCTCGTTTTAAAAACAGAAAGGGGGAGGGGACGGCATGGACATGTAGGGGTGCAAGTTCTGTACCCTATAATCTAGTATATACGTGTGTTGGAGTGTGAATCATGATTATCACTTAAAGCCAAGTTTCCTCATATACATTATTGGACAGTTAGCCTTTTTATTTCTCAAAACATATCAGCGGTTATTAGGCACATTTGTATCATAGCAACGGGAACTAATAAACAATTGTATATCACTAAAATATGATTGTACTGAATCATCTGACATCACACTTCCTATTAAAATATTCATCTGCATGACAATAGCATGTACTACCGAAATAATCCATTTCACGTCTCCCAATGTTACCATTGTCAGGGAGAAGGCAGCACTTAGTAACCACTTTTGTTATCGATTCTCTACTTTAGCTAATATCAAAGTGTCAACTTTAGAGCGCTATAACTGTTTTGTTTGATAAGCAATGGACTTGTAATTTTTATATGATATTAACCGTACATATGGGCAGTTTTCTGAACAGTTTGAACTAATTAGTGAAAATAACTTTTGAAATAATGAGAAATATGTATTTTGAAGAAATTCATATTTGTAAAAAATTATGTAAACAATCACATTCTTGGCCAAGAATTGTATCGCAAATTATCACCAAACCCATTAAATGTGGTATCATGTTGTAGAAAATTTAATGCCCTTTAATATGATGATACATACATGGTAAGATGAGGCTCTGTTAAAAAAATATCTTCTAATTTGTTCAGTACGAGTTACACATAGCGGCCATTTTGAAAATCCAAAATGGCCGCTATGCCGGTGATTTGTGCAAATGCCAACATCAATTTTTGAATTTCCCATGTTCTAACAATTATGTATATAAAAATGTATAGTTTTGCTAATCTCCAAAAATTTTGAACGAAAGCCCATTTTCTTACATAGTGAACCAGACTAATAGGTTCACGCACTGTTCATCCTCTGACCACTCGCCTAAAAAACTCTCATTTATGCAAATTAAGCCATCAGAAAAAAAATGAATACATCTGGTCTTCCATTTGAACGTCGTTCCTATCACTGGTGGCATACATAGGGAACGATGTCAGTTTTGTAGGCAGTTATTTATCAAAAACAAGCCCGAAAATATTGTCTATCGCAAGGATTTTCCTCCATGTTTAGTCCGTTTGCGTCGGTTGTGATTCACGTACATACATAAACACGTTTGCAATACGCGTTTGCAAGTGACCCTTTTTTTTCTGGGTACTTACCCGGCAAGTTACACGATAGCGCTAAGTGCGGTTTAAAAGCTTAACAGACGTATCAGCCATACGCCGGCATACGTCGAAATTTTTTTGTGCATGTACAACATTTTTCGATGACCTCGCCATATTACGACGTATTTCAGCGTGCTCTTAACTTATACAAAACTTACCAGTGACGTATCTGGGGGGGGGGGGGGGGCAGAGGGGGCACGTGTCCCGGGCGGCACTTAAAGGGGGGCGCAAAAAACGCAAAAGAGAGAAATAAAAGGGGATAAATACAAGAAAACGTATGGTCTTTGAGGGTTATTTCCGCCCCAGTCAAAGACAAAATGCGTAAGAAATTGTGCTTTGTAGGGTTTGAAATGCGAAAATTTTCTAAAGCTCGGTCGCTTGCTCCCTCGCATAATTATGTTCAGGATCTAGCTATTTCGCGCCCCAATGGCGTTTTTAAAGTGTTAATCTCTAATTGACTCTAGTTGCTTGTTAAATTGTGCTCCCCAGATGGGATATAAGTGCATAAAAAGTATTTTCAAGGTATAGAACATTCGAAAAAAATCATAAATTTACCTTGCAATTGCCTTGCTAAATTCCTCTTTCGGGTTTTCATTCATTCTGCGCAGATTTGATAGTTTGCCCAGGGCGCCAGAATACCTAAATACGCCACTGAAACTTACCCATAACTTATTCGACGTACGCCAGCGTATTCACCAAATTTTTCATACATCGGCATACGGTTGCTAAAACGCCAAGATGTGACAGCTACTTTAGACAAATGATACGTATTCGTTGTGCGTTCGCTATGATAAAGTTATGGGTTGGACGTATTAGGAATTTAGGACGAACAGCGGACGAAGAAGAAACGTACACCAAACGTGTGAAACGTTCAAACAGCGAATGCTCAACGCCTACATAGCATATCATATTCATCAGTACGTTGTCACACTCTCAAAATTTAGAACATGTCCAGAAATAAAATCGACCTCTGCGAACCCCTTCGAACAGCTAAGGAATACAACGTATGTCAAACGTGTCAAGAACGAATGGCAACTTAATGGAAAGTACACCCAAATTTCCCAAAACGTTGGGCATACGTTGGCTTTATACCTACTATGTGCCAGGGGCTTTACATAGATCATCTTAGTCATTTTCCAAACAGTTCAGCCTGACCGTAGCTTTCGGGTTAATAGCCCCCTAAACAGATCCCCAAAGTCGGTGCAATTTCCCCTCCTCTACCCCATTTACAAAAACTTTGTCAGTAGGAAGTACATTATGACTGGACCTTGCAAAACACACACACTCACACACACACAAAGAAAGAAAGAAAAAAAAAATGGGACCCTTTGCCAACTCCTGTTATACCAGGCCAATCTATATGGACCAAACCCTATAAAAGGGTGAGCAAACCTTCCCCAGCATTCAGATTTCTTCTGACCACCGTCGGAGATAGATTTCAAAAGACTAGCCTTTTTAAGATGGATTGTGAGAATAATTATGGAAGTGAATTTCTGCCAGGAAGAGACCTAGCGTGTTGCTGCCCTTGAAGAATTGTTTTCCCTGGCTGCTGCTGCTGCTATCGTGCTACAGAAGAGAGTGACAAAATCTCAACGGGTCGATTTTATAAAGGAACCATGGTCACGTGGTCGCTAGCATTGGCGAATCAAAAATGGTTTTAGCGACACGTTTACAACCGTTTGCAAAGGCTTACGACTGTTCTGCAAACGCTTGCAACTGTTTGCCGCAAACTAAATCGGGAAGAAATTTTAGACATGTTCAAAAACTCCTTACGACAATTAAAACTGTTTGCGAACTTTTCTACATATTAAATATATATAATATTATATATATGTATGTATATATATATATATATATATATATATATATATATATATACATATAATTATATATAAATTCAGAAAGAGCCGAATTATGAGGTTATTTGAGACCCTATACAGTGCGTATAAAAAAGTACACACTTTGAAAATATCATCGAAAATCATAATTTCACAATAATTATCAAGACAATTCTTGTTTATACCAGTATGGGTGAGGGTCTGCTTAATCGAACGACACTATGAGTATTGACAATAGTTTACGCTTTATTGAGTACTGGCTACTCTCTAAATGTAAAAGAGTGAATAAACACTCATAAGAGAGTGAAATTCCACTCTCAAAAGGAGTTAAATGAGGGACAACCCTTTCCGAGTGAAAAAAGGAGTGGTCACTATATCACTCAGGAAAGAGTGAAACACCAATCCTTTAAAGAGTGAAAAAAATTATCACTCATGTGGACAGAGTGGAGATAATTCACACCTTTCAGAGTAAAATCATCAAACTCGGTCTCAAGAGTATTGTGACGGTTAGCCACGCCGGCTGACACTGCTATCTTGTCAGGATGCATGCCCACTTATATGGCCGAGCTCCCCGTCCGTCTGGTCAAAACGTATAACCACTGCTGATAGCTGGCGTTATCGGCACACGACAATCACCAACCATAACCATCAGTTACTGCATGCACACCACCAGGCCTACCAGCAATCTCTCATCAGTTGATGGCAATCGACCAGCGTGAATAGACCATAGGCTGCAGAATAAATGCCAGATGAAACCTCGGTGAAATCCATCGGGTTATGCTGGGGGCGGATACAGTGTCATGACTAATCTGAAGCACACAATCCTAACACCTTGAGGATGTACTACACTATCTATCCATATAACAAATCATTGACGTAACAGTAAACTAACACTTTCATTAAAACAACATGATAATCCCTGCTGAATTTTCAAATGTAACCACTGATTCTCGGCAAGACAACTTCATCAAGAAATAATCTATCAAAATGAGTCATTACAAAACCCCTATATCATTGAAATATGCGAATTATGCTAATTTTCCTGCCTGAAGCCTAACCAGTACCGATATGTTGTAATCTCTACTGGTTCGTACGTTGTAACCGATGTGCTGTCACTTATAAAATATTTAGCTCGGTTCGTTAGAGTATTTACCACTCAATTTGAAGTGAAAGTTCCTTCACTCTTAATGTCGAACGGCAAATTCACTCCTTTACATTGAGAGAGTACTTTTGTCAAACTCGCAAAAAAATTGGTTTGCGCAAAAATGCCTCAGCCTTGAATTTGATCAAACTGCGTATCACCAAGTAACTGCATGTTCTCTGTTAACCATCAATAACTGATTTGAACCATCAATTAATCCTTAAACTTATGCCTAGCAGTGCACACACAGTGCTAGTGATGTATCCAAAAACTGATAAAGGGGAGAGGGCGGGATGCTTCCAAGACAGGGGTTAAATGCATCTCGACAGCTTTGTTCTTGTACAAGAATAAATAGTGAAGCATCTTGTGCTTTTTTCCCCTGGGCCTTCAAGGAGGAGCTACACCAGCTTCACCTATTGCTGGATACGCCACTGCCCCAACCCACAACCGCCGCCACCATTGCAAGTGGTGTCTTTCCAGCACATATCATCTACATCAAAACCAATTTTTGACCGTTGATTGTTGGAAAGATTGAATGCAACAACGGAAGAAGAACCCCTACTTTTGCACAATTTTTTCTTCAAATGTCTCATTCTTCCTAAAAGTTACAAGACCTAGAAACAACGTCTTGTACGACAAATAAGAATTTAAAAGAAAATTTTAAAAAAAATTATTTCTTCAACTAAATTTACATCATCATGGCTTACAGTGCATCCTTTCCACATGCCCCAGACAGTAACGCATCCTCAACTGGTCGAAATTGATGGGGGTAAAGAAAGAAACAACATAAAATGATCAAAACCATCTTTTCTTGAAATGGAACATTTTACGTCCATCTTCCTGCAATGCATTGCAATTTGCATCCTTTTGACATGCTCCAGTCGAAAATGCACTGTGTACATGAAGACATAATCTGCAATGTTTTATGTTGTGTGTGTGTGGGTAAGCGTATGTATGTCTGTGGAAAGGAGGGGTGTGGATGTGCAGATAGGTATAGCATCAAGAATTAAATTGTTGTTCAAATCAATTATTGATTGTAGACAGAGAACAAGCAGTTAATGCCTGATACCACTTCGATTTTATTAAAGACTGAGGCATTTTTGTGGAAACCAATTTTTGTGAGTTTTACTGACACCAGTAACCAGTACTCACCCAAGCGTGAAATAGGGTCAATACTCATAGTGTCATTCGATGAAACAGACCCTTACCCATAATTGTATAAGAAAAAACATTAATATTGTAAAATTATGATTTTGGAGAATATTTTCAAAGTGTGTACTTTTTTGGATACGCACTGTATAATCCTTGACAGATATTCACCCCTGATACTACACGGAAATGTGTAAGAAATGTGAAAACCCACGGTTGTGACCATTGCCCTTCCTTTTTTTTGACTCCGAAACCCTATAATATCACTATACAAAACCCCTCTCACTGGAGTTGAGAATGCCACGGAGTGACCTGCCTGTTACCAGACACATTGCTCGACTCAATGACCAGTTTAAGGAAAGTTAATACATTTGTATAAATCTTAAAAACTCTCTATCACATCTTTCCCCTCGAATATTGTACACTTCTGGTATTTATAAAGTATACACCGAGTGCTACCGTGCAGTATGAAATGAAGGAATGAAATGTGTCAATATTAAAGGGTGACTAAATTAGAGAGAAAAAAGGTGCTGTTTCCATGTATTTTTGCATTGAAATCACGAATCTGGCAATTGATTGTCAAAATTATGTCTCGTTTTGGCGAAAAAGGGGGAAAAGTAGAGGTTTGGGGACCGTTCCTTAAAACTCGTGAGCTGATTGGCTAATTGACGTCACACCCCCAAGTGACGTATGAAGAGTAAGAGGCACAAGATCTCCAGGCTGCGGCAATGTAACATTGTACACACAATTCGGTATTTGACCCCTCTGTTCAACGGACAATTTATGAAAAAGGGAAATTAATCAATACAGTCTAAGGAGTGAATAATCATTATCAATATATTTTCTTTAAGATCAGTGAACACTTTTGCCCAAATATACAGCTCTTGTTTTGTTTTTTTAACTTTTCTTTGAACAATGTTCTCATCCATCTGAGCTTGCCGAACGATAGTTTTGCATTGGTCTTAAACGCGTACACAGCCGTTTTATGCGTCTGTGCAGTGTACTACACATTCTTTAGTACGCCAACTATGTTCCCCCTCGTACTAAGCGACTGGTGAACGCTTTTGTTTGGTTTGTTTTTACTCTCGCCTTTTTTTACTTCGCTTTACATGTACTACGGTAGTACTGACTTAGATTTTTGGCTGAATTCTTCAAGTAACTTAGAGAGATGGATAGTGATCGCGAGTCCGATTTGGAGGACTTTTTTGAGCCAGATACGAACTCTGATTTATCAGATGATTTATATCGATCCCGAAAGAGAAGAAGCTCAAGTGCAGTGGCAAGGGGAATTCGACCATTATGTTTGAACCCCTCGCAGAAGACGCGCCAGGGCATGGTGAAGGGGTTGCGGGGGAAGGGACGGCGGGTGAAGCTGCTGCAGCTGCTGGAGAAGAAAAGTGATCACTGCAAATTGTACTCCACTCGCTTGGCCCTTGCCACTCTGCCCGCGTGACTCGTGAGCATACCTTTGCGACCCACAATTTCCGTAGATTTTCATCTTTAGGAAAATGATGTACGTAGGCTTACATCATCTTTAGGGGTCTTGCTACAGCCCGCAACTATACACCGATTTGGCATTATTGATGAAATTGTGTCCCGAAATCAAAGTTATTGTGATGAATTAAACACACGAAAATATGCGACGCAAATGGTCGATGCGGTGAATGTCATGCTCGGCACCGGGCTGGGCCTGCCGGGGCCTGCGGGCGCGCACGGTATATAGGTTGGTGGAATATTTTCCCTTACTTCTCGTACGTCACAGATCACGTGATCATGATGTCGCTCGATGGGTTTTTTTTAGGGGCGGGGCTTATGACTGTGTAAATCAGCAAAAACGTACTTTTCAAATGATTATGAAATACGACTGAATGCATAAAAAAGTGTGTGATAGATATTTTTTGGCTCCTGATGACTCCTTCCTATGAAAAATGGGCAATTATTTTTTTATTTTAGTCACCCTTTAACGATATTATGATAGAACTGTTATATCTAACTACTTTGAATTATTTGAAAATCTTCACATAAATATGATGCTGAATCAATGAAAAGTATATATCGCTTCGTTATTATTACTATCAGGAAATAAAAGGAAAGGAATATATCTCCCGGAATGTACCATCTCTACATGAAAATCATGAAAATAGTAATTACTGATTCCTTTTGATACATACAATTAGAACTGTGATTAGCCAACAGTATTCAGGTTGCATGCATTACTCGTTTTTATAAGTAGAAGAAGGTGTCTGTGTAGGAGTGTGCGGGTGTGAATGTGTGTGTGAGAGAGAAAGACAGACAAACAGACATACACAGTCAAACAGACATACACAGTCAAACACACAGAGACATGTATAAATTGACTTATTGTGTTCTCTTTACTGATGAATAAAAAGGTGATTTAATTTAAAAAGTTTTAATTTTATATATATGTATATATATATATATATAGAGAGAGAGAGAGAGAGAGAGAGAGAGAAAGATTAGAAAAGGAAGAGAGTGTGGCGGGAGGGAGGGAAATAGAACATGGAGAATGGGATTATGATTATTCAGATACTATCTCATTTTGATTTTCCTGTATTTTCGGTAGCGGCCCTCCATGTTCAGCTCTAGTCGGAAGGCTGTACGTGATGAACTGATCAACAATTGAGCGAACGTAAGTTGAGCTATAGGTGTTATTATTCAAATGGGGCGAATTATATGATATTGGACCGTGAGTCACCAAAATGTTAAGAATATATATAAACTATGCCTTCTCCATGTTCTCCTGAACAACGCAGATTTATTTTAGCAATACCGAAAATGTATGATTTTTATCCAACATTATTTGTGTAGTTTATTTTTCTTGAACCACTATGAGCATAATTTGCATGTCATTGGATATGTTTTTCAGCTGTAAATCGTAAAGAGAACATTTAACATTACTTGGTTTTCACGATTGTCAGAAAGTGAATATGTATCATATTTATCTTCTTCATTAAACTCATCGATATATATCAATACACCAATTACAATTTTAGCTCAAGATCCAGTCGAATGTAATCATTGTCCCAGTTTCTAACAAGCGAATATAAGATTTTGTTTGTTTTGCTTTGTTTGTTTTGTATTGTTCTGTTTGGTTTTGGGGGAGGGGTATTATATAAAACAGATGAGATATATATACAGTGGGAATATGCCCAATTATCAAGCAAAACGACACCTTCGATGTCTTTTTGTTTATATCATTCCATTAAATACCGTCACGTATGGCACAATATTAGTGTTCGTCTCTGTCTTTGCCTCGACAATAATTTGATTGCAAGCTACATTGATGAAAATTAATAACATTTTATCATTTTTTATTATTTAATTTTTATTTTGTTTTTATTTCTTTCTTTCTTTTTTTTAAAATTAATTAATTCATTTATTTATTCCTTTTTATTTATTTATTTTTTCCTTTTTTTAATTTCTTTTTTGAGGGGGGTTCCACAGAGCAAGTATCGTTTGCCTATATTTTTCTAAATGGAAGGTCAGGCAGAGGTGATGATTCCATTTCACTTCAATTCATGATGCGCTTAGCGGCTGTACGACAAATGCTCAGGTGATGAATGCTCCGCGGTCAATATCTAACGTATGACCAAATTGCAACCCTAATCCTAACCCTAAACTTAAATTCAGAATAAATTGCAACCCTAGCACTAACCCTATGTCTTTGAGGAAATAAATCCCGGAGCAAATGTCGGAGCACCAAACTGAGCAGATGACGGCAATTCTTCACTAAATCATAATTGGGATAAACAGGGAACAGCGTCTTACATGCCATATGCTGTTTAGAAGAATAACGAAATGTAAAATACATTCAACGAGTAAATAATAAAAACTACTTATACAAATCACTTGAATTTGTTATACATACTAAACGTTGTATAATGGGTAAATATTTTACAGCGCCCCCCCCCCCCCCCCCAGTCCTTCTACCGATATTAATGCTGAAGAGAGACGGAATAACATTCGCAAAGCTATCCACTACACTTTTTTTTATTAAGTGTTATATGGAAAGGCAATTCATTATGGGGTTGTTGGGTTTTTTTCAGTCTTACCTGTAGGCTTTGTGGACATTTCAGCAGCTACAAAGAAAACATACATGTATATTATCGGATAAGTAATGATAAATGTTAGAATAGAATGTTTTTATAGTGTTCGTCGAACATATCTTGATACATTAGTTCTTGACATTTTACAAATTTTCTGAAACATGTTATATCATATTAATTGCAACGGATGGCTAGAACGTTATGATTGTATCTACCTGTTGTTAGAGCGGGGGTTTCAGAAGCTAAGAACGAAAAAAAAAACAAAAAAACCAAAAAAAAAAAAAAGTGTTAGAATACAAACCGCAATAGCCTCTTTTTATGATAATTTTTTTTTTCAATAGTTTTTTTTTTTTTTTTTTTTTAGTTTAAAAACTTCATTTCAAATTGCCCAATATAATTATAAAAAGTAATGAATGAACACAATTATGTACATGTATTTTAAACAAAATATGACATTTAGTCGCAATCTTATGAAAAATTGTTTCTCAACTGTCAAGGAATAGAGTTCTTCTCCATCAGTGTTTTGGTAGTTAAGCGAAATTTATATCAAGCATGTTTACATGATCTTCTTATTTATAATCTGAGCGGTATAGTAACGGCGTCTGTTGCTAAAAACGATTTTTATATCAAAACACGCATAATTCTGTAACATCTAGTGAGAAGTCGTCAACAACAAATCATACTCTTCATTGATCTTCTCATAAATGAATATATGATTAAAACGAAAGAAAATGAATGAATTTAAAAACGAAAGAAAAATGAAGGTAGTTTTATTGGTATTTTTCAAGAATTTGATAGCATTCTAAAAATATGACCATTGTATCAGTGGTAGAAACTTTTGTAAGCGCTATAAGAATGCTATTCAATATAAATTTATATTCTTAAGATAACAAAATGTCACATAAATTATCGAATTAAAAAATCAAATGATGGGAAAATAAGACCAAAATAGAATATGAATGGCAGATTATGCTTGTAATCTTACCTGTACCCGGGGTGGACGTTTCAGCAGCTAAAAACAAAACAGAACAGGCATGTATATCTCGGATGAAATATAAATACTTCTTATAAGATAGTGCACCCATGTTGATCGTTAATTTCCTTCTTCATTGTTTTAATATGAATTCAAAACCTGCAGAATTAATGGAAAATTATGATTGTTTACAGTTACATGCAGGCTGACGAAGGGCAGGATGGGAGGTTGTCAGAAGGGGGGGGGGGTTGTAATTTCGCCGCATTTTGCCACCCTTTTGCTTTGGGGGGGGGGGGCTTTGAAGATTCTAAAACATATTTATTTATTCGTTTATTTTATCAACATATCCCTTTATTCATTTTATGTATTTAGTTATGTATGTATTTATCATATTTTATTTATTTATTTATTTATTCATTTAATTATTTATCTATTTATTATAACGGATGGAAAAGACGTTGTGATTGTATCTACCTGTAGACAGGTCGGGGGTTTCAGAAGCTATGGACGGTAAATAAAACACAGTTTCAGAATACAAATCACATTAGCCTTAATTAATTCATTTTATTGTAATTTAAGTCATCTATCTTATGAAAAATATTACTTGGTGTTATTACAGGTTTTCCTACCCATTTTCATATTTTTTGTCATTCAAATTCAAGCATTATCGTCTTACGATCGATATCGGTCTTTCAAATTGAAAATTCCGTCAATGGAATTCATTTGGAGACTCGTGCATTGATTTATGAGCATGCAAATTAATTAATTGCCAAAATTATTTCAGTTTAGGGCATTCCGATTTTTGATAACCGCATTCTATTTATTTTTAGGGCAAAAAAAAAAAAAAGAAAAAATTTTAACGTGCATACAAAGTCATGAACGTACGTACGATTTCAAATTCCGTGCACTGAATTTCGAGGTTCGTGCATTCACATAAACAAAGTGGGCCTTCAGGCATTCAATATCATTTTGGGGAATTCATTTTATTGATTAGTTCATTCAATTTCATACTTCGATAGGACTGATGTGCCATATATCCTCTTCAAGTTGTTTATGGGATTTCTTGTTGCCTCATATACAAAGTCATCAAATTTCAAAACTTTTCACATTTCTTATAATGTTTACAATGACAGTATGATTCTTAATTTATTCGCTTGTTTTCATCAGTGTTCTTTTTTTATACATTCTGGAGGGTCTGTTTTAAACTTTTGCATGTGTTCTTAATTATGTTAAATCTAATGCACTTATCTACAACTTGCTTGCTCTATCATGAATTTGAATGACCGAAGAAAATTCGAGGCCCTCTGCATCTGATTTTGAATGCAGATTTCTTAAATTTTATGATCATACTTTAAATGTGATTGACTAGTTTTGAAAATTTTGTTGCACAAATAACGAATTCGAAAGAGAGAAAATTAAAATAAAAGACCATTCGTTAAATCGTATGCTCCTTATTTGAATTGACATGACTCATTTGAAGAGCTTGTTGCATGAATAACGAATTTGAACGAACGAGAAAGAATTCGAATGACAATTTGCCGTGGCGATCGCAACTATGGTGAAATTAAATGCTCTTAACATTAAATTGAATGAAAAAATTACTAAATTGAGCGGGAAAGGGAAAGCGTTTCTTCTATCTAATGTTTCCACTCATTTGAGGATCGTGCAGTCCTATAAGGAGATAGAGTGGATTTGTTCAAGTTCAGTGTTCTTTTATCGGTAATAAAGCTAAATTTTTATCAAGAATGTTTGAATTATCTTTGTACTCATAATCCGGGCGGTAGTTACGGCGTCTGTGCGTATGAACAAAGTAGATATTAAAATACGCAGATATTATATCTAATGAGAAGTCGTCAATGATAACTCATACTTTTAACTGAATTTCTTATGCATAGATTTATAACTAAAATATTAAAAAAAAAAGTAAATGAAGCTTTAGTTTGTAATTGCAAACTATTGTATGAAGCGCTTAAGAAATTCAATTTATAATTTAATGTCATTCTTACCTGTAGCCTGGGCTGACGTTTGAGCAGCTGCAAAACACAGTGAACGTAACATATATTATCGGAATTGATTCGGAGAGAGATAATTATAGAGAAAAAAGTGCACTCATAATGATTATTGCTTTTTCTCATAAACTATTTTCATCATGAAAATATACAATGATCGTATTTTACCTGTAGCCGGGGCGGACGTATCATCAGCTACAAACCAAAATAGAACATACATTTTTCTCGCATAAAAAATGTTTTATTGTGAATATAAAACATAGTTAATGAAAGGAAGCTTATGATTGTGTACATTATATTCTTACCCGCAGGCTAATTGAGAGGCTGATTTAGGATTGTTATGAGGGGGTGTCATTTTATTTTCAAGGAAATGTGATGTCAGCAATTTCTCCACTTTCAACCTGTCCTTACACTCTTATAATTTTGGGTAAATTAAGTTGGGTGTTAAGATTTTAACAATTTCTAACCTATAACCTATGTTTCTGTGTTTAAACAATTTAGCTCAAGAGAACTTGATCAATTTATGGCAGTTATGTTCAACTAATAATTAGGCATATATTTACCTAGATTACTTTTTGAAACAGCGTTGGGAGCTTTTTACCCACTAGTTGTATAATTTTGTCCGATTCTTCTATTTAATTCGGTAAAAGAAATCGGGAAATTGTAAGTGGTTGGTCAGAAATTAAAAACGGTTAGGGACATGTTTACCTAACCTTCTACAGATTATTAAGAATGCTTAAACGGTGAACAAAGTGTTATTTTGGGAAGTGAGTTTTATATATATATATATATATATAATAAATTTGATTTTCTGTTAGATTTTACTAAACATTAAATACAAAGCGTTCCTCTGTATTTAATGTTTTCACTCATTCGAAGATCGTACAGTCGATCTCTCCTGCACTGTAAAGAAATCGCAATAATTAATAAAGGCAGGAAAAAAGGCAAATTATCATGGGTGTCGATCCCCCCCCCCAAAAAAAAAAAAAAAAAAATTGTGGTATTGTGGTAGGGTATGGCTGGCCTGTATTATCACCCTCCCCCCCCCCCCCCCAATATATTTGGATTGAAAAAAAAAAAAGAATTATGATACATTAAGTTAAGACTAATCATTATCCCAACTCATTATGTTTGATCTTGACATACCATGATAATAATGATTAGCAAGGAAATAAGAAATGCCATAATTTCAATGCGAAAATATCGAAGAAAATTTGTTCGCTCGTATTGTTATTCTCAATTAAGGGGTTCTGTCCATTGGCGTAGATCCGTGCATTCCTTCTTTTCATTAAAAACCATTTTAGGATGCTCTAAAATGCAAGTTTTATAGACAGACTTTCGAAAAGGTCCCATGTGGGAGGGGGGATACTACCCTCCCATACCCTCCCCCGCTTGGTCGCTTCGCTCCCTGGCTGGTCACCCCCCCCCCCCCCCCAATCATGAACACGGATCGACACCCCTGCAAATGATCATAGGACATGTATTCTGCATATATGGAGATCATGTGGCTTTGTTTAACTACAGCATTCTTTTTCTCTTTTTTTCTCTTTTTGAAGGAGAAAGAAAATTATAGAGAAGAAAGTGCACTTTAATGATTACTGGTCTGCTCATAATAAATCTAATAAAATGACGAGCAAATTATGATTGAAATTTTACCTGTAGGCGGGGCGGACGTATCAGCAGCTTCAAATCAAATAAAACATAATTGTTTTTCGGATAAAAAGGTTTTTATTGTGAATATAAAACATAGTTGATGAAAGGAAACTTATGATTGTGTACAGTATATTCTCCCCCGCGGGTTTATTGAGAGGCGGATTTAGGATTGTCAGGAGGGGTGTCGATTTTATTTTCAAAGAAATGTGATGTCAGTAATTTCACCACTTTCAACCTGTATTTACACTCTTAAAATGTTGGGTAAATTAAATTCGGCAACCAGTAGTTGGTTAAGATTTTACCAACTTCTACGCTATAACCTATGTATGTTTCTGTGTTAAAACAATTTAGCTCAAGAGAACTTGACCACTTTGTGGCAGTTATCTTTAACTAAGAATTAGGCATACTTTTACCTATATTACTTTATTAAACTGTTGGGAGCTTTTTACCCACTAGTTGTATATTTTCGTCCGATTCTTCTATTTAATTCGGTAAAATAAGTCGGGCAAATGTAACTGGTTGGTCAGAAATTAAAAACGGTTTGGGACATGTTTACCTAACCTGCTACAGAGTATTAATATATGTAATATTAAATGAGAAGTCGTAAGTGATAACTCATACTTTTAACTTATTTTCCTATACATAGATTTACAAAAATAAATAAAATTAATTAAATGAAGTTATAGTTTGTAACTGCCAACTTTTGTATGAAGCGCTAAAGAAATTCAATTACCACGGCTGACGTTTAAGCAGCTACAAACAAAATGAACGTAAAATATCCTTTCTGATTTGATAAGGAAAAGATAATTATAGAGCAGAAAGTGCACTCACAATGATTAATGTTTTCTCATAATAAACATAACTAATGACGTGCAGGTTATGATTGTCATTTTACCTGTAGGCGGAGCGGACGTATCATCAGCTACAAACCAAATAGAACATACATTTTTCTCACATAAAAAATGTTTTATTGTGAATATAAAACATAGCTAATGAAATGAAACTTATGATTGTGTACAGTATATTCTTACCCGCAGGTTAATTGAGAGGCGGATGTGGGATTGTCAGGAGGGGTGTCGATTTTATTTTCAAAGAAATAACATTATGATGTCAGTAATCTTGCAACTTTCAACCTGTCTTTATACTCTTAAAATGTTGGGTAAATTAAGTTGGGCAACCAATAGTTGGTTAAAATTTTACCAATTTCTACGCTTTAACCTATGTTTCTGTGTTTAAACACTTTAGCTCAAGAGAACTTGACCAATATGTGGCAACTATATTTAACAAATAATTTGGCATATATTTTGCAACAATCCTTTTTGAAAAAGCGTTGGAAACTTTTTACCCACTAGTTGTATAATTTTGTCCGATTCTTCTATTTGATTGAGTAAAATTAGTCGAGCTATTACCGGTTTGTCAGAAATTAAAACGGTTAAGGACAGGTTAACCCAACCTGCTACAGAGTATAAAGAATGCTTAAACGTTGAAAAAATGTGTTATTGGGAAGTGAGTTTTAGATATACATTTATGTCATGTGATAAACTAGTTTTAAAGGTTGAGATTTTACTAAGCTTTAAAGGCAAAGCATTCCTCTCTATCAAATGTTTTCACTCATTATTTTGATGATCTTACAAGCTATATCACCTGCACAAGAAAAAAATCGAATGGAGATCCCATTTGACATTTTTTAAAATATTTTAATGAAAGCAGGGGAAAAAAGCAGATGAACAGATGACATGTATTCCACATATTATATGGAGATCATGTGGCTTTGTTCAACTACAGCGTTCTTTTTCGGTAGTGAAACGAAATTTATATCAACAATGTTTAAAGATAAAGTTGAGTGCTGGTCATGCAATTACATTGTGAAAGAAACTGTCTCAAAGTAATTGAATAAGTTGGTCATGTCTACAAGAGATTTGTGAGGTTTTGGGATCATCAAAATGGTAAGAAGTTTATCCGAATCCGTTGAAAAGCACATGCACTGCACACAGAAATGGGTATATGGGACTGCACACACATTGTAACATTGATGTCCCGCCCGAACAGCTATTTCTTGTCATATTTCGTATATGAGAGCATTTGAAGAGCAATCCTTTTCCGGGGACATTTTTACTATGATGTTCTTCCTATCTGACATAAAAGGAATGAGAAAGCTAACAAATTATTTTTCACTTTTTCCACAACTCAACTTTCTCTTTAAATTATCTTCTTACTTATTATCTGGACGGTAGTTACGGCGTCTGTGCCTACGAACAAAAAATATGCAGATGTAATATCTATCAAGAAGTCGTCACCGATAGATCATACTCTTTATTTGTTTTCTCATATATAATATATATATGTGTGTGTGTGAAGAGGGAATGATCATGGAACAGAATGAAGCAGGTCACCTGCTTCATTCTGTTCCATGATCATTCTCTCTTCACATATCTAAAATTAACATGGTTCAACCGAACGGTACACACATCCACACCTCTCTTGCTATATATATATATATATATATATATATAATTGTAAGGAAATAACATATACAACAGCTTTGGCAACTCTCGTGAAAATAATTATAATTGTGAGAAATGAAAATGAAAGAATAATGGTTGCGTAGCTTAAATCAAAGTTCCCCAGAGCTGTCCTCCCTTTTTGAATTTTTGCAAAGGTTGAACAAAAATGTCAATCTGTCGGTCAATTGAATCTGGTGTCGCCGAAACCACTGACCCGCCTCCGTGGTCTAGTGGTTAAGGCATTGGCGTTCTAAGCCAACGACCCGGGTTCGATTCCCGGCGGAGACATTTTTTCAACCTTTGCAAAAATTCAAAAAGGGAGGACAGCTCTGGGGAACATTGATTTAAGCTACGCAACCATTATTCTCTCATTTTCATTTCTCACATATATATATATATATATATATATATATATATATATATATATATACACACACACACGCGCGCGCACGCACACACACACACCCACCCACATAGAAACAGGGAAGATGCGTCGCCCTCCCCGACGGAGATGTGCTCCTCCGCCTTTTGCTTAGATGATAATTCATATTGATCAGTCATAATCGTCTCTTCCTGGTCATTCTTTGGTCATTTTAGTTGATAGAGGTTTAGGGTTATTTTCTTACCTTGATATAGGTTTAGGGTTATCTTCTTACCTATGATAGTTTGAGCACCCGTTGTAGCTATTAACAAAATGAAATATAAACTACACACTTTAAATAGATGAAACAGGAAATATACATGTATATCAAAAATATCGCACTAACCATAAACAATTATTTAGTAATTAACTCTAAAGATTAATAAATAATATATACTTAAAAGAAGGGCAGGATTATATTCTTCCCTATCTTTTGTCCTGGGGGTGAGAGCATCCATCGTCAAAGCAATATTCAACATAAATATATGTATTTTGATTATGTAAAAATAACATATTGTTAGTTTGGTTTGGTTTGGTTTTAAATTGTATTTTCAATTGATATTGAAGCATAATTCATAATGGATATGTTAAGATTATCTTCTTTTTGACAGTTACGGCGGTGTACGGATGTCTGTTGCCACAAAAAAGGGTAAAACTGATATACATAACAATGAAGTGATTTTTATATAGCTCATAAATAAATTTCTATGCGCTTTACATAGTTTTTGAAGGAACCACTAACACAAGTAGTAATGTTATATGACAAAGATATGGATACAATTATATGCAATACTCGATAGTAACGCATAAAAGTTGTTTAACAGAATTGTATAACATCGTAGAGTGATGAAAAAAATTAAGATACAATAAATGGTAATACGAAAGAATGAACATGAATCATAGTTGAAGATTACGATCTATTACAGGAAAACAAATTATGTTACTTGCCATAAACTGATCATTATATATATATATATATATATATATATATATATATAAACTATTAGGTCAACATAAAGGTCTTAAGTAGTGATTTGTTAGAATCGACTGTCAGTGCGTTATGCACATGGATGGGAAGGCTGTTGCAAAGAATCATAGGTCCCTACTGCTGCTAGTAGCAGGGATCTTTTGCCGAAGAATTGAGTATAGGTGTATAGGACTTGACGGAGACTTTGTTGCTGAGATCGGACAGTGCGGGCAGGAAAAATAAACGTAGATATACGTAGGCGTAGGGGGGAGGGGGGAGGGCGGTGGGTGGTAGGACGATGCCGTACTTCAAATACTGGGTATGTTTTCGCCGATGACGTTATTTGAAGTTCGAAAAGGAGGGGTATTTAGATGTGGATTTGTTACTATCATTTTACCTTGTGACTGCATTGCCACAAATTTAGTTGATACTATTTTTGGGTGTTTTTTTTTTCCTTCTTCTTCTTCATTTGGGCCTGTAACATAAAGAGATACAATCAATCTTACAATCAATTGTAACTCTTCAGTACATGGTTTGCCATAGATTACGATTGATATCTATCGTAAGATTGATTTATCTCTTTATGTTACAGGCCCCTGACTGAGGCCCGATGACTAAGTGGTAGAACAGTGGTCTCGTTACTGGGAGGACCCGGGTTCGAAACCAAGTGCAAGCACTAGTGCCCTTTGGTAAGGCATTAATCCTCATTACCAAGTCCCTCGGAGCGGACTTAAAGCCGTCGGTCTCCTGGTTGTTTATTTACAAGCTTACTGCTTTCTTATCAGTCGGTTAAAATAACCATCAACTATCGGGGGGGGGGGGGGGGGGGGGACAGTCAGCTATATATACACATGCGCGACCAGAAAAACGCGTGAAAAGGATAGTTTTTGCCGGTTAAGACGCGTGAAGCGCATGACGCGTTAAGGATGTCACAAAAGGCCAAAACCGTATCAATACGCGTTTAGGATATCCTTTTTCCCATACTTGTGTGGATTTCGTGCGACGAGTCTCTTGTTTAGGGGGTAAAATTTTCAAGAAAGCACCCGGAAACACTTGAATAGGGTGTAAATTTGACCAAGTGGATTAAACGTGTTTAGGGGTGGTTTCGAAAACCTGTGGTCGCGCGTGTGTACAGCAATATAATTGAGTGCCCCCTGCCCCCCCCCCCCCCCCCCGGCATCACCCAACCAAGAAAGCAGGTGTATGTTTGCAGGTAAGCATCCACGGGAACCAAGGGCTCTAAGTCCTATTAAAATGACTTGATAAAAAGGATTTATGCGTTTTCAGAGTTCTAGCGCATCTACTTGGTTTCGAATTCCGGACCTCTCGTTGGCTGAGACGGAAACAAAAAGGTTAAATAATGAATAATATATATATATATATATATATATATAAATATATATATATTTTTTTTACTTACCTATAGAGGAGGTTAAGAACAAAATGTATATAAAAGTGATACAAAGTGAATCACAAAAAAAAAACAACAAACAAAAAAAAAAAAAAAAACTTTACACTTTTATAATCTTCTGTTGTTTTAAGAGTGGGTTGTAATTATGAACGTATGTGATATGTACTGGAGAGTAGTTACCCATGCATCTTTTGATACCATATTCATGGAATGAATGGTTGGCTGCCCCGTAAAAGCCAATTTAGGTAACTTGGTCAAAACCCACTTGCGCCTAATGAGAAAGTGTGTGGGGGAAGGAACAACAAGCAAGAAAGAGTGTTATTTAAAAAAAAAAAAAAAAATGTTTATCTAATCATGTCCAGGTTAAATTTTATGGATTATTTTTATGTGGTGCATACTACCAGATATGATGGGTGATGATCAAATCATCATATCAAAGCCAAGCTTCATCTATGACAGACATGACAGAAGCATTTGGGAAGCGTGGGGGTCTTGCAAGACGTCAGATACGCAGGGATATCTGTCATTTGAAGAATCTCTTGGAAAGAGATTAGGCCCCAAAT
Organism: Heliocidaris tuberculata; assembly: GCA_025618425.1. NCBI lineage: Eukaryota > Metazoa > Echinodermata > Echinoidea > Camarodonta > Echinometridae > Heliocidaris > Heliocidaris tuberculata. Next base: position 29,768,363 of record CM046839.1, on the reverse strand, counting down.
CATAAGGAATGGACCGATTTAATTCTCAAATGATCCCTTGGGCGAGCCTGACCCATCTCTACGTGAAATCCGTGCTTTCAATATATTCAATGCCTAAGTTGATCAGTCCATGGATTCTTGATAAGGAAAAACAACTGGTTCGGATTTGGCGCAAGTGGATTTGACCCAATTACCTAAATCGACCGCTGTGCAGCCAACCGTGAAAAATCATCCCATGAATATTGTACCAAAGGAAGCGGGGGACAATACTCTACAAGTACACATTAAATATGCCCGTATTTACAACTCACTCTTAAAACAAGAGGTGATTATAAAAGTGGAAAATATTTTTCTGACTCGCACTGTATACAGTGCTTGTCAAAAGTTCAGGTTAGTAGATGTAGATCAACGAAAATGCGTTTGTGAAAAGCAGGGAATTTTCTACTTACGAGAGGTTGTTTGAGCACAAACTAGGCCAATTGCTATCGTGTAGAAAAACAGAGAATTGGTATATATTCAGGTCTAAAATTATGAATCAACTATGAGATTTTAACAAGTTTGATATGTGTAATGCCATCACATTGCAATTGTAATTACAGATTCCCCTGTGCCAGAATTTATTTTCAAGATAATGTAGAGTTTTGATAAGCCCTAAAAAACTTTTCGTCAGATTTTTTAGATACTAGTAATACTAAGACTCTGTGCAGATTTCGCCTCCTAAAAGTTGATATAGGCAAAAAATAATTTGTATGCCCGGCCAGGCACGTTAACTCCCAACAACGGCAGCATGTACTATACACTATATACACGTACACATGTAAAACCAATGAGTAGCTATACACAGTGACACACATGCTTTTTCTATGCGAAGCCCCAAGATTGTTGTGCAGGGAGCCGTCGGGGTGGAAAGGTCCTATAATATGGCAGTGATGTAGCGTTCCTACAGATATATTCACACTGAAATTCACCGTAATATTCACAGATGGAATACCAAATGATCCCTTTGAAACATCTTTTGATACAAGGAGAACAACATGAGACTATATACATACATATATATATATATATATATATATATATATATATATATATATATATATATATATATAACGCGTTTCTTTCTAATTTCTTTTTTGCTACCAGTACTGTACATGTGCTTTTAAAGATATGTTATGCGAATGCTACTTTCATTCATATTATCAGTCGTGCGATTGTTGCGATACAACGATTTTATTATACTTTTTCTTTGGCTCATGGATTCCATAATATATTCAATGATTCAGTTTTGTCAATTTAAACATTCGGAAGATTTATATATAAAAAAAAACAACAAAGTGTTAACATTGATAATCTACAAGTATCTTCAACAATGCAAATACATCGAAGACATTCTATACTATAATTAACAAATTTTTATTGTCTAAACTTTATCACTATGGTATTCGCGGTGTGCCATATGATTGGTTTACTAAATATTTGAATGACAACGAACACAGTACGAAGCACCAATGCCTGAATTTAACAACATTATGAGTTCCTCATGGATAACTCCCAAGTCCACACTTGTTCTCAACCTACGTAAATGATATTAACAGCAATACTCTGAACATGCTGAATTCTTTTTTTTTTTTAAATCCTTGTAGGTGATACATCAAGCATATCATACTCTGATAAATAATTATTAGCTCTCTATATGATGAAGCCAATCAAAAATTTTGTTTGAAGTTTGCGAAAGGATGAACCCATTTTATATCATAGGTGCGGGAATGTCGTCTTTGTTTTCTTTTTCCTCCCTTTAAATTACAGTTTAGTTTCTCTTACTCGCACCCAATAATGTACACTGCCCTCCAAAAGTTTGGGTACACCTGTATTCGGAACTGAGTTTTCACAATAACCCACATTTCATTTATCATCAGATTTGCGGCAGTGTAAGAATTTGGTATCAAACTGAAGGGTAGACATCAGCCTTCAAGTTGACACCAGTTTAACATTATGCAAAGCGTTTCATGAGGCAGTCATGCGTTAAAAAGGCAATCTACCCCCAAAATATCATTTCTGGTGGAATGAGGTCATTGGTTTGGTCAATTGTACCAGCGTTTTTGCCTTTTCAGCATTCCGCAACATGTGACCCTTGTCTGTACTGATGAATATTACATTTTTATTGACTAATATACATTAATCAAGCTGTAATCATGCAGAAAACTATATTTTCATCTAAGAAACATATCAATATTTGGGTTTCAAAACATTTTTTTTTTCTCACGGGAAATCATATTTTATTGTTTATTCTTTATAATTGTGTTACTTCTTCAAGGAAAATTATGCCTAAATGAATAATAGTTTGTCATGAGATGCGCATTTATTTATTTTTCAAAGTCTTATTCAATCACGTTTCGAATAATAAAGACTTCTCATCAGAGAACCAACCCCTAGTAGCGACCACAGCACGGCACATCCTGGGAAACCAGCCGGCAAAATTGTGGAAGTAGTTGTGGAGGAAGTCACTGGAAATGTCTTTCCATGCCTTCTGAAGAATTTCCAACAGATGAGGCTCACTTGTTGGGCATTTTTTTCTCGGACCTTCCTGTCCATCCCTTCCCATAGCATGATTTTCAGGACCCCTTTCTCTTCTGTTTTTCTATAAAGGTAGTTTTTACATTGCCTTGATGAATGTTTGGGGTTATTTTTCTGCTGGAAGACAAACTTGTTGAAGTAAAACATATCTGATGATGAATTAACTGTGGATGATTTAGATAAATCCGTTCTCATAACAGGTCTACCCAAACTTTTTGGAGGGCAGTGTAACCGATACGCTACCTTGTTTTAATTCATAATTACTGTGCTGGTTTCTGCTCAGTTGTGTATCCTATTAACCATTGAATTTTCTATAACAAAGTTCATTCAGACTAGTAAAGGGAAACAATAATACAGGAGTAGTGAGGTTTGTGAAGATTTCCTTTCAGATTTTTCCTCGACTTATAATGATATTTATTTTGATAATAATAATAATAATAATAAGCATAAATTTATATAGTTACTCGTACCACGATTCGAATATAGACATCTTTTTTGTTTTTATTGGAAATGAATAATAGCTGTTTTGACAAATAAACGTTGTTCATATCACTTATAACTTTTAGGGATTAAAAGAATAATCCAAGCAACTATACAGTTCATCTACTATCGTGTCAATAGTACCTCCCAGGATATAAAACGAACATGTATAAAACGTAATAAACTAATAATATTATCATGGAAATGAATCCCACTTGCCTAGTACCCTTTCACTTTTCTTGATAATATGAATTCTTATATGAGGGTTTAATAGGCACAACAAAACGCAAAAGGCATGTATGTAACAAAAAACGTATCTTAATTTATATTTAAATATAATCCAAGAAACATTGAATTAATTGTTCATGTAGTAAATATTACATTCATAATATACATTATTGCTAAATCTTATCTATATTTTTACATATTCACAATCAAACTCGATTATAATTATCACCTTAATTACAGAATGCATACGAACTTTATCTTCCTATAATACTTACCGCAAATAACGCATAAAATCTTTAAGTATTTATCGCACAACATGATAGCTAAATGTTAGATCTCTGCAGGAGATATTTAGTGTTGGCTACAGCAGAAAATATTTCTTGCAAATATTCTCATATGTAATTGTTTTAATAATTTGTACTGATGACTATTATCGCAAAATTCCATCCCATTACATCAGAGCCAATGTAATTGGTTGCTTGAAGATCCATCCAGTGTTGCAAAACTGTGATTGGTCAGACCATCATAGACCTAGTAAATCTATGATCAGACCACGAGGGTTATGGATCTGTTTGCTTTCCGTGCCTAAATAATTATTAAGCCACTTAACATCATTAATGTCGTGATTGAATGAAAATGCGATAGTATGTATAGTATGTAAGGAGAAGAATTAAAAATACATACACAGCCATACTTGAAACATATATATCAAAATGAGAGAATCAGAAAAAGAAAGAAAGAGAGACATCATTTTTAAAAGAAGGAGAGAAGAAGAAGGATGGGGTGTGAAAGAGAAAGTTACAGAAAGAAAAAGAGAGGGATTTGATATTGAAGATATCAATTACATGCTTCATTGATGCCTGACATTATTAACTAATTAGATGAAAGGAGTCAAACTTACACCCAAATGAAAACAGCAATTCAAGAGACTCATGGCGTATTTTTCTTACATCCTCTTTCCTTCTGCAATTGCACTGTGAACAGAGTAAATAAAGCAAAAGGGCCACTATATCTCCAGAATTTTAAGACTTCTCCGGGTAAATTTCCAAAGTCGTTTGTAAGAAGTAAAATTGTTAAAACACACTACTGATATATTTCTGTTTAAAATATCTGGATTTTGTACTTTTTTAAAAACTCTACTTTATTCAGAAGTTTCGTTTGATAACAAAATATACAAAACCGTAAAATTTAATGAACCCCTGTGTATCAGTGCATTGGGGGAAAGCCCCATAGTTCTTTTTGGTAATCTTATCTTTTAAATCAAACGCCATCAAGGCATTATAGTCTTGCATGATTAATATTTGTTTATACACATATTATTTGCATCAATTGCTATATCATACGCAATTCTGTACCGTTGGGCGTTAGACTTGTGCTGTAACTAAATAGTGTATGGAAACATGAATCTATGGATATTTTGATAGTGCTATACCTGTTGTAAGCTTGAGAAATATCACCAGCACTAGTTATTTATGTTCACTTGGCCCGAATTTGTTTATCATCACGACCGATACGCAAAGGTGGTGACAGACGTGACCAGAGTAATAACAGATAGGCCCAGGAGCCTCTCCCGAAAATAGTGGTCCACTTTATTTATAAGATTTGACCCTTTAAAGTATCTGGCAACCACATAGCCCGGACACCTATCATTCTTTTCTTTATGTCATGTCAACAGATGGATAATAGGTGTGTTTAAAAATTTCGGACAAGATTTTGTTGCTACTTTTGAGAAAACAATATAATTTTCACAATTCAATATTATATTAATAAATAATCATTTGATACCAAATGGCACCCCAAGAAAATGAAAATACTCAAAATTGCACTATGTAAATCTGACTTGAATTGAATAAAAAACTTTTGAGTTATTAAAGATAAAGTTGATTCTGGTCATGAGATTGAATTGTGAAAGAAACTGTCTCAAAGCAATAGATCGGTTCGGTAATGTATTCAAATTTTATACATACCTTTCAAACAAAGGTTGTTCTTGACAACCCGAAGCTTGCCAGACATAGCAACAAGTAATGTATGCAAACTGGATTCCAAGCATTATTTATAAAAAGCAGGTTAATGGAATAGCTCGTCATTAGGTGCTCAGAGAAGAAATGTGCATAAATTTGAATACATTACAGAATCAGTCTACTGGGAAAGGTTGATTATATAGCACATAAGAATTGGTGTATGCTGTAAGATCTTGGAATCACTAAATTGATTAGAAATTGACTCAATTCTACTGAGAGTTACATGCACTGCACATAGAAATTTGTAAATGGGACTACACACAAATGTTCTGTCCTGTCATATGTGACCCTCCACCACAAAACGACCAATAAGTCACATTGGGAGTTTTAGAGTAAAGCGCTGAAAAAGGTGGTTTGGGTGGAAATTTTTATGTTAAATTTTTTTTTTCTTTTTTCTGAAAGTTCATTTATTAATCTACCATCTGACAAAATTTCAGGGTAAAATACCATTTTGAAATATGCTTTTACTCTCATTCAAAATGACCATGTTTTCCTGGACATTCAAACTTTGTGTCTCAACTTGCTGGGATTGTACTTCACATCGTTTTTCTGGTATAGGTAAAAAACTATGCACTGTCTGATATTCAAAATCTAAAGAAACAAAGAGATGTATCTATTTTGATGGTGTTGAAAGTTTCAACCCAATCCAATTAGTACTTCACAGTGTCTGCTAGGGAGTTTTGACTCAACCTTTTGTGCGACAAACAATAGGACACAGATTACACGCTCTTAAATGGTCACTCTTCTTTAGAGCCCGTTTTCTCTATTGTTTTGGTCATTAGCCTGTCTGACATGTTGACATTATCATTGTAATTTTCAAGGGTTTGCTTAGTCCATACAAGACAAGTTATATATCATTTTAAAGCTTAGAATCTAAGCTTTTAAACTGTGTTGAAATTTTAAAATCCCTAATTTCCGACTTATTGGTCGTTTTGTGGTGGAGGGTCACATATTTTGAGTGTGAGGGCATTTGAAGAGCAATCCTTTTCAGGGGACATTTCTACTATGATAATCTTCCAAACTAATGTAAAAAGAATGAGAAAGCTCACAAATTATTTTTAACTTTCCCAGAACTCAATCTTCCTTTTAAGCTTGTTTTACTGAACTTTTTGGAACTTTCTTCTTTTCAATTTTTATGCCTCCGTCATGGGATACTCAGTCTGTGATGATGATACGCAACTGTAAATAGTCTAGAAACAAAATTAACTATCATCTGTTTATATTCCAAGACTTGAAGGATGCCTCAGTAAAATAAAAGCATGGTCTCCTGCAAATCATTTGAAGACATATAAAGGAAAAGAAGAACTGCTCCATACAACGTCTCGTTTTAGGAAACAGAACGCCATGCCTCCAATCATGTTAGACCAAGCTCACTAACCACTGAAACCCATTCTAATGTGGACGAAATCTTGGGGTGATGTTTAATAATCATCTTACTCTCAAGACGCACATAAGCAATATCTTTTAATATAATACGCTAAGGATGTCAGGGGTTTTTCTTTGGTTCGAATAGGCGTTTCCCCTGGCTCATTTGGTCCCCTCTTTTTGGTACCCACGGGCGGGGAATGATCCCCAGATAGTTGGGGGGGGGCACTTTTTAGGGGCCGCAGTGCCGTCGATATATCATAAATGCATTTCTAAACTTTGCATTTTCGGAGGCAGAACTCCTTTAGCCGGTGGAACAGCTCACTGTCGTACGTACGACCGAGCAGGCCCCCCCCCCCCCCCCTGTTTACCGCTCAGCCCATTTCGAGGGGAGAATGTTCAATTCCTACGTACAAACTTCTCGATCAACTAAGTTTATTCTGTGCACGTGTGTGTGTGTGTGTGTGTACATTATGCTGGCCTTTGGATGGACGTCAGTGTTTTGATTAATCGGCCTTCTCATCATGTTAAAACTTCATCACCACAGTCATTGTTTAAAAAATCAGATGTTTCGGTATCTGGGGGGGGGGGGGGGGTCTTTTGCATAATGGGTTAGCACACGGAACGCAAAGCAAATTTTGAGTTGCTTGGTTGGCAGTGGTTGGATGTTCATATTCTGATTCAGCGTGCCTTTGTTCACCTTTTATATCCTCAAGTAACAAGATGTTCTACCCCCCCCCCCTCTCTCTCTCTCTCCCTCCCTCTTTCCCCCGGCCTCCTCCCCCTCTCTTTCTCTTTCTTTATTTTTCCTCCTATCTATCTATAAATTCTATTCAGCCTCTCACTGTTGATTTACATTTCACCGTCTCTTTACCCCTTTCCCTCTATTTTGCTTTGACTATGACTCTCTATATTTTACATCTCTGTATCTGTAATTTTTACGTTTCATGTAGGTCTATCTGTTTGCGTTTTTTCTCTTTCACTGTGTGTGTCTGTACATATGCTGTGTGTGCCAGACTGGCCTTTGTGTGAAGTCAGTGTTTTAAGCCCCTGTCCCATACTGCCGTTTAACGATTCCGGCTGCCTCCATCTAAATATTTACGTCAGTCGGTGTCATAAGGCGGCAAAATCAAATTTTTTGGACATGGACGGTAGATAGAACAGCATGAGTAACATCTAAATACGTGTGAGAAACGACTGCTTAAGTATGAGTAACGGCTTCATTGAGCCCAGCTTATGGAACATCGAACGCGGAGTCACTCTTGACAAGCCCTTGGCTTTTAGTGACTCCCCCACATTATGTACACATATTTGAACATTATGTATCATGTTTTCTTTTTATGTGGAAATAAATAAATACGCCTCAGAAAAGTATGAGTAATGAACGAATGGTTTTAAAAAGGTCTGAATTACGTCTGTCAATATCCAGTTTGAGTCTTATAAATGGCCAAGCTAAGCCCGTCGCGTTCCTTTTTGTTTGAACCGACAGGATTCGGTAACCTGGCATGATACTACTTTATCTTTAAAAAAAATCATAATAGTGACCCCCCAAAAAAAAACCCAAAAAAAGAGAGAGAGAGAGAGAGAGAGAGGGTGTACGCAGGGCCCAAGCTTTTCATACCAGCTGGAGATGTCCGTTTCTGCCCGTCTGGCTGTTGCCAAGGCGTTTTCCGCACTTATCTCTAACCTTTACATGCGTTTTGACCGTTATTCAGACATGATTAGACATTAATAGACGTCCCTTTGTCCGTATCCACCCGTTTCTACCGTTACGAGGACTGTCTTTGGCCTGAGATCAAGCGCTCATGTATTCGTTAAGTGAATGTTTCTTTGACGTTATTCAGCTGTTTTCTTGCCGGTGCCACCGTTCCATAGACGTATGGTGTGTTCTGTGGCTGGAGGCGGGCGAGCTGTCCGCCTGCCCAACAGCCAGCAAAGTCTAAAAACCGGTAAGATTCCGCCCGAGTAACGGTGAAAACGAACACACACACACACACAAAGAAAAAAACCCCACAAAAAACGCCAGAGTAATATATGAGAACTGCCAATCGCTATCCAAAGCTGGCTGTTGGAAATTTTGAACATGTTCAAAGTTTGGAAGGGCTAGTGGCGTCTGTCAACGTCTACATACGTCATATGTTAACCAGCTGAGAAACGAATAAAAAAGTCCAATATCATTGTTTAAAAAAAAAAAAACTCGTTTCCCGAAAAACTTGTACCATTTGGAATATGGGGAGGGTTATTTTTTTTAATATCGATCCCCAATCAGTAACAACCCTTTACAATCGTGTGATAAATGTTAACCATGCTCTCACATCCAACTACGCTTCTTTTATAATCATAATGATATGAATTCAAGGAGGAAAGCCCAATGAATTAAGTTCATTGTAGTCACATATTTGCTCCTGCTTTTCAATTGATCCTATTATCTTCACGCTCTCTTATGGTGTTTACATTTGAAATTCCTTTTCATCATTGACCTCCTTAGAATTAATAACACAGAGCCTCATTCATTTACTTCCGAAAGCGAATACTAGCTACGCCTTTTTTTTTTTCATTTAATTTCCTTCTTTCTTTTCTTTTTTTTTTTTTTTTGAGGGGGGGGGGTGAGATGACCTAGTACGTTTGTTAACAATGAAAATAATCAAATATTACGACATTACACTACCTTGTTCAAGAGGGAATATAGCTGCCGAGTTTCAAGTGGATTGCAGATAGTATGTATCGGTAAAACAAACAGTATTAGCTCTCACGCTGTTGCTCTTGATACACCAAATTAAAAATCTTGATTAATTTTTCAGAAGAGCCTAGGTCCGCAACTGAATTTAACCCATTTCATTAGTCCATTCAGCGTGCAGGAATGGCTATGGATTTTTTTTATTTTTTATTTTTTTTAATGTGGAGGACATCTCACACACCTCCCAATTTGGGTCATTAACATGATTAATGAGCTTTCGAAAGGGAACGGTAGACGGACGGACAGAGAGTTTAATCGACCGTCGCGGTCCTCGGACTCAAGCTCCCGCCATCGTTTGTAAACCGTTTCGATTTCTCTCTATTTAAATTCTTTTTGTTAGTTTGTTACAATTTTCTTCTGTTACTCTTTATTTTTATCCTTATTATCATCTCCTCTTTCTATCTTTCCTTATGTTATTATTTGTTTTTACCTTTCTTTCATTTTCTTCTTCCACCTTTTCTTCTACTTTTATTTTCCTTTTCTCTCGCTCTATCATTTCCCATGTACACAATAAATACGACTCCGTCCTGTTTACAGACCGGATGTTATTTCGGCCCAGAACCGTACTGAGAGATGTACGGTTTCGCGCATGCGCAGATCAATTGCCGCTCAGCTTACCGTCCTCTTTCACTACCTTCAGTACAGCACACTATTATCATTATATAATTATACAGTCATTTGTATAGAAATAAAAGTACACACTTTGAAAATATATTCCAAAATGATAATTTCACCACATCTGCATGTTGTGTGTTTTTTTTTTTTTTTTTTTCTTCTTCTTTTAAAATTATGGATGAGGGCTTATGTAATTAATTGACACTGAAAGTATCGTCAATATTTTACGTTTGAGTGAGCACTGGCTACTTTCGAACAGCTCGAAAATTGGTTTGCGAGAAAAAAATGTTTTAGTCATGAATTAGATGGAAGTACATATCAAGCAGCAATTGGGTTTGTCTGTTAATTATTAATAATCGATTCGGATCATTGATTTGGTTTAGAATAAAAAGGATGGCTCAAATCAATATTTGATAGTTAACAGAGCACGTGCGGTTGCCACATGATATGAACTTTGTTCCAATTCAAAACTGAAGCAGTTTTTGCGCAAACCTATTTTTGTCAGTTTTGGAAAGGTAGCCATTACTCATTCAAGCATAAAATATTGGCAATAATTTTAGTGTCATTCGATTGAATGAACCTTCACCAATATAGTTGTATAAGAAAAAAAAACTGCAGAAATTGTGAAATGATCATTTTCAGAGATCGTTTTCAAAGTGTGTACTTTTTATACGCACGGTATACATGTCTGTTTTTCAGTGTACATGTATTTTATAGGCACAAAATTAATAACTGCCAATCGTAACCCGTAACAGAGTTTCTGAACTGTAGACTTCAAGGTCTGCCTCACACAATAGGCCCTGTATTGACAAAGCCAGAGAATGGCAAAGTTAGGGTCGCTCTAAGGTTTTACGGGATTGTGTTTAAGTGACAAACTAGAGAGTGTGTCTGCAAACAAATGTTTTTTGAGGTATAAAATGGTATGATGGTTTATCAGTTGTCAGTTGTATATATTTAGTGTGTATGTAGTGTATCCATATCAAGAATCGGAACAATTGTTTCTACCCACTTTGACTTGATAGGTATTATGGCTGGGTCAGATTATCTGGCAGACCGATCGCCCTCCTTTTAAGATAATCGGGGTGAACAGGTGAAAGGCGGTTGTGAAGATATACCTATACTATCTATTGAGCAGCAGGGGGCGGGGATATGAATGGATGATCCCCACCCACAATATGCATTTATACATCACCTGTGATAAATGTAAGATAAAGAAAGGTGGATCAAAATAATGTTCATGATTTCGGATTAAAGTCTAAAAGTCAACGAGATTATTTAACGGGATTCCCAACTTGATTTAATTCACCTTTCTCCTACATTATCGTTAATAAATAATGCACTTATAATTACTCAGAGATAAAGAATAATGAATCGAAGACTTTGCCTAATGAAAAATCTTGACCCACGTATCATATTATTTGCCAAACATTTCGAGACAATCGGGATAAAAGGGAGGTTAGTGTCAAACATGAATAAACGTAGAGTTTAAACTTTGCGATAAGAAACGAAATGATAAAATAAAATAGAAACAGGATTTGCTTTGATAACACGCAGATATAACAGTTGGCGAAATACCAAAAAAAAATAGTGTATATCCCTATCTTATAGCTTTGAGGATACCAGAATCATTATTATGGGTGAACGAAATATGTGATAGTTTTAACATCTAAAATACCCTAGGAGCATGAGTACAGTATGGGGTAGCTCCACAAATCTGAATATCAAAGCTGTGTTATGAGTCATTTCAAAGCTACCATGATGACCGTGACAGGTCCGTATTGGCACTGTTGTCTCTAGAGGGGGGAGGGAAGGAGGGTGAGAGGATTCCTATTCAGGGTTTCTTGTCAGCAAATAATATTATTTCAAGGGCACCAATCACCCAAAAATGATTTATGTATAGCTAGAATGTATAAATTCAACCTTCACAAAAGCTTCATATGGCATTATATGGGTTAACAGTAATTTTAAGCTAGAGATTGCATTCCAACTTGCAATATATCTCCATAGAAGTAATATTTAAAGGTCATATTTTTAATCAAGTATGGTGACACGCCTACAGAGCGGTATATAAAAAATAAGGATTTGGTACCCTTTAAATTTGTAAAACCTTTGTTAGAAACTCTTAGAAGTTGATTAGAACTCTGTCGGCAAATGTTAAAGTCTGGGGAGTGCACTCTTAAAATGTTGGGTAAATTTAGTTGGGTAACTGCTGGTTGGTTAAAAATATTCCCAATTCTGGGCTATTTTTAACCAACTGGACACTCGAGTGGTGTAACCAATATTGGTCAATACTTTTTACCTAAATATTGGGCATATATTTACCAACAGTATTTGGTAATTATGGGTTGGGTACTTTGCCCTGTAGTTGTGTAATTTTGTCACATTTCCTTTGCCAGTTGGGTAAATTTTGTTGGGTAACTGATGGTTGGTTAGAAATTCGCTTTTGCCCAACTTGTAAATATTTTTACCCAATATTGGGGAAAACACTTATATGAATATTCATGAATTTTTAGTAGCGTATGGTTTGGGGTGGCCCGATTTACTAACTGTCACCGAATGCATAAAAAAATATAAGGGGTATATAAGAGCTTGCACTAGTTTGCACTAACTGGATAGGATAGGACTAGGATAGGATAGGTTAAGATATAGGATAGGATAGGTTAGGATTGATTAGGTTAAGACCCAGAAGGACGTAACAAGCAGATTTCATTTTTTTTTACCTAGGTTGGAGGAAAAAGGAAACAATAAATTGGGCAGCTGAATTTGCCCAACCACATGATATTTGTTACCAAACAGCTGAACAAATAGAGGGTTGGGCAATCCTATTGGGTAAGATTGGTTGGGCAATAATTACCCAACTGAGAATATAACCAACAGTTGGGCAATTGTAGAGTTGGGTAAAATCTAATGGGTCACCAACTGATGGACAATTTAATTTGCCCAACAACATAGTAAATGGATTGCCCAACATCAGTTGGGCAAATTTTAACCAAAAGTTGTGTGGACAGTATGTTGCCCAGTGTTGGTTAAAAATTGGGCATTTTTTTGCCCAACTTTTTTTAAGAGTGTGGTTTTTAAGCTTTTAAGAGCAAATTTGAAAATCTGTGGACCTTTATTGTTTCATTATGATTATTATTATTTTTTTTTCTTTGCTGGTCGGAAAATATTAGGATAACTTGTTGGCAAGTTTACCCCCCCCCCCTCCCCTACCCTCTCAAAATGGTCTTGCTACGACACTGCAGAATTGGCAAAACACTGTCATACTTTCAATTCCACAAGGAGATCCTGATTTATTCTTGAAACAAATTTCATTCTAATATATTTCTGTGTTATAAAACAGCGGACCATGTATATAAAAAAGATTTCAATAATAGTTTATTGTTTTCATTTTGGAAATAAGGGCACTTTCTTTAATTCATTATAGTCGTATCCAGTGGAAAATGTTAGTTATACAACTTTGTCAATTGTCACACAGTGTGAATAAGACCATCGCCAAACTCCGCAGCACACACCTTACACCCTTCCACACACGCACACAATAGTAATGCATTAGAACATTACATTCTTTATATCATACAATGCATACAATACATATCAAGTTTATTACACTTTAAAGATATATATTTTGAAAAGAATTTCATTACAAAGCCTTTGGATAACTGTTTATCTACAAGTAAGTTCTTAATAAATAAGATCCTAATAACAATCAACTATAAAGATAGATAAATCATTTATTACGAAAGTAATGCCTGTTTCTCATCTGTTATTGCTTATAGCGATTTTGTCATCTTTACATTGGCTTCACGTATCGAATTTGATGAATTATGGAAATTGGCAGATTATTATTCATCGCTTCTTGCAATTACGAGGTTAGAAAATGCATATTTCCCGATTTTGTTACTAAATAACTTTTTATCAAAGAAGTGAAAGACAGATAGTACGGCCGCATGTTACATCTTTTTCCTATCATTCAAGCCACTGTTCAGATTTAGTGAGAGCCAATGGGTACATTAGTCATACTCTGTCAAAGATCAGAACTGAAGAAAATATATTCTGAAAAAGATAGAGCCCATGTCATTCCTATTGTTTTAAGTATGTCATTCCTATTGTTTTAAGTATGTATAATAATGTCGGTGCATTAATAAAGGGACATTTCAAAGGGCAATTTGCACTGTGACCATTTAATGAAATTATGAGAAGTGACCATTGCGATTTCGAGGGGAGGGTTGTACGCCACTAAATATCTTGGACAGTTCCATTTAGATTTCCTCGCTCTCATCCAGAAGACGGACAGACTCTTCCTTGTACTGGCCCCGCTTCGGTGCGGCAGAGATTTTGCTGACCTTCCTGAGGACCACAGCCATCATGGCGGCCATTGCCATGACAACGGTTGCCATGGCAGCCATAGCAACCATCCATGGATTGAAAGCGTTTGTAACCTGTTGTTGTGTTGAGGCACCTGAAGGTAATATAAAAGGATCATAACATTTTTTTTTTTTTTTATCCTTTTATTTCCATGAAAACACAATGGTATTTCAAAGCTTTTGTGATGGTTGCTAAGGTACACTCTTATAAGAGTTGGACAATTTTTTTATCCTCAATCACCAAATGTTTGCTCAGGTGACTTTTTAACCTAGTGATTTCGAATTCTACTATATTTTAGTAACTTTTTCTAAAATTAAAAATCAAAGAAATGATACAACACTGATGAATCTCGATTCTAGCTTCGATATAATTTCATGTATGAATTTTTTTTTTCTCAGATGATATTATGTTTCTTTGAAATATCATCAACATTTCTCAGCTGTATGGCAAAATGGATACGGCAGTACTGATCGTCCTTAAATTTATTGCAGGTTTTAATGTCTACTGCGCAATATTAGCTCGTCAGAAGGGTTAATGTGCACTGACAACGCCTCAACTGCGTCCCGATCTGATAGAAAAAGTAGATAATTGGGCTGTGTCATTCCGATGATTATTAGTTTCTCCTCTTAAATGCAGGAGCGTTCGCTTGCCATTTGCTATGTCATGATTATAATATGAAAACCACCATCGGCGTGGTTTTATTTTATGATTAGTTTTGAAAGATGAATATATTTGAATTATTGCAAAAATCTGCGGGATTGAATAAAAATGTGTAATGATTTTGGTTTATCAGCGACCTATCAGGAATCGAGAACCCTCAGAATGATAATGATCTCCTAACTTACCGTTCTCGCTGATGTCCATACGGGAGATGCTGTCCTGACTCTGTGCAGAGCGTACGACGCGCAGAGGTCCTCGGGTGAATCGCTTGGTCTTGAGTTCGCTGCTCACATCACGCCTCTTTCGTCCCGTGATAACCGATGAAGGACTCAAACACTGTTGCTTGCACAGGGAGTCTTCATCTCCGGCATCGCATACAAGGAGGTTGCAGTGGATGTAAACCTGTGCGTAGAGAAAGAACAGCATCCTTTGGGCATGTTGGGTACACATATAACATCAAGTACTTAAACTGATTTTGAAATTCGATAACTAGGCTTACCCTACCAAGAGGGCTGATCATAATCATTTTGTGGAAAGAAACTTGAGGAATTCGATACATTTTTGTAGTAACCAGAGAAGCTATAACTGTTTAAGGCAATCCTTTTTCATGATTCAATAAAAGTTACTTCGCACATTTTTCCCCATCATTTTCGTAGCTTTTGTACATAAATTGTTTCAACAAAATTATGTTTTGTGTTGCCAAGAGCCGAGTCTAGGACATTTTAAACATAACGCTAGGAAGTCTGTTCGATAAAGTGAACCAGACGGGCCAGAAAATGCAGGTGAAAAACAAAACAACTGTGCTGATAGCTTATGAGGAATCTCACCCAAATTGGGTGAAAATTACGCCTCATGATTTATTCGACGTGTAAATTATTACTATCTTTCGGAAACAAACCATACACAAATATCTAGACATTCAAAATGAAATTATATGAATCGTCTGAAACTATTTTACAAAACCAAAAAGACAAACCACCTACCATGTCGCCCTCATCGATGAACCTGAAAGTGTTCATCTCTACTCCGATACGGTAATCTTCTAAGTATGTGATGTTCGTGTCTTTTCCGTCAGTTGAGCACCTTCATATATTGTAGAATAAAACGGATTTCCATATTTTAGAGATCATATAAACACTTCTAACTTTCCAAACAGGCATATACAAAAATATTTCCATCTTTAACTAGCAAAGTAAGGAAGACAATTAGCATCTATTTTTTTTTTTTTTTTACTTTTTTGTTTTTGTTAGGCTACATCGTTTTTGTTTTTCCCCAAATGAACGGCGTAGATTCTATGCTATCATGATCATGCAATAGTATTCTTTATCTTGGGCCTTCGTGCCACTGGTCCCACATCCCATTCGTTGTTTGTCCTACTGGTCTTAATCCGTATTGGTCCTACTCATCATTGTCCTCACGTGCCGATTGTCCTATACCCAACTGGTTCTAAGTGTCATTAGTCCGATAAAATCTAACCCTAAGACCGAAACTTATATTCCCAGCCTTATAAGCACCATCCAATAAATACAAGAGACCAGTGATTACTTCACATATATTAAGAAACATCCCAAAAGTCCTCTTAACTCATTTATAACTGATTTTTCTCATTTCCAATAGGCTTAAAACAGGAACCATCCGGTTCCAGAAGGCAATGGGTTAAGAGAGAACGATTCTTACGCTTCATCGATGAATTCGAACATAACGGGAGAGTCATAATTCGAATTCGGCGTGGCTCTGCAGGAACGGATTGAAAGATCGATGGAGCCGTCGAGAGAGAGTACGGATGCAGCGAAGTACAGTTCTTCGTTGAGTCCGATGCTGATGGGAAAGGTATCATCGACCACTTCGTATGTCTCATCAGTGTAGATATCGAAGGAGAACGTATACGCTCCCTCCTCGATGAGGGTCTTGTCGATGGTGTAGTCGGTGAGCTGGTAGCTGATTGAGTCCACACGCTGACTTCTATTGTACGAGCATGAGATAGGGATTTCAATGGCGAACTGACGACTGATGACATCTGCGTCAAGATAGCGGCTGATGACGCGATTGGTGTATGTCTCTTGATCATCGCTTTCCTAGAAGAAGATGAACGGAGGAAAATAAATGTAGAGCTAAAACACCCCCTCCCCCCCCCCCAAAAAAAAATGAATATATATATATATATATATATATATATATATATATACATACATATATATAATTTAAAAAATCATGACCCCCGTTGAATTGCATCAAGGAAAAAATATATCAGTGTACAAATCCTTAGGGTTCCTCCTGCCCTTTAATCATGTTAATCATGATTGATTCCAAGATTTATTTACTTGACCAGTTGACATCATGAGAAAAACTTATGACTCGATCAGCTTTTTTATTTTGTTGGTGGTTTGTTTTGATATTTGTACTATTACCATTACTATTATGACCACGGTCTATTCGGAAAGGACAAGCTATGAAAACTTTAACTTCATTATGATCGAACAAAATACACTGACGTCAATTTGTAATATATCCTTTTATATAATAAAACTTATTGCTGCCTTTGCGTAAATGGTCAACGCTGGTGATCTTTAAGGATACATACGTGGGCCATTCACTTTAAGGATGGTTGTAACATGACCTCTTTTCGACTGGAAGGGGGGTTGGCATCACCATTTGGAGAGCATCTACAAAAATCTTCCCGTCTTTCAGTGAGATTTTCTTATCATTATTTACGTCACTGTTAGGGAATAACCATGTAATTTTACTTTTATGATCATAACTCTGTCTATAACTTCCTACTGTTATGGGGAGAGCAGCATACCACACATATATTGGGTTCACGGCACAGGTTCAGGAAAAAGCCTGGATAACCTTTTCTACAACCCGTTCTTGACATCTCCATCTTTAGACTCCACCCAAATCACAACAACAATTTGTCCTCACCTATATATCTCATACCTATATATCTCATCCTAGTCACACTACTTTCAAATTGTCTGGTGATCAAAAGTGCACCTACCGTCCGGTTCGTGCCGCATGCGGTTAGGTTGGTGGTGAGTTCGATGATGTCCTCATCGTTATCGTTCGTTGTGTCTTCTCCCCAGCAGTACGAGTTATCAGGGTCGGCCTCGTTCTCAAATCGGACGTTCGGACCAGCCATCTCACCAGTCAAGAGAGCCTTCGGGATCTCGACAATCATCTGTGTGTCGGTGCATGTCAGAATGATTCCCTCGGTGTCTAATTCTGTGAGAAACAACGGCGGGGAAGTTATGATTTTGGTTATCGACTACATAAGGCAATACGTGTGTTTCACTTTCACTTTTTTACAGTGCTAAATTTGTCTTCCTCTTTCAGTCTTCCTGGAATTTCATTGTGTTAGCATAGACCCTTTAGGATATTCTTTGGTAATCATCCTTGGGATAATTCTTGGCAAATGGACTGTTCACTATCATGTCATAATATCAGGAGGGTTGTTAAACAGGCATGTCAGGCGTGACTCTCATTTCACACCAATAATTCAGGCTGAGGTACATGTACATGTAGTTTTCCTTTTTCCAAGGCATAAATATTTCGAATCATCCTACTCAGTGTCCAATTCTAAGCAAGAAAAAAGCGAAAAGGAGTTCTTTGAATTTTTTCCCGGCGATAGAATGCCGACTGCAATTGGCATTTTGTTGGCTTTCATGACTTAGATTCTCAAAATGGACTTGGGTTTTCAAAGTATCTAGCAATCTGCAAACGTTTTGTAATCTTTTTCTCCTATCAAATAAGTATGATTATTATGATTTATTTGTTTTTATTTGCTCGTTTACTTTTCAATCTTTTACGATTTCCTATGATCACAGAACTTGAACGATTTGTTGGTTAACACAAAGTTCGCCAATAATGGTACCTGTCTTTCCAGACAAGAATTAAGTCTCGATTTTTTAAAACCTTACTTTGAATCTTAATTTATAATGGAACTTTAATCTTCAGTCGGATTTCCGGAAATTCTTTTTTTTCTTCAATTTAATGACATTTATTTCCAACTTTTCAATATAAGTGTACAGAGTAATAAATGAACAAAATAATGCATGTATTTTCAACAAAATTATGAGAAAATATACATTCATGTGGTACATACATAGTCTGTATGGGTAAACCTGTTACTTAAGCAATATATTTTGTCACTACATATACCATTTCAGTTCTTGGTATCACCTGTCATCGCTACAGTACTTCACCTAAACTCATATGTGTTAGTACCATTAAAAAAATCAATGATCATAATGACGATAGAGAAAACTTTTTTTTGTTGTTTCAAATACCAGTTGCTCAAGAAGTGTCATTTGGATTGCGTTACTACCTTGGTTAATATTGCCCATGGAGGAAATCCATGCATGCGCCAGTAATTCAACGCATTCGCACTTTCTTTTGGGGCATTCACGGTTTAAACGATGTCATCTTTACGTGGCGGTGGCGCGTCAAAGAACGTGGGTTTCGCTGACGTATAGCCTTTAAGGCCACCGCACACCTTACGATCGGTCTGCGATCCGATTTCAGAAGAAAATGTAATATCATTTGACAAATAATTTAAAAACGAAAAAAATTTTTATTGAGGGTCTAAATAGTCATACAGATAGTAAAATCGATATTACGGCCTTTGCCGAGTTTTCTAGTAGGTGGAATGGCTAAATCGGCTCCGAGTCGTAGTGACGTCACAAAATTGTACGACTGCCTACGATTTTAAACTAATTTTACCCTTATTCCCTGTAGAAAGCTGAGAGCTCACCCAAACCCTATGTTTAGGATTCATATTACTTTTCAGAACCTGAATAGGGTAGATTTCATTTGTTAAAATGCCAGTATTTAATGCCATAGCGATTTATTTCACAAATCGGATCGCAGACCGATCGTAAAGTGTGCGGTGGCCTAAGTTAGTAAAGTGACGCAGCATGTGCGACTGGCATATTGGGGAGGGGGGGGGGGAGTTACAACGTAAAGTCTTGTACTTGAAATACTGGCCAAATAACTATTATTCCTAAGTTGCTCCTATATCTTCTAAAATTGCAAACAAAGACGTCCCCTTTTCTAGACTTCCTTCTCAGTAGAACGACCATTTGTTCGTATTGTTTAAAAAATAGCAGACAAATAATATGTGGAAGAAATAGAATTAAAGATTCTTACCTGGTTCCTCGGTTACTGCACGGTAGAGATGAGGTGGGGGAAAAACAGATAAAGGGATATAAGCCATATTTTTTTTTACATTCATGATTATTATCCTTATTCGTCTTCGATATCTATTTTCAGGAAATTTCTAAAAATTAGTAAAGTTAAAAGTGAATGGAAGTCATGCAGTTCAATCTCTCCGTTATATTTGGATTTATTTAACCCCGAAAGTACTTTTTTTAAACATTTTACTAATTTACAGACGATACGTTCATAAAGTACAAACTTAAGTTACAAAATGTTTTCTCCTGCAGTTAATCAATACAACAGTAATGAACTTAAAGCAAAATCTAAATACTAGAAGATACCGAGTTTCTTTTAAGCGCAGAGATTCAAACCTGGTGACAGTCAAGTTTAAAAGTGTGTTTAAATGTTTATTTATCTCCATAAGCACAAAAGTATGAGTAATAAAGAAATATTCTTACCTTGTGCGTTGATTCCTGAAATCAAAAGGAGAACAGAAATGAATAGAAATGAGTTCAGTTACGAAACGATTTTAAGAATACAATTTCCATCTAACTCTTAAACAGTTGTAACCACTATCATACTATTTTATGTTTCGAGAATCACTGTAAGTCATTAAAAAACGCTTCCTTTAAAAAGAAAAAAAAAAGGCAGTCAACTTTTTGATTTGACATACACATGAACGTGAGTTTATAAATCGATAAGAATCAATTGTCATTCACACTGTTTCCCTTTTGTAATTTGAGAAAAAATAAAGATACTTAACGACGAAATGAAACATTCAAATAATGAGCATGATTTTAACTTTCTACACTGAAAAAGTGAGTTCATAAACAAAGCCTCAATATTGTTTCCGTATCATGAAATAAAGGTATGATAAGCCATAATATTAAAAACATCCACAGAGAATAATGCACACAAAAATGGAACTCGCCTAATCCCAAGTTTTAACGCAATAGTACTGGATTTTTTTTAAAAAAAACATTCAAAGACAAGCTTTACAAATGGTTGTAGTTATTATTTACAAATACAATTGGTAGAACAATTCTACCACTTATCTGCTACGGCGTATTTGCATTGAACTTATATGAGATGTGTTATCTACTCAGCATATGTAAAAAAAAAAAAAAAAAAAAAAAAACTGATTTCCCATTCAAAGAAGCCTTATCATTGCCGTACTTTCATGATTTTTTGTTTTTTCAATGAATGTTTTCTTTTTAATCACTAATAAAGAACAATATTAAAAACAAGTGAAGTTTTTTTTAAAGAGGTTCCAAAGAAGAAAAACAAATTAAAATTATTTCGATTGATCAACACAGTGAAAATAAAACATTAAATGAATCAAAATTTAAAATAAAAGAAAATAATAAATGAATAAATATATATATATATATATATATATATAAAAACATGTTATCAAATACCTGAGATTGTCAGGAGGGCCAGAGAAACAAGAACGAAACGTAACGCCATTGCTGTGATGCTAGTGTAAGAGACAAGATAACGTTCCGTCCTTACTCCTTACTTACTCAAGATCGAACTATTGTCAGATCCTTCGAATCCTCTTCGTTTTTATTGCGAAAGGTAATTCCAACAAATCTGAATTCATCTGTGATTCGTCATCTGGACGAACCTTATCATGCACTCAACACGACCCTTTCTTGTCTGCCACAAGATCAGGATCTTTCTTAATCCCCGCCCCTTACCTTCCCCGTTTAAATGAACATAAACTCCTGTTAATATTTACTGGGGAGGCAATTACCAAGATAAGAAAACAAAAGAAAGGTGCGGTAGCCCTGACAGAAATTTTAGTAGAGTTTACCCTCTGATACCGTTGTGAATATATTACTACTAGCCATTTGTATTTTCTGGAAATTGATATGTTTGTTCCGTTTTATAACGGATCTCATACGTCATTACATATGTAGTAACCAAACAAGGTGTAACTATGTGACAAACCTAAAGAAATCTTGCTGTAAAGTTTAGCAGAAATATGTATCGTGAGAAGGACGCAATATTGAAGGAACTTTAAGGGTCATGAAAATTTTAACTTTGCCATCTGGACTTGAAATGATTCAAATTTGATCGTCAAATAGAATATAGTTATATTGCTGATATATTTTACGAAAAAAAAAAGTTTGAAGCCGTTTGCGTGGCAATAATGGTGTTGGTAAAAATTAATCAGTTCTAGGCGAAGTTGAGTTGATATCAAAACGGATAAGATGTGACAAAAACGATTACCTCAGGCAAAGCACCACTAACTGATCGTCGTCGCCATTACCCCCTCAATGTGCACCAAAAATATTTATACAGGCACAAAATGCCAAAAGAAATTTGCATTGTGTTGCATACATTCCTCTTTGTGCATTTTAAGTGAGTGAAATGGCCAGTATTATGTTTTTTTTTTAGAATACAAAATATGCCAAATAGTTACCATGCCAACTAATATGAAAGCTGTTTATCAATGTAATTATTTTAATCTTTTGAATATTAAAATCAAATTTTATTTCAAATAACTGACATAGACCACTCAACTGAATTTCAATCGATTTCATATAATTTGCCGAACTTGCAACCTTCCCTGAATAAAATAATAAATGGACACGACAAATGCAATCGCTCTTTAAAGTCGTAATGACGGGGTAAAGAAAATGTAGAGGGAAATAAAAGGGAAAATGATGAGGACAAAATGATGAAAATAAACAACGAAACCATCATGAATTAATGTTAAGTACTCTGTATAGATCCTGGTTCGAAAGAATGTTTACACACATAAAACATGTTTAAAAATATTTACCCTTTGATAAGAACTTTTGATAAATGTAATTCAAGATTTAGAAATAGAGAGAGAATTTAGACACACACACACACACACACACACACACACACACACAAAAAAAGATTTAGAGAGGGGAAGAGAGAGGAGGAGGAGGAGAGAGAGAAAGATAGAGAGAGACAGAGGCAGAGAGAAAGACAGGATGGCAGCGGGACAGGTGGAAGATGGAGAGAGAGAGAGAGAGAGAGAGAGAGAGAGAGAGAGAGATCGGTTTAAGTTCAGTTCAGTTCAGCTCTCTTTATTCAATCAAAAGTATTTTAGAGACAACAATCTTTATGGGTTTTTTTATTATGTAGAAATAAGACACGTGAATTTGTGAAATGATCAAAGTTGCAGACCTCTTGTTAGTACAAGATTTCCCACCCGTTTATGTGTAAAATGACCATGCGTTCAATCATAGAGGACTTTACTTTCGTTTTGGTTGACAAATACTGTGAGTGGTTGACGTATCTGTAATCAACATTCTAGTGGTCAATCATTTTTTTTCTATCAGTCTAAAAAAAAAATCTTTACTTAGGTCATTTGCAATCTTTAAAAAGAAACAACAAAATCATTTCCCAGAAATTTGAACTTTAACAAGGGCAGCAGTGACAGTCATTTGACTTTATATGGGTAACACTTCAGTTTGTTAAATAGAAAAAGGGGGAAATGCTGATGCACACATTAACATCATAATCGACAATAAGAAGGACAGAGATGGGAGAAGAGAGAAACAGAAATAAAGAGAGAGATAGAGAGAGAGAGAGAATAATGATACATTATTAACTTAAAACTAACAATTATCCAAAGTCATTATGTTTGATCTTGAAATGCCATCACATTCTTTAATGATTTCAAGTAAGGATATAAGAAATGCCATAATTTCAAAGCGAAAATATTGAAGAAAATTCTTTGGCTCGGGTTGTTATTCTCAATTAAGGGGTTCCGTCCACTGGCGTAGATCCATGCATTCCTTATTTTCATTAAAAAAAACATTTTGGGATGTTCTAAAATGCAAGTTTTATAGACAAATTTTGGAAAAAGTCCCCGGTGTGGAAGGGGCATACCCCTCCTCCCACACCCCCCCCCCCCGCTCGGTCGCCTCGCTCCCTCGCCTTATCTTCCCCTTAATCATGAACTCGGAACGACACCCTTGAGTATGTACACCTAGTATTTCTTTATAAATTGACACCCCTGGTATCAAAGTAAAATGGGAGAACTGCCGCAGAGCGAAATCGTCGTCATTTCTTGAAAATTCACTTAGCCAGTCGAGAAAGTTAAGAAAGAAGAAGAAGAAGAAGAAAATCATGTAGAATGTGTAAAAAGGATAAGAGGATGGACGACATAGAAGAACGACCACGCCCCATTTCACATGATGTGAAATTCAAAGCATCAACTCGTCAGGTAACTTATCTTCAAGCGGGGACATGAGGGACAATATCCCCTTACCTAATGACAAAACTGGCAAAACTAAGATTACAAAGATAGGGGAAAGAGAGAGAGAGAGAGAGAGAGAGAGAGAGAGAGAGAGAGAGAGAGAGTGGGTGTGTGTGTGTGTGTGTGTGTGTGTGTGTGTGTGTGAGAAAGACTGTAAGGAAGGTTGATCCGGAAGGATGATACGATCCAGCTCTGAGAAACTCTCTTCTCCCCTCGTATTTCGTTAAACCTGCTATTCCAAACGAATGTTCCACAAGCGCGCCCCCCCCCCCCCCTCCTAACTTGACTTGCACAACATCACTCTTTCCGACTATTATTATTATTACAGGGGTTGCCTGGATATATTTGAGCCCAGTTGACGAAAAAGGGTATCTGCTATAAAAAAAATTAAAAAAACAACGAGGCAAAAGTAACTACATCAAAACAACCTTCATATTTACAATTGGTCACTGTTTCAACGTTGACCCGACAGAATTTAATGGTTTTATGATGAATATCCGACTATCATGACTAGAGAGAAGATAAACAAGAGATTGTGATTTTCTGTGAGTGCTTGCGAAGTACGTTATTCACATAACTCTGGTGATCGGTGATACCATATATTATTTTACTGCAATTTATTGATCAAATGCTGATAGAGTGTTGCTATGGTGACAATCACAACAAATTATAAGCAGCAAAACTAAATCTTCGAAGGCCTATGATGAGAAACACCTACACAGGTTTAGGAAAATGCAGATGAAAGGCCAACGCCCCAAAAGGGTTACCCCACTTTGCAAGCCAATAAGGCTTTACCAAGATCATTGAAGTCATTGGGAAAATGGTTGTCAGCCTAAAAGTAGCCATATATCAGGCCTGCCATGCCCTCAGCCCCTGAAAATGACACCGAGACAAGGACCGATCGATTTCACGCATAAAAATGAATATCCAAACATGCATCAAATTTTGTCAACAGGAATGAGTGTCCTTGAACGTTAATGCACACGGACCGGAAAAAGAAAGTTTTATCATAGGGAAGAAAGTTACCAGACAACGCTGAAATTTCCCATCCCCCCCCCCCCCTGCAAAGCCCAAGTTAGGAACCCCTTACCCCCGTCCCCGAAGAATCGTCACTAATTCACTACATTTTTAGCTGATAAGTACCACTATGAGTATCCACCTCAAAGGGCCATATTCGACAATTCTATTTTATTTCCCATTTCGCTTCCATTATCACAATCAGTCTTTAACCCTTTCAGGACAGGAATTATTTAAAGGCTAAATTGATCACATTTTATTCTTCAAATTGGCAACAATAATATTTTTCTCGTAGTGCTACATAGTTCTTATAAGGTGTAATGTTTTTGGAAACAACTTACATAGTTACAAATTTTGTCGAAAAGTTGAAAAATTGCCAATTTTGATGAAAAACAGTGATTTTGAACCTCTAAATGTGTTGCCAATTTAAGGATTTTAAAGCTTATCCTTGTTTTAAAAATTCCTGGCTTCAAATGCAATATGGTCATGCAATAAAAATGGACATAGTGTGTGCAGAAAATTTTGCTCTTTCTACTCATGCATCTGGTATATTTTTAGAGCTCTGGATCAAAAGTTATTGAGCCAAACCACAAAATGTGGTCAATTGTCTTGAAAGGGTTAAATTTCATGGGCCTACCTTTGTCAGAGTATGAAGCTGAACATCATATTTTTGA
This sequence comes from Heliocidaris tuberculata, assembly GCA_025618425.1. NCBI lineage: Eukaryota > Metazoa > Echinodermata > Echinoidea > Camarodonta > Echinometridae > Heliocidaris > Heliocidaris tuberculata. The sequence continues at coordinate 29,742,245 of CM046839.1, read as the reverse complement.
AGAAGAAAAAAAAAAAAAAAAAAAAGAGGTGATGCCAGATCCTACAAGAAATGGCCTTACTTCATTTTTGTTGTTTGACCGAAGCGTATGCAAATTTAATATTAAAGTTATTTGTCAGTTTGTTGGTTTTATTGCTTGCAATATCAATAAAATTCCCAATTTATATTCGTCAATTATATCCGTTATTATTGATAATATCTAATCTTGCATGTGTATATAACCCTTAAATTCCTTGTGAATCACTTTTAGAAATATTGAGGGGTACATGATAACTAGGGCAGAAATTTGTAGTAGTTGGGCCAAACTAATGCCAAATACCTGTTTGTCAGAACATGATAGGGAACTAGGATATCCAAACTTTACCCAATGTTGAATAAATATTTACCCCTTAAAGCATTTCATATTTTTGGGTGCCATATCAATAAAAATATATAACTCATAACTTTCATTTGAATTCTCTCATTTGCGAAATGCACAACGGATCATTAAGGCGTGGTCTCTTTGAAGTTTACACGTGCAAAGTGTCACAGGTCGCATTCACCAGACGTGGTGGGAGAGCCAATTATTACATCTGTGAATAATTATTGCATGTACCCTAAAAGAAAGAAACAAACTAAAATTGAAAAAAAAGTATGGGATATTCATACCCCTATCTGGTTTACACTGAGCAAAACTTACCAGATATCGGGGAACGTTCAGTTCTGGTGGGGAGAAAATGTTGATGTGAGAAACTTCCCTCTCAGGGTCATAAGAAGGTCTACACTTTTACTTTGATCATGGTTATAAAGCCGATTATATTTTGGTCATTATTGTCCAAAAATAATAGCCATTCTTTACCCCAGAATTTGACAAAAGGCCTAGATAGATCTAGGTATATATAATCATGAAGTGCCTATTTTGGGTCTGATTAAAATCTAAACGGTTACGAAGCAGGGAGGAGAAATACAAGTAGGGTGAGTTGAATGACGGTGACGCTGTTCATGAAAATTGCACAGTATACTTCATACATTATTCCAAGATCATGGATAAAAAAGGGTGACCTGACGTGACATTATAATTGTCTTTTGACAAACAGCATATTATCTGTGCAACTTTGGCCGATGACATGATTGTTTCCCTATCGCTTTTCCCAGTCACACCAGCGAGACCGTCGCCAGGGGAGCATTTCATCAAGCGTTTTATTAGTGATTTTTTACTGACAAATTTGCATTCAACCAATCGGATGCAAGGATTTCAGTAGCTTATAACAGTTGTCGGTAAAAATCATTGACAAAACGCTTGATGAAACGCTCCCCAGCACCCGCAACAGACCAAACAAATGATTGCATTATACAGAATGGCGAAGAGCTGGTCCGTTTGGAGTGTGACTTAGGTATTTAAAAAGATCCGGGTCACTGTTACTACCAAAAATAAGAGGCATCGGCAAAGTTTTCCTTCTGGGCCATCACGTTTGGCTAATCATGCTAATAGTTTACTAGGATTGATACCTTGCACGCTATCCCACGGAAGATAGGAGTAGACGTGCTTCTCATCAGTTGATTTCCGAATAATTATGCAGGTCATATCAGTTATTTTTTATGTTAACTGATCACAATAAAATTAGCAGATTTGTCAAGACTTGATCGGGCCTTATCTAGAGAACAAGCTAAAGTTCAAGCAAATGCTTACAGAAGAACAATAGTGTGCGATAAAGCCCTGTTACGTGAACAATTGTCTGTACTCTGTGCCGCAGAGAAGTCCTCCATTTTTACAGTCAAATTTCTGTTCCAAAGTATACCATTTTGTTTTGTTGAGAAAAAAAAAAAAAAAGAGAGAAAACCGTTCCAAAGCACCGCTTGCTTTTTTTTTTTTTTTTTTTTGCTTTTTTTTTTTTTTTTGCTTTTTTTTTCTTCTTCTTCTTCTTCATTCCGTTGTTCTGGCCGTTCTGGCCGTCACCGGCCCGTTTCGAAGAATATGATATTTGGTAAAAAGTTGAAAACAAGTTTCATTGCAGGTGATAAATTCCTCCGGGTTTTCCCAATCGCTTCCAATCCGGTTCCAATTCAGTTTTCATTCATGCTGAGCGCATGCATGATAATTAACCCCGCTTAATATGAATACACACACCATAGACTTGCATGACACAGAGCGTATTTACATTACATAACTAATGGGAGCTTGTGGGAACAATAGCATCATATTTATATTGTAGTCCAGTTCCAAAGACCCCCCCCCCCCCCTTTTCCAAAATGTTAGTTCCGAAGATCATCCTTTTCATGAAACGCTTGTTCCGAAGCCCCCCTTTTTTGTCTTGCCTGCGGCACATACCTACCACTTTTGGGGTCGAGTGCCCCCTCCACCCCCCCCCCCCCCGGGCCCCGTACATTTTCCGAATTGAGTGATTATGATAATGCTGCTGTTGAAGGTGGCAGAATAGTTTATGAATGATTTATTTGATTTGTTTATCAAATCCTGCAAGTGCATTATTAGTATAATCTATCGTATAGACTCGAAGAGAAAATGAAAGGGTAAAAGATGCGAGAATAGCGGCTGATCTTTCTGATAAATAGAAGTCAAGTAAAATGCTAAGCTACTATGCGAAGACCTTGATTCAATTTAAGATATGGAAATTTGATTTGTAAAATCTTAGTGAATATTGTAATGATCATATGCTGCATTTGTTAGGTGAAGCCTTCGAGTTGCTACTAAATACGGTGGTATCTCGATGGTGTAAATTTTGTACTGTACATTCTTTATGTGAGTGAATTTATTTACTCAGATAATATTTTCATGCCCCGGCGTGGTGTGGGGGTTATGGGCGGTACTCTAGGGGGACATTTGTATTAATGGTTCCCACTGCAACAAGAATTTATAGTGGCTATCTCTCCTGGAGTATTGCCGATTACCCCTCACATCGTGTTCATTGCATTAGATGATACTGCTTCTTTTCTTCTTTTTTTTTCCTTATTGTTGATATTATTTCTATTATTTCTGGGGTTTTTTTTAATGTTCATAATGTGCATTGCAATTGTTTCTTAATTTGCGCTGTTTGTAATCATGAAAATCAATAACACATATGAATAATAAAAAAAGACCTTGAAAATATTAAGCAAATGGTTGATAAAACCTAATTGAAATTATTCAAGCATGTATTGCTAGTCATTAGGAAGCATTTTCTTGCAAGAAGAACGTCGTTGCTTTTATTTGATTGCTGTTTTTGCTAGGCTTTTGCTGGTCTTATAGATACGGCCCAATGCCCCACTCTCAAAAAATGTCTATTATACATAGAACATAGCAGAGGATCTTTATAACTTGAGTAGGAAAGTAAAAGAAATAACGTATAGTTTATTAAGTGAAGAAAATTGTAAGAAATGGATAAATACCGTCACATTCATTTCAGCAGTTTTTGTTTTTGTGTATGAGAAGGGGGGGGGGGGGGGGGGGTTGGATGTAGGGAGAATGTGCCGAATAGTGCACCGTCACAGTTACGTTTTCCCCAAACAGAATTTCCTAGCAACCCCGAATATCACACCTTAGTTTGATCTTCTCCTTCACCCATGCCAAGCAATACTCGATCATCATTCGGGATGTTGTTAGATATCCAGAGATTCTTATCTCTCAGAATAAACTTGGGAGTGTATTTATTCGTCACAAGTCCTTTGTTCTCGAAGTTTCGATCAGTATGCTCTGATCGTCATCAAAAGAATGACTTTGTGCTTTCTTCTTTTAAAAAAATGATCAACCATCTACATAAACCTCAGAGATAATATTTGCAGGTCGTTGGATTAGTTTTATCGGTTAAGTTCATGACTCCCCAAAATCAAATATCGTGCGAGATAGTGATTGTATGGCGATATCACCTGCAAGGAATTGATTTGGTTCCTTTATTTATTTTTTTATTTTTTATTCTTTAATTCAGGGGTGGAGATTCAAACTACGTCATTAAGCATTCTAAATTATACGTCGAATACTAGTACCCATTTTATTGCAGATTCTATTCATTAGACTCATGTGGTATTCGTCTTTTATGTTTTGCAATTTTGCAGTTTTCTTAGAAAGGTCCTAAGTTTTTTTTTTTAATGAAAATGGTAAAGTAATACCGCACACCTGAGGCTCATAAAATCGTTCTCTTAAGAATGACATTGTTTCATGTAATTTACAAACCAAGAGAATGCCGTAAAACATGAATTTTACAGCTTTTCGCGACTATCCAAAAATAATAATAATAATAATTCTCTTCTCTTATAAATAACATGTTTTTATATAATTTACAACCTAAGAGAATGCCGTAAAAAATGAATTTTGTAGCTTTGAGCAATCATCGTATTTATTTTTATCATCGCCGTCAATGATTTTGAGGACGTGTGGGCTGATTTGATAGTATAACAGTGGGGTATCGATCGGTGATGATTTTCCTGCTTGGGGGCGGGGGCGGGAAGAGGGAGCACAAGTTATTGCAAATGTAATAATTACCGAAATAGAGAGAGAGAGAGAGAGAGAGAGAGAGAGAGAGAGAGAGAGAGAGAGGGAGAGAGAGAGAGAGAATGTTATGAAATTCTCAGTGTAGTCTTCTTTTTAATAAATGTTATATTTTGTGATAACTTTAGATTAGCGGCTCTGAAATCATGTACCTGTTAAGGAGAACCCTAGGACCACAATCCTGCTCAAGAATTTGCATGTGGACAGCCCCCACTCTCTTTGATACCGCCTCCCAAAGCCAAATCGTAGTATAACCTGTCCAGTACAAGCCTTCAGATCACCATTATGCCCCTCTTTGTAGGGGAACCAAGCGCGGTCCTATCTCTAATATCATCATCATGAATATGATACATGTACATCTATCAACTATTTTGCACCCCGCCCCCCCCCCCCCCCCCCCTCCTCAAAGGGAAAAAAAATGTTACTCTATGACTCTATGACTTCAGATATTACAATCGGGGTGGAGGCAACAAAACAAAATCAGTGCGTATTTTCCTCATATCCCCTGTCTTCCACACTCTCTCTCGCTTACTTCTCTCTCTCTCTCTCTCTCTCTTCCTGTATTCATAGTTTTCCCTTTCGCTAAATTGTTTCTCCTTCTTCCTTCCTCTCCCTTTTCCTTATTCTCCCTTCGTTCCCCTTTTATCTTCCTTTCTTTAATCTCACGCCGATGAGGGGGGGCTTCCTTGCTTTCTGAATTCCATAGTATGAAATGATAAAATGTAAAGTGTCATTATGAGGGGAAGCAGTCGTACTATTTGGGGAAAACCTGATGGCACCTGTCCGAAATACCACACTTAAATCTTTAATGTATTTCTTTGACTTAAACCTATTGAAGTTTGCACAACAGAAATATGATTTCATGGAAAATTACGTTGTTTCCAAAATAATCATATTATGTAAAATTGATAAGAGCAACAATATTGCAAATAATCGATGGTGAAGTTGCAAAGAGAACAAAAAGCATCCGGCATGCTTAAAGATTACGTACTTTATCGAAATAAAATAGGACTCATTGATATGATTGACTTGAATGAGCAATTAACCTGATAATACGACTATTTGAACTGACGATATGTATAAGTGAGGGTTGAACATGCACTATATGTGACTTGGGTCCCTATTCTGAGGGAAGGGGAGGGGCGTCCTCAAGGAAAAATTAGCCTACAATATACCCCTGATAAAACAGCTCATTTCAATGCAAGAATTTAGTTTGTGCCATGATTGTGTCATATGATTTCAGTGATGAACATATGACTTCCAACATGTCTCAATCAAATTCAATTTTATTGGGAAATATTTTTTTAAACGGCCGACAATATGAAGGATAAAAATAGGTGACAATGCAAGAACGGAATATGTGCTTTGTCACGTAGGCCATACATGGTTAAACGACCTTTAAAAGTTTACTGGAGTCCCCCTGACGGTTTAGATCCAATCTTAATCTTTGGTTATGAGTAATTAATGATTGTGGTCTGACTTCACATGATTATCGTCGATGATGAATAGCTAACACGTTTTGTTTGTCTTGGTTGATAAATTGGCAGAGATCAGGATGTCTTAACCGGTTCCAAAGTGTGCCCGTGACAATGCATCTATCCTTAGAAGTGAAGGGGCGCAGTCGTCTGAAAATGTAATTTGGAATGGGTCGTGTGCCTCACCCCTTCCGCCATTCATAGGCAAACGGGGTGTTGCTGGGTGGGTAAGGAGCTGCCGCCCCTCTAAGAAGTTTTACATTTTTATCCATATTTGGGCAATCGTCACCTTATATTCATGATATTCGGGCAGTGGTGTGTTTCTTTTTAGTAAATGTTATACCTTGTCTAGTACATTTTGGTGACAAAATAACATTGTTACTATGTATATTAAAGCGTCAAAATTTATAATCAGAAATTCGATATTCCGGCAAGAGAAATAACCCAGTGCATTGGCGAAATCGTGTTCATAAGCGGGAATGACGCTAGACCAAGGCATTTTAGATCGAGCTGTAACAGCTAAAGAAAAAAAAAAAGCCAAAATCGAAACATTCTTAAGCCTGAATTCAATATCAGTCAAAAATGTACATATAATCCACATATTGGGGAGGGGGGGGGGGGGGGTTCGTAACAAATACATGTGTAGTTTGGTTATAGTGTTAACTAATGAAAAAGCGCCTTTTTAATACGGAACTGAATACTATACGTATCTCATACTTTTGACATTTTTTTCTTCTTCATAATACATGTAAATGATTTATGACATTTTAGTAACTTCATGAAAGTGACCCCAAAAGGGGATATAAATCACTTTTCCATTGATAATTCAAGCATGAAACACTGAAAGTTGTTTTCTACATATTAAACATGGCCACCCCGACCCTTGAGGACAAAATCAAAGATGTGTCGAAATCTGCTATTATGCATTACTCTTCTTAAAAATAATTGACTAGGAAGCCCCGGGAACACTATTTTTATCTTAATTTCAAAAAAAAAAAAAAAAAAAAAAAAACCCTGTATATTATGTGAACGGTAAGCATGCCTGCGATGATCGTTGGAACCTGTAAGCATGCTTCCAGTATATTTCCGACAGATAAAGATTGAATGCCACTTTCATTTTCTCTTTAAGCAACCAAATATAACCAATATAACAAAGCCTTTAAGTAACCAATTTTAATGTTTATTGTACCGCATCATTGACCCTTGATCACCACCACCTTCTTGACAATCATCATCATCATCATCATCATCATCATCATGTGGAGGTGTCGTGGTATAGTGGTTCATTCACTTGACACTCAATCCAAGGGTTGAGGGTTCTAATCTTAGCTCGGCACTAGCATCTTTTGGCAAGACATTAATCCACGTTTGCCACTTTCCACCCAGGTGTTAAATGGGCACCTGGCAGGATTTATTCCTTGAAATGCACTGTGCGCTGATAACGGCAGCCGGAGCTAATGTCGGGTAATAATATCCAAACCCATTTGAAGCGCATAGGAACGTTATATCACAATGTGATATGCGCTATACAAGAACGGTTTATTATCATTATTATTATTAACATGATTAGTTTAATTGTCTCCGGTATCATTATCCTTATCATAATATTCTTCCTTTCTTTGATCATTATTCATCATATATTCATCACCCTTTTTATCCTCCTCCTCCTCCTCCTTCTTTTCTCCATCATCATTTCCAAAATCCTCATTATCATTATCATCATTATCATCATCATCATCACCGTCATCATCATCATCATCATCATCATCATCATCATCATCATCACCATCCTTTTATTCATTATTTATCACCATCATAATCTTCATCACCAACATAAACGTCAACACAATCATCACCGTTTAAATAACCATCATTACAACCACCATCATTACCATTACTATCATCATCATCATCAACATCAGTATCACTGCCACTGTCGTCGTCGTCATCATCATCATTACAAGCCTCTCTGTTTACAATGTCATTGTGGATAAAAAGATCACAATGGTTGGATTACGTTGAAAACAAAATATTATTGTGTATTTACGATTGCATGATATATAGACAGGTAGAAACGCAGAAAGAAGAAGAAAAAAGAAGAAGAAGAAAAAAAAACAAGCAGAGGATGGAGAGAGAAATAGAAAACAAGACAGAGGGAAGGAAAGGTTAACCCTTTGCCTAAGGGAAACGGATGGCTTTTATATTCCGCCTATAAGGGAATGGGAGAACAGTAGTCAATGAGTTAAGGATGAGTGAATAAAATGTATGATATTTCCTTTTTATACATCTATTATGTACTATTATGTATCATGTAATAAGGGCACCCTAGCCCCAAGCTTTTGTTTTTAGAGGTGTGTCCTCCAACTATGTATGTACCACATGAATGTATATTTTGTCATAATTTTGTTGAAAATACATGCATTATTCTGTTCTTTTATTACTTTGTACACTTATATTGAAAAGTTGGAAATAGATGTCATTAAATTGAATCGAAAAAAATATATTTCAAGATCTATGTTAGTGTAACTATATGTATATATATATATATTTTTTTTTTTTTTTTTTTTTTTTGAGGGGGGGGGGAAGAATAAAAGATTGAAAATCTATAATGACACACCGAATTAAAGGAGTAATAATAATTAATTAATAATTTCGAGCACACACACAAAGCAATACACATAACAGCCGTTACAATTTTATTTAAATAAAACAAGCATGGATCGAAAATTATTTGTCTACAGGAAATTTGACTTAGAGGGGGCCAGTCACTAAATAGGCGTTTAATCAAGATATCATATATTCAAAATAACAGCTTAAATATAACTTCTGTATCAAAGATAAGGTTGAGTTCTGGTCATGCGATTACATTGTGAATAAACTGTCCCAAAGCAGTTGGGAACGGTTTTTCATGTCTAGATAATAATTGGTGTATACTGTAAGGTTTTGGAATCATCAAAATTATAAGAAATTGACCCAATCTTGCTAAAAAGCACATGCACTGGACACATAAATGGGTATATGGGACTGTACACACATGTGGCATGAATGTTCGGCCCGAACATTTAAGATATTTCTCTTCATATTTCGAATATGAGGGCATTTGAAGAGCAATCCCTTTTAGGGGACATTTCTACTATGATGTTCTTTCAAACTGACAAATGAATGATTATATAACATTTTCTCCCTTTGTATTTTTCTTTTCCTTTGAAAGCAATCGAACATAAACTCTTTTTTTAATTATTATTATTATTTACAAAATAAATTGCAGCGGAATGAATATGATGAGGAGAGGAAAACAGAGGGTGGAAACAGTGACAAAGACACACAGAGAGGGGGAGAGAGGGGGAGAGAGGGGGATGGGAGAGAGAGGGAGAGAGAGGGGGAGAGAAAGGAGAGAGAGAGAGAGAGGGGGGAGGGGGAGGGGGGGGATGGGGATGGGATGGGTTAGAGACCGATGCTACAGGAAAAAAAGAAATATAGTGCTACACTGCATGTGATAGCCTCTGTGTATATCATAGAACACACGCATGTACGCTATAATTACATTCATCGCCCTTTTCAACAAAATCGTTTCATTGTGAGTTAATTTCATTCAACAAAAAAAATCTTCCTAGAGAGAATATACTTCATGTTGAGGCGAAATATTTTGCCACATTTTTTATTCAAAGAGTAAAACTTATCCCTAAGTTTTGGTTAATATGTTACCATTTTTTGATACCGTTGTAGACATTTCTTTGTTGAAGAAAAAAAAGTGGTACTTATACTTGCACTCATTTTCGTTCAAATATAAATCAGTAGGTCAATGGTTAGTTCCTCACAGCAAACCCATTTCATTGATACCCGCGTTATTTACATTTTCTGTCAAAGTTTAGTTCATTTTTTAAAGTTAGTTCATGTTTTAATCAATCATATAAACAATAGAAGATGTAACAGCCCAGCTACTTCCGAAGGGCATGGTAACGATAGTCTCTCTTCAGCCGTCGTTTGTAATGTTTGACCACGACCAGGAGTATTACGGAGAAAACGACGATGATGCAACCCATTCCAATCACTGAGTGCATCCAGGCCGACGACGAGGAATCGGAAATCTGCCCGTCGTTGTTTTGGGACTGAATATTTGGTATATCACCTGGAAAAATTGAAATGTGATGACGAATTTAAGTAGAATACCAAGGAATCTTTGCATTATATTAAATGGCACTGATACATTTTTGTCATTTTGTTCATATCTCCACGTGTAATATTCACTGGCTCCGTGGAAACGGGCGTTTTGTATATTATCAGCCCCCACTTGGAAATGTATAAAAAAAAAAAATTTTAAATGAAACCCCGCCCCTCTATCGGAACAACTGCAGCAAAAAGAAACAACAAGAATAACAACAAAAACAACATTACATTAAAAACTACTAAATTACGTGTGTTCCAATACCAATATATGAAAATTCACAGTTCATTGTATCCCCGATCTTTTGAGAAAATCATGAATCTTTCGATCAAATATGAAGCAGTAAACCGCCTAAATCGAAATATACTATATATATATTTAAAAAGAAAAACCGCGTTCTTTTAGAGGCGCTCTGCACTGCACATTCTCTACCTTACAATTGTTTGTACCATAAGCAAGTATAAGCCTTAATGATATAAACTACAAATCTATGGGTCAATTGATTGCGACAACTGAAACAAACCTGCGAATGCTGCAGCGTCGCCTTTTGGTTCTTCGCCAACGTCGATGTTCCATCTGAAAGGCCCGGCCTTGACGAACTTGACGACGGGGTCGTGGTGGCCGCTGGCTCTCTTCGTTCGTTCTTCTCCAGCATCCGACAGCGTCTTGTTAAGCATCTCACCTTTAAGTTTGGCGCGCTCCCAAGCGCAGGGCTGATCGTCTGTGCGTCTTCTTTTGCGGTTGGATGGGCAAGTTACCGTACAGAAAGAATCAGTTGAGTCTTCATGACAGACGAATACCTCGCAGTGAACGTAAACCTGAAAAAAAAAAACACGTGGCAAATGCTGAACTTACAGTGTCATCCCATATTTTGACCTACAGATTAACCCAAATACATGGCCCCAATTAAACAGGTAATGAGCATTACTTATTTGGCAATGTCTGAATGAGCTATCCTTTGTTTAAAACAAAATGTAAAGCAACAAGAAAGGTTTCTAATTGTAATCTGTACCACATTTATTTGTTTAAAATCAATTGTGTACATCTCTCTCTCAAAAAAGATGTATTCGAAAAGAAAGAAACATTCCATGATATAGATAGCTATTACAATCATAAGGATGTGTTTTTAAAGAATGATGTAGAAATAAAACTAAAACTGAAATGAACGTTTAGTAATGTCCATCGATTTTACCTCAAAACAGTGCGATTTCAAGAACAATATAGATATACATGTATAACCATTCGTTTATCACACAAAAATTTTCAACATGTATGATGTAGAATATAAAAAAAATATATTGAAATACAAACCTCCTTATCATCGTCTTCAACGAATCTGAATGATCTGAGTTTAAACTGAACAGTGGTACCTTCTCCGTTAGTTGTTAGGAACGTAAGGGTATCGTCACTTGGACATCTGCGAAATAATAGAGGAATAGCACACAATAAGTAAATAGTCATAACTGCACTTTGATCAAATTAACTCGGCACAGAACAAGTCTCTAGTAGACATTAGTCGCATAATTCTCCAGCAACAGCGTACGTGAAATTTGTGAGAACCCTCTATACGCTGATAATGACGGAAGACTTTCAATCAATATTTCCATCATTATCCAATCGCCAGTCAACTCACACCAAGGGAATATCAGTGTACTGATCTTGTAAAGTCAATACAAACGAAATTTCCAGAATAATCTTAGCAGCATCTTCATAGTAATATTCACATCATCGACTCACCCATCGTCCACCAAGTCATGACTGATTGCATCTTTTCCATCTTCCGACGGCGTGGCCCAACATTCCTGCGCGACCAATTCGTTGTCGGCGACATCCGTCTCGAGCTTCAGCTGGAAGAACAACTCGTCGTTGATATCGAGATCGACCGCCCTTCCGTCCTTGTAGCGGTATTTAAAGGACGTAGTGTTATATATACCGAACGTCGTCTTGTACACGCCCGTTTCTTCCAAGTTCTTTCCCAGTACGTAATCGGTTACGGCGTAGCGGACGGCGCGGACCTCCTGGTTCCTCTTGTATGCGCATTGCAGGGGAATCTGGACGTCGACCACTCGGGTGATGACGTCTTCGAAGTAGTTGTTGATTACGCGGTTCATGTACGTGTCATAGGTGGAATTTTCCTGTACAGAGTAACAGAGAGATTTAGATTACGTACAATTAAAATGTAGTCATTTTTATAGGCTGTACAGAGTAAAAAAAAAACATATGCACATCTACGATTTCTATGACGTAAACAATTTCTGACACGTTGACGATATTGTAAGCTAGTAACGTTATGAGAGACTTTGTGGACTGGCAAAGAAAATTGGTGAAATCAATTTGACTTTTAGTAACTTTTCTAGTGCAATTTGGAAGATCGCCGGGTCTGTAATACTTGCACAATGTACACACGGACAAGCACACTACCGCCATTCCCCTATACCGGACATCTGTCAAAAAAGATTCAAGGTCAATTTCTTCACAATTCCAAACATGATAAATTTCCTTTCAGTATCTTTACAGTTTTCCAAATACCTCTGCATGAAAATATGGAAACTTTCTTATACCCATGCAGTCACATCAACGAGACCGAAACGTGATCGACTAAAGAACGACACGTGATCGACTAGAGACCGAACAAAGAAATTCCATCCCCCCGAATGGCCAAGAATTGGTAGGTTTTGGAGTCGGTTTCTAGTAGGTGTGGCGGTATGACTGAAATATGATCGCCGTGTTACCGTTTTGTTGGTGCCACAACCAGACAGCGAAGTGTTCACCCTCATCATGTCGCCATCGATGTAGCCATTGCATGTGAGATCGCCTTTCATACCAATGTCCTTCTCAGTAATGTCTTCCAGGAGTATAAGGGGGATCTGGACTTCCATGCTCGTCGGCCCACAGGTAAGCATGATCAGGTCATAGGAAGTCTTATCTGGTTGAGGGAAAAGGTAGGTGTAGAGAGAAGAAAGACATGAAAAGAGAGAGAGAGACAGACAGATAGAGAGATATACAGAGAGATACAAAGGGAGAGAGGAGGGTATAGAGACAGAAAGAGATGGAGAGAGGTGGGATGGGGGAGAGAGAGCATTAGAGATACAGATGGGGAGAGAAAATGAGAGGAACATTTGAAGAGGGATTATGGGAAAAAGAAAGCCAGAGAAAGGGTGACCAAAAATTAACATAAATTTAAGGCATAAATATATACAGAGAGAGAGAGAGAGAGAGAGAGAGCGAGCCAGGGTGTATATATTATTTTCTTAAGCTTTCAAACTTGGGAGGTGAAGTGTATCGCGCTGGATTTGCCCAATATTTGACTCTACTGTTCTTAGCTACTTTATGATGTATAGTATCAGTCACACCAAACCGACTCAACACCGACTCCAAACCGACCTATTTTGGCCATTCAGTGTAATATAATTTTTGTTCGGTCTGTTGTCGACCAGCGGAGTCGGCCTAGACAGTGTAACTGGGTTATCAGAGTAGAATGAACTATATACATATATATATCGTATGCTTGTAACGCCTGTACTAACTATCGGCTAAAAGTGTCGCAGAGTCTTGGGACTGACTGTGGCCTACATACATGTATGCCACTTTAGACCGAAGTGTTATAACATTGGTTATTATGCCTATTCTTCTTCTTCTCCTTCTTCTTCTTCTCCTCCTCCTCCTTCTCCTCCTCCTCCTCCTTCTTCTTCTTCTTCTTCTTCTTCTTCTTCTTCTTCTTCTTCTTCTTCTTCTTCTTCTCCTTCTTCTTCTTCTTCTTCTTCTTCTTCTACTACTTCTTATTCTCCTTCTTCTTCTTCTTCTTCTTCTTCTTCTTCTTCTTCTTCTTCTTCCTCTTCTTCTTCTTCTTCTTCTTCTTCTTCTTCTTCTTCTTCTTCTTCTTCTTCTTCTTCTTCTTCTTCTTCTACTACTTCTTATTCTCCTAATTATCACTATTATTGATTTTACTACTATTCTTGTTATAATTATTATCATTATTATTATCATTATTATAATTATCATTATTATTGTTATTGTTATTATTTTCATTATATCACTACTATTATTATGTTGTTGTTTTTTATTGCTGCTGCTGTTGTTGTTTGTTGTTGTTGTTGTTACTATCAGCAAATGTTGTTAACATTTTTTCTTATCATTATGCTTACTGTTATTATCATCATCAACATCAACATCATCAATATAATAATCTTCAAAATCATCATTACCTGTACAGTTGGGAGTTGCACTGGACCATTCCCCATCATCGCAGATGAGCTCGCTCTCACCAATCAGGTCGAAGCGATTATTGCAGTAGTAGTAGACCACCGTACCATGGTAGAAGCCATCGCCATCGTATTCATACTGCCCGTCGGCGGGTTCACCTGGATCTGGGCAGTTTGCTGCACGGCAAGCAATCAGTTAAGACATTAATTATGCTCTTAATGCATACCATGATGGGACATTCGCTCCAGGGATAGTTATTCTATTTCTATATCTTGGTTGTTACTGGACTTTATTCTGTCGATATTATGGAACTAAAGGTTTGGCTTGTACTTGGCTTTTACGCTAGGGTTATGGAAGGGAGAAGTAAATTGCTTTATCCAGGGTTAGAGTTAGGAAATCGATTAGAATTCTGTCAAATGTTACTGGAGCATATTTTGTAAAATACTAATATAACATAGAGCCTTTTCTCTCCCATTCATTATCGGAGAATTCAATAAACACTTAGGGAAACAGAACTATAAAACCAAAATACCCCATCCGCCACCCCGCCCCCCCCCCCCCCAACAAACAAACAAAACACAAAAACAAAGCAAAAAATGACATCATAACAATAAGAAAGCAAACATCAATTTAAAAATTTAAAAAGTAATCAAACGCATGTTTGAATTGAGTAATCTGTTTATACATACTTCCCTTCTTATTCACTTTATACCCTATGACCCATGGTAAACGTTTATTCAAATATAGTACCTATCGTCTACTTTGCAAGTTGATTTGAATAGACATAATCATTCACACTAATAAATTCACTGTATTCACTGTAAAAGTAACATCAATGTTTGTCTTCCGCGGGAGGGGAGGTCTGGAGGGGGGGGGGGGGGGGTAACATCCAAGCCCCTTTAACTAGAAGGATAGACATGGTGAGATCTTTAATATGTAGATTTAAGGCTGAATGGCAATACACTAAGCATTTTTCTTCACCATAGCATGTGACGTCGTCCTCGTCGAGTTGGCCATCGGTACAGGTTAGTGTTGTTGTGGCGGTTGAATCGCCGTTTCCTACGGTGTAATTCGCATCGCATGTAATGACGAACGACTTTGAGGTGAAGACCGGGTCTTGTTGCGTCTTGTAGTCGGAGTTGTCTACAGTGGGTGGTGTGCAGTCACCTGCCATGTGATTCGAAACGAAATTCATTATAAAATAAATGTAAAAATCAATCCACAGGAGTGAAGTCTAAACAATATGCACGACTCATTACGAGGTCAGTCCAAGTCCCCTGGCGTTGCAATTTCTACTGATTATTTAATTTAAACACATTTTCAATATTATACCAGTCATGACCAATTTTGCTGAATAAATCTATAATTATCTAAAATAAATAATGGTAAAAACCGCTTACGTAGACAGTCGCGGGGAGCGGGGCTGAAGCTACCGTCGTTACAGGTGACAGACTGCGTTACGTTGAGACCTGTAGAGTACCCGGTGTCACATGTGATCACTAGGCCTGTACCGTGCGTTACTTGAGGATTACTGGTGTTATAGTCAGAGTTGGGTATCACAGGTGGGAGGCAGTCCGCTACAAAATGAATGATTAATTAGTAATTTAACGATGCGTGATCTTATTAAACCATGCATGAAAACTGCCGGTACAGTCGTGATGTCGTTATGAGTGCATTCCTCAGAAGATACAGCATTAGGCAATAGCTTTATCTGTGCAATGGACATTGCATTGATGGTAATTCATATCGACGTGCAATATTGGTAAGCCAGCAACTTTTACAGACTCCTTTGAGTAGCCAAAATTGTTAACTGCTGGAAATGTTATTTTCTAAAGAGGTAGTATGTGGCAAATGTTATGAGAGGTCAATTATATCTTAGTCAGATCCACAGATGTCGAGATAACTTTCCTTATTTCACCCTGGCCAGTTTTACCTGCGTCACGGCATGAATCCAATGGTACTTGAAAACATGAAGGAAATTACTTGACTTTATTAAATCCTTCAATGTGGTTGATGTTTATCAGGCTTTAAAAATGATAAAATATGTAATATGTTTTCTTCTCAGCGTCGCATATCATATACCTTCGCAGGATGGAATAGATGCGCTCCAGTTGCCATCGTTACAGGTGAGCGTCGCCTCACCTACCAGGGTGTGATTGGTGTTACAGCTGAATGTTACGGTCTCCTCGTGGTAGAAGGGAGGGGCGTCACCCGTATAGGAGCCATCTTCAAAAGATCCAAAATCTGGGCAATTGGCTGCAAGGTATCATAGGAATATTTTGTTATAATTGCACTAATGATAAGGGTGGGAGGTCTTCTGGAAAATATGGGAAATCTGTGTTTAGTTATAACCCTAGAATCGTCGTCTTTTTACGACTGGATGTTTCCGTAGTCATGGTAGTCGATATGGATTAGATAAGCCTGCTTATTATCCACCCAAATGAAATTTACAATGATTCAAAAAAGTCTATCATGAGATTTTACAACAAATATATAATTTTCATTGCTTCCTAGATGTTTCTCGCATATTAAAGATATGAAAGAGTCACGTGCGATAACATGAGATAGGAAATCAAAGCTACTGTTTGTATTACTGATTTGATGTTGTCTCCATTTCTCTTTTTCTACCTGTCTCTGTTTCTGTTTGATAACCTCTTTCTTTATCTCTCTCTCTCTGTCTCTGTCTCTAGCTTCCTATCTTCCTCTCCCTTTACTATCCTTGTCTCACATTTCTCTTCCCCTGTCTTTGGTTCTCGCGCTCTCACTCTCTTTCCCACATACCCACACTCACATACACACACCCACACACACATTCACTCTCTTTCGTGTGATGCTTTCACATGTACATACCATAGCAGGTAGGATCTACGCCATCTAAATTGCCGTTATTACACGTCAGACTTGTATAGATATCCTCGCTGTTGGAGTAGCCATCATCGCAGGTGATGTTGAATGTCTCCAAATGAAACACGTCATCTTTCTTCTCGCTGTAGTCTGAATCTTCCACCACTGGAACCACGCAATTTTCTAGTGGAAAAAAAAACCCCAAACAGACGACATTATTACCACCAAATATCACATTCGGTAATGGGCACGAATCACAATGTGGAAGTCAGACAAACTCTATAATCAGAATGAAAGCTTCAACCAAAATCACCCATCGATGACAGGGAGTCAGGGACAGATTATTTTGTGTGTTTTTGTTTTTTGTTTTGTTTTTCTCCAAGGACCATGGGTATCCTCGATTGGCGAGACAACCGCATCAGTAAACAAGCGTGACTTTTGGGCCAAACTGCTCGTTCCCCCGCTGCCCAGAACCTCTATGCAAAGATTCTACAGATTTGACGCAAACAAATTAGTCAAAATGATATAACAAAAAAGATCCCAATGTTTCATTAACCTTGACCGATGATAGTTTGTGACCATAATCTGCAGTATCTTAGACGACAATCAACTTAAAAATTTTCTTGGGAATTTTTATATTTTGGGGGGAATTTTATATGACTTTTTAAAGAAACATGTGTCAAAACCATGTGAGAAAAGTAATCGGAATATGGTTTCTATGCAGCGCCGCAGCGACATGTTTGGCTCAAAGCTTACCCGTGTTTACTGATGTCTCGTAAACGGAGGTGCACCACAGTCCTCCAAAAAGCGACTGTCTCCCTGCCTGTTAACATCTTCATTCTTAGATCATGCTTGTTACTGTCAGTGTGTGATGTATTCAATAAAAATCATTTTAGTAAAAAGAATGTGCAGAATAGTTCTCTACTTCGAACCCATGAAAACAATGAACCATTTTAAAAAAAAATAAATAAAAAAAAAAAATATATATATATATATATATATCGTAAAAGAGCTATTTCATCCGTCTAGTTACCGTAGCAGACGACCCTGTCTTCGCTGAGCGTGCCGTTGTCACAGCTAACTGTAGTTTCTTGAGAGTATGGCCCCGTGGAGTAGTTCGACCAGCAAGATATCGTAAAGTCTGTTGAGTGTAAGACATCGGGTTGTTGCGTCTGGTAGTCGGAATAATCAACGACTGGTGGTCTACAGTCGGCTGCAGATTTAAAAAAAGCAAACTCATTGACGAGTTGAATAAAAAATGGTACACTCCTTCGATGCGAGTGTGTTACAGTATAATGTCAAGGACTTAATTTAGTGATTTCACGATACATCCCAAGTTGGTAAACTCGTGCATTGTAGGTGGTGCATTGCAAGCTCTTGCGTGTCCCCCAAGTGATCTGAGTTTGCTGATGCTGCAAAATAGTTCGCGCCCGTACGAAACAAGGTCTAGTCGAAAGTATATTGAGGATCAGCGAAATGTCCTTCTCCTCGGCAAAATCCGCATTGATCATGTTGATCGCTGTGATGTATACGTGAGTTGATGTGTACAAATACGGAAATCTCCGAACTCGCCTTCGCCTGGACTGCATAGAAACACACGGGCACCGCCGACTGACCGCCTTTAAAGCAGTTCCTAATGTGTCTAAAGCAGGTTGATCAAATCCTTGAAAAGACAAGAATGTGATTCAATGAATTGCTATACAAAATCCACAATCTACATGCTGAAAATTTGCTCTATTTTAACGACTCTGTTTTGTTCATCATATTTGTATGATGAAGTGCATGTGTTGAAGATGTTTAGAACCTCAACAGCTGCAGTGTTTATCACAGTACGTGTATTTGTCCGGGGGTAGATGCCAGAAAAGAGGAAACTTTCATAAGGAGGGGGAGGGTAAAATTATTGTGGGGGGGGGGGGGTACGTCCGGATATGGTGTCTTACCATAGCACGTCGGTGTGGACCCGTTGAACTTTCCATCGATGCAAGTCAGGGTTGTGTCCCGCCTTGTACCCGTCGAGTACCCGGAGTTACAGGTGATGTTGATGAGCGTAGTATGGTACACGTCGTCCTGTTCGAGGTCGTAGTCGGAGTCATCCACCACTGGTGGTGTGCAGTCCGCTACATGTCAGCGAAATATGGGGCAAAACAGTTTAAGAGCGTTAAAGCCATGCTACTATGGCAATACGAGCTTTTTTCATTGTCACAACTCTTACTAATTTGTATCTGTATCCTTTCTTCTTTTTTTTTTCTTTTTTTTTTCATTTGTTTGTTTTCTTTTCTTATTCACTTTTTTTCTAAACTTTTAATTATCATTTTTATTAATTAACTGATTCATCAATCAGTCTTACGTACGTGTGTTTTGTCATGTTTTATGGGGGTTTATCGAACATTCAACCTTGAAACTGTTATGACAAGATATTTTTAAAAGTCGTTTAAACAAAGTTTTATTTGAAACTGAACTCTATTTTCGACACCCCTCTTTCCATTATGTTAAATCATTACTTTAAGTTATGTATAGCACTGATATGTTTTACAATGAAGAACAGAGAAACAACATCCTCCTGGATGAATTAAATATTAAACAGATGCCACGTAATAGAGATTACTGACTCACCGTAACACAGAGGGACGACGGGATCAAGTACCCCATTATCACATGTTGACGTGGTGCTTCGTGTCTGACCATTGGAGAAACCGGTATTACAAGTCACAGTGATGATGGCGCCTGATTCGAGGAGAGGAGATGACGACGTAGCGTTGGAATTCGGTATCACGGGCGGTTTGCACTTGCCTGAAAAGAAAAAAAAAGAAACAAGAAACGAATGAAATAATGATTTTCATTGTCTTACAGTTTAATGTTTCGAAATTTGACATGGGACCTGGAAGGTTTATCTGAACATGGGTGTATTTTAGTAGGTTACAAAAGAGAACAATAAACGAGACAATGTCACTTGATCGTCAATTGCTACATTAAACATGCCGAAGCATTTGTATGCACGCGGACATTAGATTCAGCAGACCGTTGAAAGGACCTTTTAGGAAAACTTTTTTGTAGAATATCTGTGACCGCGTTTGCTTATACTCAATCATCGTTTAATAATACGGTTGTTTGAAAATAAATTTGATTACATCAAGATATGAAGGATAAATGAGTGAATTCATGAAAAAAACAACAACAAAGAAAGACAGTTACGATTCGAAAAAAAAAGTTATTTATCGACACCTCTAAATGATGCTGAAAACAAAAAGAAACAGTCTTTGAAAGTCAGAAACAAAATGGCGGATTCGGAACTTACCTGAACATACCGGCGGGTTATTATCGTACGAACCGTCTGAACACGTAATCTGTGATTGGCCAATCAGCGTGAAGTTGTCGAAGCACTCGAAAGTGACCTCCTCCAAGTGGAAGAAAGGGCTATCACCACTTAGTATTTGACCGTTGTCTGGATCAGATACATCGGGACAATTTTCTGTGATTTGGGTTACGGAAACAAACATATCACACATGACGTATAAGCTAATGTTAAGCACTATTCATTGTACACAAAGAGCAAGCACAACATGCATATGTATTCATCAGATGTATTATTCTTCATTTGTAATCTAACAATCTAACAATCTGGCATGAAATCAGAAAAACAACAACAAACAAAAAAATACTGTAGGCCGTATATATGAAAAGAGCTAAACAGATTTGCTGTAATTAAAATAATTTTTAATTACAGCTTGATACTTCCAATTTTCTCTAGTCGTTTAAACAATTTTCTCTAGTCGTTTTTCTATAATAGTTGCCCTAGGTGATATCAGGTTGCTATTTTTCTTCGGTAATTGCCCTTGAGAAAGGTGTCCTGATAAAGACAGACCCTCCTCATGGCATCTTACCGTAGCATATTGGGTTATCTTCCGGGAAGGTTCCATCATTACACGATAGAGTAGCATTCTGAGAGTCTGGACCAATGGAGTAGTTAGCCCAACAGTTAATGGTGATGATGGTGGTGTGGAATACATCAGGTTGTTCAGTCCTGTAGTCGGAGTAGGGCACGACTGGCGGCGTGCAGTCCTCTGTAGTTAGAGATTGAAAGAAGTAATTATGAATATTTCGGATTAAACTTTGACATATTGTCATCAATCAGATAATAGAAGTATCGTCTTTTTATCCTTTACCACGTTTAGCACAAGTAAACCAAAATGTCAATAATCATTTACCATTTACCCATTGCCTACTGAAAGTGGGCGGTCCTTGTATTAAGCCTATAGGAATGGGAAAATTCAGAAGTCAATAGGTTAATTTTACATTTTTTTTACTATTCAACTGGTTAAAGCGATTTAAACCGCCAAGATACAAAAAGAGCCAACATAAGGTTTGTATTATAAAAAAGATTTTTGTTTTCTTTGAATTCAAACTGTTGTTATGTATTATGATCGTAAATACCTTGACATACTTTTCGTATCCAGAGAATATTAAAAAGGGGTCGAAAGATAAAACTTTGCCTCGAGAAAATGAAAACAGTATAATGGGAGGATACAAGAAGAATGGGTGGAAATCTAGAGGAAAATAAGAGAACCAGAAGAGGTGGGAAGGGGAGAGGGATCTTGCAGGAGGAAAGGGGGGGGGGGTATTTCTCAAGATCATGCAGAGGACTCAAATTTATAAGCCATCGTACATTAGGGGGCTCAAGGAAGGTGTGAAAATTTACCGGTTGAAAATTCAGCCAGAGATAAAGCCTATAAAATGAAATCATCTCCATTGAAAAAAAAAAAAAACAGTAAAAATATATTTACATATTACGTAACATCATTAATGCAGAATCTTACCGTAACATATAGGAAGGGTGTCAGGGGACAGTTCACCGTTATTACAAGAGAGCTCTGTCGCTCTGGTTGTACCAGTGGAGTAACCAGTGTTGCAAGTTATGTTGAAAGTTGTATTGTGTGGAACTGTGACACTCGATGGATAATCCGAATTAGGTACCGCATTCACAAAGCAATTCGCTGAAGAATATTAAAAAAAAAAAGCATAAGTAAATATGTTGACAGTAAGCCTACACGGCTGAAATTAAAATTTTGAATTCTCGATATATAAAATGCCATCATTGTGACGTACGTAAAGCTAAACGCTTATTAGTAGTTTCAGACTTCTCCAGGGAAGAGGGGAGGGGTGCTATTTAAGTAGGGTTCAATTGAACCTGCAATACTAAAAGCATTGTTTTATATGCCACGAATACATTGGTTTATTAATGGAGAGAGTCCATGCATTACACTTGAATATTATTATATCATTTTGCAGTCACACGCCAAACTAATACATGTAATGACCATCTTGATCATAAATGTAGCCCAACAGTGCGCAGATTCAGTGGCTTGGGCACGCTCTTCGCATCTCCTTGTCAAAATGTTACGAATAATGGATACACATAGATTCAAAGGTTTTTGAGACGATTCCCCCCAAAGAAGTTATAAGACTTTTATCATTAACCATTAACTTCCATTATTTCATTGTTTGTCATGATACCACTACGATTACAAATCCTAAACACCAATATCTAACACCTGGTGTGTCTACCTTTGCAGACTGGTTCATCGTCAGTCCATTGACCATCATTACACGTGATGGAGGACGATCCAACCAGGGTGTAACCATTGTTACACGTGTACGACACCTGCTCGTTGTGGTAGAAAGGTGTTGTGTCGCCTGAGCGGACTCCATTGTCAAAACTATTACTCAGAGGATCGCAGTTCGCTGTATTCGGATGAAAACGTTTATGAAATAAATGTTAAAGAGGACAATAACTCTGGTAACAAAGCCTAACAAACGGACGCAAAGGCCAATTGAAGAAAAACAGTAGGAAATGAATGATGGCAAAATGAAAAGGATACATAGAAAGTACTTTCGCCGCTACTTGGTGTAGTTTTATTTATTTTTAGACAAATACAACGGAAGGATCATTTATAGCCACCCTAAACTCTATAAAGCAAAAACCAGTAAAAAAAAAAAAAAGGTTAATGAACCGTTGAGCAAAAGCGGTGAAATTATTTTAATGCCAGTTTCGTCTTTCTTTCTTTTTCTGTCAATTGGAAATTTCACGAGTGGAACGAGGACGAGTGTAAAACGAATGAGAGCTCGATTTTCTTATTTTTACCGTCTTATAGCGAGTCAGACGTCAATTTTAAAAAATGGCATAATTTTGAGCGGGAATGGAAGTTGATTACCATAACAAATCGGAGGTGTGCCTTCAAATGAGCCATCGTTACACGTCAAGTCCTTATCGGTGCCGGTGCCGGTCGAGTATCCGGGGTCACATTCAACCGTAATAGTGGAGGCATGGTCGACGGGGGGTTGCTGCACAGAATAATCGGAGTTGTCCACGACAGGCGGGTTGCACATACCTATCAAAATATTAGAAAATATGCGAATTTTGATTTTAAAAAAATTTAAAAGTATTATTGTGGAGAAATATTTTCTTTACGTTTTTAAAGATGTGTTCAATGTAATTAAATCTGATTTCTATGCATTCCAGTTTAGTTTCTCTGCACAGTTATCAAGTGTATTGAATCCGAATTTTATGTTTTATGACAATTGTCAGCTTATTCAACTTTAAAATTAATGAAACAGGGGTCGTAAAGTAAAGTGGGAGATTAAGGTGGAGAGTGGTTTGATTATTAATGAAAATTATTCTCTTCGAATAAAGAGGAAACTTAAAACCTAAAAAATACTTGTCGGTATACCAAGATAATTAAATCAAAGAAAATATAGCCACCGGAAAAGGTAGGAAAGAACTGCATAACGAAACCGATAGGCAAAGAAAATTATGTCAGGTATTAACCCTTTCGAGACAACTGACCACGTTTTGTGGTTTGGCTCAATAACTTTTGATTCAGAGCTCTAAAAAATATAGCAGATGCATGAGTAGAAAGAGCAAAAATTTCTACACACATTGTTTCCATTTTTGTTGCATGACCATATTGCGTTTGATACAGGGAATTTTAAAAAGGAGAATAAGCTTGAAAATCCTTAAATTGGCAACACACTGAGAGGTTCAAAATCACTATTTTTATCAAAATTGGCAATTTTTTTCAACTTTCGACTAAGCTTCTAATGATGCATATTGTTTTCAAAGACATTACATTTTGTTAGAACCGTGTAGCACTAAAAGAAAAATATTATTGTTGCCAATTTGAAGAACAAAATGTGATCAATTTAGCCCTGTAATAATTCCTGTCCTGAAAGGGTTAAGAGTGAATAAAAATATTTCAAAAGTCAAGAAAGTAGAAAATGATTGAGAAGAGAAGATTATTCGTACAAGAAGACTGATTTCGAAAGAAATTGACAAAACATTATGCAGGCTCGTTCACTTTGCTATTTAAAACTAAAAATGCCCCCCCCCCCCAAAAAAAAAAAAAAAAAAAAAAAAAAAAAATGAAGGAAAAAAATCGTAATAATAAAATAATAGTTTTAAAAAGTTAGATTGGGAGAGAGTTAGAGGTGTAATGGAATCTTACTGTAGCAGGTGGGGATGGCTGATGGATCAAAGTATCCATTGCGGCATGTTGTTGTGGATACGCCAACCAAAGTATAGTTCGTATCACATTGATAGGTGAGAACTTCTCCATTACTGAAGGAGGATTTATCCGGAACGACTTCTCCGTTATCCAAATTTGGCTTGCTGCAATCGGCTGTCATTGAAACAGGGTGAAATATAGTCAAATATCATATCAAGGGATGTTTTATTCTACATTTCCTTTGCACATGATTTCAATGAATCAAAATATTTCATCTGATAATACAAGAAAATAGTAAAGAACGGTTCTGTTTGAATTTTGTCAAAAAACAATCTGAGTTGTATGATTAGCCTACACTGATAATGTTGAAATATGTTGTATCAGAGATGTGTAGTATGTAGGGCTATACTTTCGTGATTCGAAAGCAAAATCGACAACAATCGAAGTATTGAGGCCTCACATTCTTTCATCTAATTTAATGCAAATAATGAGATTATTTGGGTTCAAATAATCAAACTACCACTCATTCAAGTAGGCTAAATAAACAAATGGTACATATCAAAGCATTTAACTTCCTTTCTAGATTATCATTATGTCTGATATCAAGGAACAGATCAACAGAGGAGGGTGGAATTCCTGGGGGGGGCGGAATAAACAGCTCGTAGCATTATTTTATCTTTGTTGGGAGTTGAGGCTCAGACAGGAGGGGGCATAATCCACTGGGTACGCCACTGGTTAATTGAATACATTGTGATTATTATTCCCCATATGCCCCTTTCTTTTTCAAGAACATAACAAAAATATATACAATATACACACTATGCATGTCGTATTAGCCGTATTAACGGTGTGTATGATAGAAAAACGATATTCGTCATAAAAGTAATGAAAAGAAACCAAGAACGTAGGCAATTTTGGTTGTGGTGTACATTAAAGAAACATAATTTTGTCACATTGTGAGACATAAACGTAAGAGAGTCTACTGGTATTAAAGAGCACAGGATGCATTTCACATACCCCTGGCTGATATTACCTGGGGCCTGTAACATAAAGAGATACAATCAATCTTACGATCAATTGTAACTCTTCAGTACATGGTTTACCATAGACTTATACAATTGATATCAATCGTAAGATTGATTGTATCTCTTTATGTTACAGGCCCCTGGTATGACTACTGCATTCACCTTCGCAAGTCGGTGTAGTGGACGGGTTCCAAACTCCACCTGACTCGCAGACTGCTTCCGATGGGCCGACCAGTGAGTACCCATCGTCGCAAGAGTAGGTGATTCGGGTATAAAGGTCGTATGGACTATCGGGAGAGATACTTCCGTATGCTGGGACTGTCGGGTCGGGGCATGTAGTCACAGCTATATAACACATAATGAAAGAAGTATGCAATAACTCACAATAATTAATTAACTAGTTCTTTAGGGCAAGCGTATAAATTGGAGACCCGGCCACATCAAGTGGAGAGTCCCTTTATTATAACAGTTTGGTCATGTATATGGGGAGGCTGTAAAGGATCCTTTGTTTGTCTCTATCTTGTCATAATGGGCAATCGTCAGAAGCATTTATTCACGATAAGAATATATTTCAATTAGCAATGCTGACACTGCTCAAGCTGTTAAAAGGTTAGGGTTAAAGAAAAAAAAATCAGTACAAAGGATAAGTTATACATAGTATGATTTTAATCCAATCACTGTTTGTCGAAGAAAATCGATATACACATTGAAAATTTCGATACCTAATCGATCCTGATTTTTTTCTCCTTGTATGAGGGTTGTGATAAAACAACAAAAAACATCAACAAGAACAACTGTTTAGCTATTTAAAGGAAACAAACCAATATACAAGATTACGCATAATGACGATTTGAATAATATATATGTTAAAACTTTATAAAGTGTCACAGAAGACCTGTAAACTAAAAAGCATTAGCAGATTCCATTGTCATGATTGTGCGTATACAAGAGTTAGATATTACTTTAGATCATAGAAAAACCTCATGCGAAATTGGATACTAATCATTTGCTATAATAATTAATATGTAGATGATGTGAAGCCTACGAAATGGCAGTAGAGCAGTATGCCAGTATAGGAATCAAGAATGGTCTAACGGTAACGTCTGATGGCAGCTCCCTGTATTCGCCTACAAACTTACTCTGATCGGACGCAGGTTCGAATCTCAGTCACGTCTTTCGGATAGTGGCGTTAAAGGTTGGTCCCAGAGGTAAATAATATTTGATTGATACACGTCTGTAAAAACCCAGTTAAACACACACACACAAACAACACAATTTCAGTGAACCAAAATATCGAAAGCTCTGGCAAGATGACTGGATGTATAGAATTATCAACGCGAAATATACTAATTATGTGATATGATTTTGCATTCACATTCTACATGGCATACCGATATGGGCAGTATGCTGTGTCCACGGAAGAAGACGACACACATATTATATGTCTGAATATTTAAACATGTATGTGGTTATGGGGACATTCGCATTTTTATACGTCATCCGAAATGTCCCCATAGCCGGGCTCGATGTCCGCGTAACCGGGTTGTTTTCACACTGACGGAATAAATCGCATTGTTATAGTTCCCCATAACCACAGTTTTGTATATTTTGTCGTACATGTATTCATGTACTTACGGAACTGGTCGGGCATATGGGAATGGCTAAAAAAAGTTCAGAACCACTGCAGCAATAGATAATGAAGTTAATATAAACTCCATGCATGTCCTAATTCGCAAGAACATTAACAGGTGATGCGTTTCTTACCTTCGCATGTTGGTCCAAACGGGAAACCCCAAGCCCCATTGTTGCAATCGTTGAAAGGGGGTCCCTTCAGATCACCGGTACATTGAAAGGTCACTCCGGATCCGCTAATATAGCAGTTTTGTACTGGATCTATACTACCCCCGGAACCTAGAACTGGTGGTATGTCGCTGTAACAGCATTCTAAATGAAAGTTTAAAACACATATTAGCGAAAACACACGTCGGCTTCATATTCACGCCCATACAATGTCTTTTGTTCTAATTCGATATTTTTTAATATGTATTTTTAATTTCGTGATATATAGATAATGTATATGATTATTAGATTTCTATTTAAAAAAATAATTATTTGGTTTATTTGATATAGATTAAAGCCGCTGGCATTGTGAATAAAAATACATAAATAAATGGAAACAATGAAACCATATAACTTCTCCTTTATTTTGTTACCGTACTATGATTCGAAACATAGGTAAATTCCATTGCGTCTCTATTACCAATACTGATAAACAATCACACCCAATACCAATTGCAAAAAGTACTACAAATGTGATGATTAAAATCGAATGCGCGAAATGCAATAAATGTGAAAAGTTTGATACAAAATCTTACCCGATTATAAAGATTGTCCTAAAGATCTAGTACTATGGCAGCATGATGACAGCCACGAGCAACATAAAAAGTCACAGATTGTATTGCATGATTTGGTACTCAAAAGATATTTGTGAAATTATAGTCTTGTTTCCGTCTTATAAAGAACTCCAATCAATCACAAATTTACGGTATATCTCTTATGTGTAGAGCTGCGATTCATATAAATTTTCTAATGAAATTCCAAGCAAGCGCAACACTTTAATATAAAACGGGGTTTTCGACCTCATCATGACAGGGACATATGGATAACTGTTTATTATACATTCAGGTCTTTCTTTAAATCATCTTACAGTTGTAAGGAACACAGAGGCGATGCATTTTCCGATGTCAAGATTCTGTGTCTCTTTACGATAGCTCATTAATTAATATCCGTCAATTATTACTAACAGTAACTTTTCAGGCACTTTTGTTATTACCTAGTTTATGTTTAGTATAGATTACTAAATTAGATCATCTTTAATGAAATATTAGTTGTGCAAAAGAAAAGATAATAATAAATATGTATTACGTGTTCCTGTGCACGTCGTTCCATTGTCTGTTTAAAAAGAACATAAAAAGGGAAAAGTAAATCAAACAATTCAATAGATAAAAAATATGTCAGCAAAATTGTTGAATACCATCTTCAACAAAAGATTATAAAAAGATTAATAAAAAATCAAAGATTACGCGTATAATACAAGGCACATGTTAGTACAGAAGACTTGTTGACAACGGAAGGGAAAGCAGTGATTTAAATGACTATGTCAGATCCGTTTTACTTATCAGGAAAGAAAATGTACACATCTTTTATTTTGTTCAAAAAAGATATGACTTTCCCTCGTTTCATCAACATTCTGGGGACACGACATTTGCTCCTCCGACATTTGCTCCGCCGTCCATATCTCAAAAGATCAAAGCTTAAGGTCAAGGTCATGATTTTTTTTTTTTTTTTTTGGTTACGGTTACGGTTAGGGTTAGGTCTAGATTTAGGATTAACATGGCAAAGTTAGACCGGAGCAATTGTCGCAGGAGCAAATGTCATGGAACCCAACATTCTATCTTATACACGAATGTTAATGGTTTCAAACTAACAGCTTTTTATAAATTTAGATGTAAAGAGTATTCTTGCATTTCACGTATCGTAATTTCTGAATAAAGTATAAAATAATGATTTTGTTACTCACCATTTGTGCAATCACCCTTTACATCTGAGAAGAAAAGGACAAAAAAGAAATAATGCAAAAATTTATTACATGTCAATGACTCGGACATTTTATTTATCAAATACGCTGGTGGGATCATGAAATGATATTCCATTTTATCTCATGACCAAACAATGAGGGGTGAATTACAAGTTTTCATTTCTCTGGGTCATGAAACTCTTTAATTTGCACAAAATGATCTAACATTTTTAAATGTAGCAAAACAAAAACAAAAACTCTTCTCATAAATTATTTCACTGAAACAATCAATATAGACTTATTTACAGTCAAAACAACTGTTACTAGAAATATCGGTTGTACGCAATTTGGTATATAATGATAGTCTAGCAATAAACCTTACGAAATCTAATGAGGGGTAATAATACGATAGTGTATACGCAAATGAAATAAGGTTGAAAATACCTTGAGGCCTAACCTAGATCTACCACAAATTTGAATGACATTGCACGGAAGTTATATTGTTATAAATGATAAATGTAATAGTTCGGGAAATGTATAACGCATGTAATAGTACTTACTACTAATTAATCCAAGGCTGAGGAAGACTAATCCACATACAACGAAAATTTTCGACATAGTCTATTAAAGGGTCTGCTTTTATTCAATAACTAAACCATATTTCCACTGAACACGAAAGCACACGAATTCACAAGGTTAGCTGAAGCTTGTAAGCGGTGCTTTCGAAACAAAATGGCCGCCTCAAAATCGATCACCGGCTCCGTTTTCTTGAGTAAGACGTGACTAAAGAAAAAATAATAGGTACTTGTGATGAAAGATAGACGGGGCGCAAAGGAATGAATATACTAAACTATAGGCACCTTTGCTTTCGTCACACACCTATGTGGTGTGGTTTGATGAGGATATCTGGAATGCCTTATCAGATAAAACAAACGAACAAAATTCGGGCAAAGTTTTCATGGGCCTCTTACGCATTCTAAGGATGCAAAGGCTTCTTTCGTTTCGTTGATGATTAACTACGGTCAATAATAATTTTACCCGAGGGCTTGATTCTTTTTTCGCGACGCCTATCCCTTCCTACTTAATCTTTAATGTGTAATTATTCGTGTTTATGTTGACTAAACATCCGTGATTGGTTGCGTTAAGATTTTGTGATAAGACTAAGTATGATTGTACGAATTTATGTCGGGAAATGAAGAACAAAATTGTCACGCCGGATGAGGTCAGAAATATGTTTGTTTTAAAGTGGCTTTTACGTATGCTCAGCGTTTTGTTTTGTTTTTTATGCACATTAACCGTAGACGTATTTCCCTCTTTTTTAAAAAACATTTAATGCAGCCTAACAGTTGCTATATTTCAATCGATCTGCATAATTAATTATTGCCCATAAAGGCAAACAGGTATTCATTTATGTATTACATTTATTCCATTTCTTTATTAATTTATTTATTTGGTTCTAAGACGACCACCCCCCGGACAACTACCCCCTAGGGCAACCACACTCTATGACAACTACCCCCCGGACAACTACCCTCAGACAACTACCCCCTAGGACAACCACCCTCTAGGACAATTAACTACCCTCCGGACAACTACCCCCAGGACAACCACCCTCTAGAAAAAAGTACCACAAAGTGGACTTAACATCACATTGAACAACGCTCGCTCGCCAAAATAGAATTAACATGGCCTTTAGTACAATTTCTGCCCCGACCTGCAACAATATAACCCAGATAATATACCAAATTTTATTAAAAGAAAAGTGTTTGTTTTCGCTTATGCTTGCTCGCTTAATTGTTCCTACTCCAACCTCCAACAATAAAACATAGTTTGTAACATAAAAAAAAACTAGTTTATGTATACTAACTATATATTTTTTTAAAGCGTTTTTTGTGTTTTTTGTTTGTTTGTTTTTTTGTTTTTGCTCGCTCGCTACGTTCGCTGGCCGAAATGGAAGTACCACTATATAATAGCACATTGAATACGATGGTGCCCGCCCCGAGTTACTAATACTCCTAATTGTAAAATATTGCTTTAGATTTCTCCTATGCATGAAGGCAGATATTCCCATGTGCAATATCAACTCTCTATTGGACGTTCTGCATGGTCAGCAATTAAGGGGGGAAGGGACGGAAAACAAATATTCCAGCCGTTTGTCCCCACCCCCCGCCCCCCTACCCGAAAATTAGAAATACCAGATCTTCTGTCTAAACATGCTAAATTGTGATTACCTCTTTTTGGATTTACCTGTTAGATCAAAAGTGCACTAAAACTGCGCAATTTTTTGTCTCCCTTGGTCGAAAAAAAATTCGGCAAAGTTCTGGCAAATTTCGGCAAAAATTTCAGTAAATTTGGGCAAAATTCGACAAAATCCTCTATTAAAATACCTGACACTAAAAAAACATTGGGAAAGTTAATTGAAAGTGAAAGAAAATCATGTTCACACACGACATAATTTCCTGCCAGTGGAATTAATGCTTTGTTTGTATGTTTCCCTTTCAGTGTATGATTTCAGTAACCATTATTATTAAAGAGGAATCAAAAGACATATTTGTTGGTATTTTAACAATATTGCATAGCTCTAAAGCGCATACAGCAGTTTTAATAATTATGCGCTATACAAGTGAAAGTTATAATTATAATTTGGGGCCATAGATTCTGTCTGAATTTTACACGCAGACCGTTGTAGAGTTATTTTAAGTGCGCCTTTTCAGTAGGAAACACGGCAAGATATTGGATTTATTATTCGTGAAAATGCACAGGCCTAGTTATACTCACCAAAACCGGTCCCTTGGTTATAACCCCCAAATTTCCAGAAGATCTTACTGTGGCAGGGGCCGTGGAGCGTTTTTGAAAGTGGGGGGGGGGGGGGGGGGGGGCTGATCTGATTTCACTCATTAATGACAATTTTCGAGCCTTTTTTCCGATATCTTTTTTAACATGTCTACTCAAAAAAGCGGCTCCGCAGCCCATGTGTCGAGAGCAACCTCTTATACCCTTCCCGGTTGGTATTTACCTTTGAAAAAAAAAAAAACAGTCACATAATTTTTCGCCCAAATTTGATGGAAAAATTCAACAGTACAATGCACCATCAAACTCCGAAATTAAACACACAATTTTTAAAACAAAAAATTAATACCAGGGAACCCCCCCCCCCCCCCGGTGCTCAAGGGTATAGGCACATTCAACTGCAATCATATAATTTTCACGTGGTATGGTGAATTTGAACATTATAATGCACCAAAATCCTTCTATTTATAACCAGATTTCCGAAAAGTTCTTACCGTGGGAGGTAGATACCCCCTCCTCCGGATACTCATTATATCCTTACTGATGTTTGGTCACCCCCCCCCCCCTCTCCACGTCCTCCCTTGGCCGAAATCAGTTTAAATGCCGTCGAGTATCTGGGAGTTGTAACTGTTTTGGGGATAGATGACCTACATGCCATGAGTGAGAGTATGTTGCTTGTTGTCCACTTGATAATTACCCTAAGTCGTCATTGTCCTGGGCTAGTTATTTGGGTGGTAGTTACCTTAGATGGTAGTTGTCAAGAAGATATCCTAGAGGGTGGTTGCCCTAGGGGGTAGTTGTCTGGGGGGTAGTTGTCCGGGGGGTAGTTGTCCTAGAGGGTGGTTGTCCTAGGGGGTAGTTGTCTGAGGGGTAGTTGTCCGGGGGGTTGTTGTCCTAGAGGGTGATAGCCCTAGGGGGTAGTTGTCTGGGGGGGGGTACTTGTCCTAGAGGGTGGTTGCCCTAGGGGGTAGTTAGCTGGGGGTAATCATCCTAGAGGGTAATTGTCCTGGGGGGGGGGGGTGGGTTGTCGTCCTAGAAGGTGGTAGCCCTAGGGGGTAGTTGACCTAGAGGGTGGTTATCCTAGGAGCGGTTATCCGGGGGTTGGTTGTCCAGGGGGTAGGTGTCCGGATACGTACTTATCTATTTATTTCTTTATTTGTAATTCATTTATCTATTTATTTTTAAAAATTTAATCCATTTATCTACCTACTTTTGGGGGCGATTAATGGAAAGTCGATAGTTTGGGGCCGACAGGTCTGGTATGAGGAACTATTTTTGGTAAAGATTAGGGTTAGGGTCATTGTATTCAAATCCAAAGAAGAAGCAAAATATTTTAGTATACCAATGGTTAGTGAATACAGGAGAGAATATCGACGGGAAGGGATGAGGGGCGGAGGGGTGGGGAGGGGTATGTAGAGGACTCTTACCGTAGCAGATGGGGGAGGGTATGTAGAGGACTCTTACCGTAGCAGATGGGGGGAGTGGATGGAACAAAGGCCCCATTACGGTATGCTGTTGTGTATACGCCAACCAGAGTATTGTTCGTATCACATTGATAGGTGGACACCTCTCCGTTACTGAATGTGGCTTGGTCTGTAATCACGCCCCCATTAGTCGAAGTTGGCTTGGTGCAATTTGCTGTCCTGAAAGGGCGTAGATTGAAATCATCGATCTCTACCAGTGGATGAAGCAAAGCCCTCTACGATTGATGCGACCTGTCGCCATGTTGGGGCTCGCAGGAAAACAGCGCCGCTTTACTATTTCAATACGAATTTATGCATTTTTAGAATCAAATAATTCAGCACTGTAAAGTCTTTTTCACAAATTAACTGTCTGTTACGAATTCCACAGGTGATTTAATATGAAAATCAGTGTAATTTTTTTTTTTTAAATCAAAAATCAAATCATGTATGTTTTGCGTAGGCCGTGTCCCACCTATTGCGTTCGATTATAAAATTGGTTTTGGTTTTGTTTGCTACACATGGCTCAATAAATTAGGGAGCGAGAACGTGGAAGAGGGGGTAAAATTAATGATTACGGGCGAAGATGTAGTAGTCCCATAATGAAACAGAAATAAGCTGAAGGGGACTGTAATTAAGGATAGTCTATCGGATAGAGAGAAAGAGGAGGGTTGTGAAACTTATCAAGGAGAAAGACTGAAAGACAAAGCACCGGTGGGGAGAGAGACTGGTTCAAGATCATGAATGAAGAGATACTAAAGAAGGACAAGGAGATACTACTGTGGACTATTATCATGAGACAAACTGAAGGAATGAAGGGTTGAATGGGCTATAATGAAGGTTAAAGTTGAGATAAACGGAAAAAAAGTTTTGATAAAGGAAACGTATAAAGAGAGAAAGATTAATGAAGGAGAAAGAGAGAATTATAATGGAGAGGGAGAGAGAGGGAGAGAGAGGGAGAGAGAGGGAGAGAGAATGATTGAGAAAGGGAGAATAAGGAGAAAATTAAGGGATACCACATGCCGAAGGGCAAAACACATCGATAAACACATACATGTCAAACACATTCAAAAGGAGACTGAATAACAAAATCTTTCAATTTTAGAACACTGAAACTCGTTTTTGTGGAATGATACTCAGTTTTTCTTTTCACTTTCTCTGTGCTTATCACACGGTATAGGGCTCCTAATTTGGTTGTGCGGCCATACCAACTGCTTATATAGAGCAGTGCGTATAATGCTATATCCACGTGGTAGACATCAATGATTGAAATGTTAAAGAATGGTGTCTTTTAAGATCCCTTGCAACCCAAAAGCAAGTTTATTCCTGTTGATGTGCAGGGGTGCATACAACTTGTATTTTGTTATTCAATCAAACATCTAAATATGATTCTGCGGTGTGCACTCTGATTCTGCTAATGATATGTACTGTACTGTACTGATAGAGTAACTGTATAGTGTTGAAAATTGTGGACCTTTTTACTATGTTGTGTAATACGCCTATATTGTGTCGATGTCATGTTATGTTTTGTATGTTTTGTATAATTTTCCACTGATTTCGTATGTATTATTCATGATTTTTTAATTTCATGTTCTTGGTTTTTTTTAATATACGATCACAATGTATGTAAAAATAACATACTAAATTTCCTTGATATTATTGATGGCCGAATAAAACTGAAGTGAATTGAATTGAATTGAATTAATATCAGGAAATTAGGGTACTTGTCTAAACATTATAATTCTGGCCTCTTGTTTACATTAAGTGCTCTGGAATTCCAGCTGTAATGCACAATGATTTTTATTTCCCTCTTTTTAAAAAATTGTTTGTTTGTTTAACGACTGATACCAACAGATTTTTTGGTCTTGAATTTTGAAAAATTGAAAATCTCAATAAACCTTTAAATCTTTATTCGAAGAAGAGTATTGGACTAAATGTCATGAGTTGCAAGAAACTTGCAATCAATTGCAAGTCAATTTTAGGTCCCAAATCAATCATAAGTCTTGCAATCAATTGCAAATTTGCAATAGATTGCTGGTCTGCTTCTTGCAACAGAAAGTACAAATTGATTTGCTATAGTTAAAATTGATCTATCAATTGCAAATTTTGCGATTGATATGTGCAATCGATTGCAAATAAGTTTCTTGCAACATTCCCTTAGGGGGTGTGGCAAGAAACTTGTTAGTAAATGTCATAACAATTGCTTAAGAAAAAGTCTCATTCCATGCAATATAATACCGAGTATTCGTTTATTTGTTCATCAAAAATATATATAGTGCCCATGCATATAATCATTCAACTTGTAGATCATTGACTAACAGATTTATTAATCACTTTCTTCAACTTTCTTGAAAGGGTTAGTAGTGGTGTGTGCAAACACTGATAAATATGGGGGAATCCCACTAGACAGGCCAGGAGGTGTATCATACAGCCTGCGTTGCATGTTGCCATCGGATTATGCATTTGAATTTCTTACAATTGTTATAATATATATGTTATAATAATAATAATAATAATAATAATAATAATGAATAATAATGATAATAATTATTATTATTATTGTTATTATTATCATTATATTATTATTATTAGTAGTAGTAGTAGTATTATTATTATTATTATTATTATTATTATTATTATTATTATTATTATCATTATTAATATTATTATTATTATATATAATAATAATATAATAATATAATAATTATTATTATTATCATTGTTATTATTATAACAATTTTAAGAAATTCAAATGTATATTGCGATGTTAATGTCAGCCATCACTTTGTGTTTTCATAGAGTCCTGATGAAGATCACAGATCGAAAGCTTAATGAATAAAGGAGGATAATATCAAAAAGCTATGACCGTCTCATAGTTATTATTCATTTCACTATATCTATATATATATACCCCTCAACAAAATTTGAAAACTCATGTTTCATCGATTATATCTCTCTTACCATGGATTAATCATCGCTTTGTTTAGGACAGTTAGAAAGTGTGTTTATTGCTCTTTAAAATGATACCATATTTGTCAGGGGCGGATTCAGGATTTTGTAAAAGAGGAGGCACAAAGCTGGAAAAGTACACGATTGAGGAGGCATTTTTTTTTTTTTTTTATTGTGTATGTCAATTGTGTTTCAAAAGGGGGCCGCGGCCGATTCGGCCCCCCTGGATCCGCCCGGCCCCTGATGATTTTTCAGTCATGGAATGAGCAGTAAATTAGAATAAGGGGAAGGCTCAACTGTGAAAAGTTGCAAAGTGCACTGGTAAGCAAGGGAATTGTTATGCAGAGCACTCTTTTTTCTTTGACATGAGAGAGTGTGTTCTTTTTTTAATGACAGTGGGGCTATGTTCCAAACTGCATGGTTATCCATGAATGTCATTTTCCAAAGAATCCTAAAAAATGAAACTAATGCAATATAGTTACATATCAGGCAATATTCGCTACTGCTACTTTCCAAAGTATCATGGCTAGGTTAAAAAATGTTTAAAATGCCCGGGAAATAGGGCTACTCGATGCTGGAGTTCTCCAAATAGATGGTGCTGCGAGTAAGTCCCAGCACCATATCCACGTTGAAAACAAAGTTCCGAGAAAGTAGTCATGAAAGACAGTCAAAGAAGCTGACATAAAAAATAATAATAAAAAAAAATACTGAGCGATAAGACCACTTCACCACCATGATCACCCTCTCGGCAAAGAAAGAAGAATGCACAGCCCAACAAGAGCACCGCATTTTGCAATTCTTCACTTTGAACTTGCCCCTTTTATACATGCTTTATATTTTGATGTATTGCACATTCCATGACTGAAGAATCATAACAAATATGGTATCACTCTAAAGAAGATTAACACACCTGCTAATGATACTAAACAGAATGATGATTATGCTATGACTATATATATATATATATATATATATATATACATATATATATATATTGCTTATAAGCAATCATACTTGAGTTTCCAAACTTGTTTTGAGGATGGGGGGGGGGGGGGTACTTGTTTTTCCAAGGGTTCGTAATTCCGTAACACAAATTTCCCACAGCAGGGGTTCATAATTCTGAAAATGAAATACTGTTCATGATGTGAACATTTAATGCATTATTCCGAAGGTTCGTAATTCCGAAAATGAAAAAAAAGTTTCATAATCCAGAAGGTTCGTAATACAGAAAATGCAATAGAGCCCTATTTCATTTTCGGAATTACGAACCGTCGGAGTAGCGAGCCTTCTGAAAAACGAACCTTCGGAATTATGCACTCTTAAAATGTTGGGTAAATTTAGTTGGGTAACTGCTGGTTGGTTAAAAATATTCCCAATTCTGGGCTATTATTAACCAACTGGACACTCGAGTGGTGTAACCAATATTGGTCAATACTTTTTACCTAAATATTGGGCATATATTTACCAAGAGTATTTGGTAATTATGGGTTGGGTACTTGTTGCCCTGTAGTTGTGTAATTTTGTCACATTTCCTTTGCCAGTTGGGTAAATTTTGTTGGGTAACTGATGGTTGGTTAGAAATTCGCTTTTGCCCAACTTGTGGTAAATATTTTTACCCAATATTGGGGAAAACACTTATATGAATATTCATGAATTTTTAGTAGCGTATGGTTTGGGGTGGCCCGATTTACTAACTGTCACCGAATGCATAAAAAAATATAAGGGGTATATAAGAGCTTGCACTAGTTTGCACTAATTGGATAGGATAGGACTAGGATAGGATAGGTTAAGATATAGGATGGGATAGCTTGAAATAGGATAGGTTAGGATTGATTAGGTTAAGACCCAGAAGGACGTAACAAGCAGATTTCATTTTTTTTTTTTACCTAGGTTGGAGGAAAAAGGAAACAATAAATTGGGCAGCTGAATTTGCCCAACCACATGATATTTGTTACCAAACAGCTGAACAAATAGAGGGTTGGGCAATCCTATTGGGTAAGATTGGTTGGGCAATAATTACCCAACTGAGAATATAACCAACAGTTGGGCAATTGTAGAGTTGGGTAAAATCTAATGGGTCACCAACTGATGGGCAATTTAATTTGCCCAACAACATAGTAAATGGATTGCCCAACAACAGTTGGGCAAATTTTAACCAAAAGTTGTGTGGACAGTATGTTGCCCAGTGTTGGTTAAAAATTGGGCATTTTTTTGCCCAACTTTTTTAAGAGTGTGAACTTTCGGGAAACGTCATGTTACCACATATCAACACCTCTCTCGCTATATATGCTAGTCTTTCGCCATCTAATTTCAAATATTATGTATGTCATGTATATCGTATAGTTATTCATATCTTGGGAAATAATCACAAAATATCAAAGCTTAATTCCTATGACGTGTTATGATTAGTAAGAGACGCTATTAAAAAATTTAAAAACAAACAAAAATCAGTCAAGGACATTTCACTAAATAGTCATATTCATTTAATTCATACAAATCTATATTCAATATTTTAAAAGAATTAATTTCAAAGGATATTGCATATATTAATACACATCAATGTACAATGAGGGCATTTTGTTAGACAAAACTGCTTACATTTCAAATTATTGGAAAAGAGGCATTCGAATAATTATGATTATTTTCTTCAAATTTTGGATGCACTCTTTTGTCGATATTTCATTTTAAAAAAGACACAACAAAAGGCAAATACTGCTTGATTTTAAATCACTTGAGTAGGCTTGACGAGAAAAAAATAGTTGAATTACATTATTGTGATATAACAGAAGGAAAATAGATAAGTATCCAAAAATGTCATATTGTTGTCAAATAAAATTAATAGGAAGCAAGATAATTAGCTTTTTATACTTTTATTACTAAAGGTATGATAAAACACGGAGTCCTCATTAAAAGGATTCATAGATAAGATTTTAAAATAGCGTAAAAATATCTTATAGGCTTGATCAACGCAGACATTTTTGGAAACGCAGCAAACATGTGTATTGGAACGGCAATCTAAACATATATAATATTATAGTCGTACAACCACAACGTGAAACAATGCTAAAAGCCCAATGCTAATTTGAAGGAAAAAAATAAGTTAAAAAATAATACTATACAGCATAGAGGCAGGAAATCTTTAAAGATAAAGTTGAGTTCTGGTCAGGAGATTGAATTGCGAAAGAAACCGTTTCAAAGCAACTGGGAAAGGTTGATTATATAGCAAATAAGAATTGGTGTATGCTGTAAGGTTTCGGAATCACCAAAATGATAATAAATTGACTCAGTCCTGCTGAGAGTCACATGCACTGCACTCAGAAAACTGTGTATATGGGACTACACACAGATGTTCGGGTCGAACATTTCAGCTGTTTCTTGTCATATTGTGAATGTGAGGGAATTTGAAGGGCAATCCTTTTCAGGGGACATTTCTACCATGTCTACTATGATAATCTTCCAAACTAACATAAAAAGAATGAGAAAGCTTACAAATTATTTTTTTACCTTTACCAGAACTCAACCTTCCCTTTTAAGTATGTTTCCATTTGTTATGACCTGCCACTCTTAATGCTACTAAGCTTCATGGGACAACGTTCTTAAGAAAAAGAGTTGATTTAACTTTCAGTTTTGAAATCGGCTACATGCATGAGAAAAACAAACAAGTAAGAATGACATCTTAGAACCAGGAGGTATTGTGAACCTGTATCAGCTACTTATTATCGAAAAACAACAACAACAACAACAAAAAACAACAACAACAACAAAACGTTTAATGTATGGTAATTATGCAACAACAACAACAACAAAAATCATTGGCATAATAGGACTTGTTCTCATTGTCTTTAACAATGACGATTGTGTCATATAATGTTGGACTCGATATCATAAGTTTAATTGTTTTTGTATACTGTGAATGCATCATATGACCAGAAAACTGAATGGTGAACATCATTTACTTACTGCAGGAGCTATTTGTCAGTAAATGGTGTATTTCTGAATTTGGGATTATTGTTAGGTCTTAATTGAATCGAGCCGTTTGTCGTCTGTTCCTCCTCACCAACACGAGAATTACGACAAACATTGCAGCCATAACTGTTGCCATGACAGCCACAGCAGTCATCCAGGGTCGGGTAGCCTGCCTAGCTGAATCTTCATCTTTAATTTGTTAAAACAGAGAGAGAGAGAGAGCATACAAAATGTGAAAATATAAATTACATGTTTCATATTTAGAGTAGCTATTGGTTATGTTAAATCAGAAATAAATATCAATTGAACTGGCGTGCATATAAACAATTTATATAGAATGATGTGTGTACATGGTTGTAGCTATCATTTTGGAAATGGAAGTGTATTCCGAGAGAACAGTTGTGTTGATATTTTAGTTTCATAAAGCAGATACCAAACCCCAGACGTCATATCTATTCATTTGGGACCACCACGCTGAAAAGGTTCATACGCCAAAAAGCAAAATAATGACCAGTAAAGACAGTGCTCATCTTGTTACTATTGTAAACCTTTATTTTTTGTAGACTATGCTATTTCATAGTCATTACTAATATTCGTCGTGGTAGATTATGATTCCATCATTACTAGATGCTTTCCCTTGAATGAATCTCTATTTCAACTTTGGTCATATGACGAGGTCACTATCGCAAAAAAAAAAATCAAAACCGTATCCTATTCAATGCAAAAATCATGTTGGGAATAATGGGTCAAGAGATTAATGTATCAGCAACACGATAAAAACTACTTTCGAAAAATAAACTCAAGGGCAATTTCAAAGGCCTATTGTACTGCCCATAGAAATCAGGTTCGGATTACGTAATATGCCATTGTAATGTTCGCACATTTCTAAAGGTGATAGACAGGGCTATTGAAATTGCCTTCAGTTGACTTTTCGAAAATAGTTTTTATCTTGTTCAGCCATAATCTGCAATAACTTCTATATATTTCCTAAGCTAACTTTAAAAAGTATAATGCTGTTTTGTTTAAAGAAAAACAGGAGAAAAAAAAAACAGAGTAAAAATAAAGAAGTAGAAAGAGATGTTTGAATCTCAAGGAAAAAAAAAATTCCCTACCTGCAACATTGACAGCCATATCCATATCAATGTTCTCTTCTTTGATCCAGCGAACTGGTCCCACTGATAGGTCCTTCATCTGAGCTGAGCCCGCCCCTCTCCTCCGTCGAGCCGAGCTTCCACAAGGGCCGCACTCGCCACTCATGTCGCTCTCCCCGCAGATAGCAACGGTGCAATACAGGTAGATCTGGGGGGGGGGGGGGGGGGGGGGGGGGGGGGGGGGAGGTTACAGGAGTAATTAATTTGTGTACGATATATATATATATATATATATATATATATATATATATATATATATATATATATATATATATACAGTCAAACCTGTCTATTAAGGCCACCCAAGGGAAACAGAAAAAGTGGCCACTGTAGACAGGTGGCCTTTATAGACAGGTTCCAAGACACATATTCCTTGCTTTGTGGGGGCAATATAAGTGACCACTATAGACAGGTGGTCACTATAGACAGGTGGCCACTAAGACAGGTTTGACTGTATATAAGTGTAAGGAAATTACATATACAACAGCTTTGGCAACTCTCGTGGAAATTAATAAAATGTGAAAGGACATGAGAGAATAATGGTTGCGTAGCTTAAATCAAAGTTCCCCAAAGCTGTCCTCCCTCTGGGGAACTTTGATTTAAGCTACGCAACCATTATTCTTTCATTTCCTTTCACATTATATGTATGTGGGTGTGTGTGTGTATGATAAAAGTAATAGGAAGAATTATGATAATTGTAATGATAATAACGTTAATGATAATGATTAAAGTAAACATAGCCTACCACAGAGAGAAATGAAAAGCTTACAAAATGGACATGATAATAATCCGTGATATGTACTGTAAACGAAGGATATCCGTTGTCCTTCAAAAAACACCACTATTACTATAATTGTTTTTTTGTTTTTTGTTTTTTGTTTTTTTTGTTTTTTTTTAAATAACACACATGCACACGCCGGTATCAATATGCCTTTAGCATTTCATTTATTTCATGTACGATAAAAGAGCAATGTAGATAAAATGCCTTGCTCATGGGCATAAGTGCCGTGCCGGGGATCGAACGCCCGATCCTCGCATCTCCAGTCAAGCGCCTTAAACCACTGGACCACGGCACCTCCACTATTACTATAATTGTCTTTAACTTGCCGATACAACATACCTCGCTGGTATCGATATAAGTGAATCCTGAGAGACTGAAAGCAGATAGTTCATTCCTGCCCAAATCGTAGCGTGTCACTGTTTGTTCTACCGTGCACCTAAAATTAAAACAAAACATAATAAAAAAGCAAAGTAAAAATATGCATATCCTACTGTTGCAGTAGGCATGGCTATGATTTTCTTCAGGGGGTTTAAAAAGTAATTAATGAAATGAGATAACATCTAACAACTGGCATACTTTCGTTTTCAGAAAACTTTCACAAGTTGTCGAATTAACACTTGATAGCCTATAATATAAATTCACTTTTTTTTCAGTTTTAAGATATTAGTCAGCCTGTTGCCAAAGGGAACCGGGAGACCTCTTTGTTAAGCATATAGCAAAAGACAATTCAGAAGTCAACAGGTAAGTTACCATGGAAACAAAATTTTTCTTTAAAAAACGGGTGGTAAAAAAAAATACGTACAACATGAACATTAACAAGTGCAAGAAGACTACGGGAAAAGGAGATGATCACGGATAAGAATTTTAAAAAAAAAATTGTTAATAGTACATTAAGGTGTTTCTCAAGTTATTTATGAGTTGGCCTAAGCAGGATGGTGGTCCAACTCGAAACTTAACTCTGTAAAAGGTAAGAGATAGCCTACCCATCCGTAATCAGGTTATATCTTCTGCTGTCGTCAGGATCACTGGTCGGCGTGGTCCAACATGAATCAATGACCACTCGCTGATCGGCGTCCGCCATAGCCTCCACTGCAAAGTAGGCTCTCTGGTTGACGGGTACGCTTGTGTCCATGGGGTCGACCTTCGTCATGAAAGTGTCATTGGTGTACATGGCGAAGTCAAAAGTTGCACTGTACAAAGATAAGAATTTCGGAATTTGTTCTTTAGAAATTTCCTTTTGCACAAAGAGGGTTCGTTACTCCAAACACACTATCACTTCTGACCGTATTATCAAAAATGGAATGATTTTCATGGCAGTCTATATTAGAGTCAAAAGGGTCTCTTAAGTCTCAAATTCTTAAATTCAAGCGACTATCAGCAACCTTAAATGATGCCTATTTCTTTGAAACATAACAGTGTTCAGAACATCAAGAAAGACGGCGATTATCTTAAATTTCCAAAGCGTATTGAAAGAAATGGTTGTGGCACGAACAGCAAAAGCGGACTGCACACGGTCCACGCGAGCCCACAGGCTGTATTCACGGACAGCCAAATAGTTCCCTCGCATGTACAATCTCTATCATGTCTATTCGGAGCTCCATGAAATAACTGACCAATTAGAAGCGAAATCCGCTGTCTCGACTCTCTGTATCAACTAGCTCTGTATTTTTTACACAAACGTTTATTTCATACCTGTAGGAGCCTGTATCCATGAGGGCTTGCTGCACAACCCCAGCGCTGCCTGTCGCAGAGTAACCGTATTCGAGACGGTGGACGCGCTCGTAGAAGCAAGTAATCGGGAAAGACACGGTAATATCACGGGATACAATGGCACCGCTACTGGCCCCGTTAACGATGCGATTCTTGTATACGTCTAAATCACCGTCCAACTACGATTAGAGGGAAACAAAACAATGAAAGGTACATGTTTCTTGGGAAAATGTAGGCTGTTTCGATATATTTTGACATATTGGGGAATTGTAGATGACATTTTGTTTCTGGTGAATGTTTAGGTAATCATTAAAAAACAACAAAAACAACAACAACAGAAAACCAATATATATATATATATATATATGTATATATATATATATATATATATATAATTATCTGACTTCATATATCATTGGTCAACATTAGGGCACCCCTTCACCTTTCTGATTCCTCTGCCTTCCCTTGCTATATATAGTGGAAATGAAATTCTCTCTCTTTCTCTCTTTTTTTTTTTTTTTTTTAGCTCAAAGAACTAATCCATGAGATATGATTAATAGGC
This sequence comes from Heliocidaris tuberculata, assembly GCA_025618425.1. NCBI lineage: Eukaryota > Metazoa > Echinodermata > Echinoidea > Camarodonta > Echinometridae > Heliocidaris > Heliocidaris tuberculata. Next base: position 29,697,630 of record CM046839.1, on the reverse strand, counting down.
CTATGCCTACATAGGTGTTACAACTACTCAGGCTTTATAAGCTTATGTTGCAGCACCTTTGTGTGTTCATTATGTGGCTCTGTGTACTCTATTTTGTATCTGCTGTATCTGTATATGACATTACGAACATGCATGAATAAATAAATAAGTAAATAAATAAGTAAATAAATAAAATAATATATATTATACAAAGACTGCACCATTGAGGATAACTGTCTTACTTCAATGCATACATGCGATGAATTATTTTCGAATACTTCTTCAGGTCATGTAGAAACTGCAGTCTGTTCTTTGTAGGCTTATTAATGTTCACAGCAACATACTAATTAACTTGGATTGTAAACACGCCACAAGCTCCGTTGATAATCGCTCCACGGTCAGTCTCTAAATTCTCCGAACTTCAACCCTTCAGCCAAAACTATTCATAACCCTAAAATAACCTGAAACTTAATCCGAAATCCTGTCACATCCCAAGTCTCATTGACGAAATAGAGCCTAGAGCAAATGTCTCCTGAGCAAACTAAGGATTTCTTTTTTTTTTTTTTTTATCGGCTTTTATTGAGCTAAAAACTATCAAAAACAAGGACAAACGGTCTGAAGACCGATATTTTGTTTTGTGTACAAATTAAAATTGTATATATGTACAAGTTAAGATCACACATTAAATCTAAATAAAAGTAATCAATTACAGTAAATAAAATAGATATAATATATGTGACAATACTGCTTCTCTCAAAGTGCAACATTGTTCAAAGGAGAATGAGACCCCGGGGGAAAAATCAACTAAACCCCCTCCCCAAACTCTCCCACTCCACAACCGACCCCGACGGAACCCCCTTAAACTGCTTCTCTCCACCCCCTCCCCCAATCAAAACTGATCCTTCCCCAGGGCCTCATATCCGAAGTTACTCCCGTTTGTTCGGGGGGGGGGGGGGGGTAGGTAACCTCGCTAGTCATAAGGACCGCTATTCATAAGGACCACTTATTCATAAGGTCCGCTATCCATAACGCTTGACTAAATGAACAGCGGTTTTGTATGAGTAGCGGTCTTTATGAATAGCGAGCAAACCATAGACAAATTACCTCGCTATTCATAAGGACTTCCATTCACAAGGACCACTATTCAAAACTATTCATAAGGACCGCTATTCATAACGCGTGTTAAATGAATAGCGGTTCTCTATGAATAGCGGTCCTTATGAATAGCGAGCGGACCCTCTTTCAACAACCTTATTTCTTGGTGCATTTGGTGTCATAAATATACCTCTTTGGTCGTCCCACATTGATCAAACATGGTTGTAAAAATTATGTAGTTTCCTTCGTCTACACCAGTGCAGGTCTCGTCGTCTTCAAACCTGAGGATATCCCCTGCAAGGTCGGGCAGGACGGACTGATCGATTCTGATCCAAATGGAATCACTCCTGCACTCCAGTTGGACGCTGCTGTTGGTGACTGGACGCGGGGTCTCTATGGCAAGGATTAGAAAAAAACGTATTACGATTGTTATGCAGATACAGAGAGAGACAATGTCGCGGTTATTACGGTAAGTTACCCTAAGCGGGCCAGGGTAGAATTTATGGAAAAGTTATCGCGACAACGTCCGGACAACACCCTGCGTGGAGCGTCTGAACAGGCAGGGTAACGAAAAATTGACAATTCGGTTCCAAAAAGGTCCGTTAAGACGGGGCTTCAGTAATGTAGGAATTCGTGCTTTTACCGTTACAAGTAGGCACATTCCCAGACCACGATCCGTTATCACAGCGAATACTAGACAGACCGACCAAGGTGAAGTTCGTGTTGCATGTGAAAGAAACCTCAGCGTCATGAGTATAGTCGGTTCCAACGGCCATGCCGTTAGCCGGAGAGCCGGGAGCTGTGCAGTCCACTTTAGATCATGGAGAGAAAAAAAAAATCAAGGAGAGACACACACATATATCATTGCCATAGAGATCGCCATCAATATCACTTCTAAATACCTGTCATTTTATGGGGGGGGGGGGGGGGGTGGATTGCTTGAACTTCAATTCTTCAACTTCAACTTTAGCATAAATAAAACTTGATAAAAATACAATGTAGATTTGTTAAAAATTCTTCAACTTCAACTTTAGCATAAATAAAACTTGATAAAAATACAATGTAGATTTGTTAAAAATGCTATCTTATATACAAGTCTATTAGCTGTTTGCCCCCGCCGTTGGCAATCTTCTATTATTTTTTTTAAATTTTATTTTGTTTTGTTTTGCTTTAGTTTGGGGTTTTCTTTTTCTGTTAGAAAATAAATGGCATTGATCCGCCCCCTTCTTTAATCTGTCCTTGATCTACCTGTTTACTTACATGGTTGAATGCATTGGAATTGTGGGACACCCCACATGCCATCACTGCAAGTTCCCGTCACATCAGGATCAGACAAGACGCCAGATTCACAGGCAAACTCTACAGTTGTTTTGTCGTAGTAGGTTGGTAGACTTGGCACGACTACGGCAAATTCTGGAGGCGTATAGCGGGTACAGTTTTCTGAGTGCAAAAATAGGAAATTCAACCATATAGTGGGAAATAAAATGACATTTCACAAGAGAACAACCTCAATATGTCATTGAAACATTAATAGTTAAGCTGTTCTTGAAAATAAAATCTTCCACATTTGAGTAAAAGGTAAACTGCAATTCTTTTTCTGACGCATGGCAGGGCAATACCTTATGTAACCCCGATTTTACCTCACGTCTGCGAGTACATTCTAAGCCTGTTTAACACAGCAAACTATTATCATTATTCTTGTCATTTATTTTAGATCTTCCTCAATATTTCAGAGAAATACATAATATGAACATTTCGGTGCATCACTGGATAGGGGCGCTCCAATTCAAATATTTTATCATCAAACGTGTCAAAGCATTTACCAGTTGTTCCTGTCTTCTCTTCAAATCCCCGTGACAATGGAGCGTGTTGTCACAGGAAAGGTTACACTCACTGTTAGGTGAAGGTTCAGGTTAGGTGAAGGGTTATAGGTCTAATTTTAAGGTTGGGTCTAGGCTATAAGAACACGGGTGGTCCGACTACTGCCGATGCCCACATGTGCACCTGTAAGAATTTTTTTTAATTCAACAAAATAACAACATGTTATATTCTGTGTAGGATTTGCAATGCATAACATAACAGTAATAATTCGTGCATAGCGCATATCACGTTGTGATATAAAGTCCCGATGTAAACTTTCAATATTTAAAAAAGGCAGTTTCATTCTGTCTCTGCACTTTCTCGCACAATATACAATGGTATAATTTAACACCCCGCCACAAGTTGATTTTTACTCAGAAAGCAGTGAAACCCCATTAAATCTACTGAAGAAAACCTGGCTACGTCAATGGCAAATAGTACGGACCAACTGGATGTAAATTTTACCATAGCAATATGCAAATGGGCTTGGGAATTCGCCATCGTTGCACACTTGGACACCGCTGGTACTCCCGAGGACTTCGTCGTTGTAATGTCGTCCGTCATCGCATTGGAATTCGATACTGGTCTGGTGGTCAACTACTTGTCCCGCAGTTCGGCCGTTTCCAAGAGTCGCTGTATTAGTGTTAGGTATGGTACACTTATCTGTTTCAAGGGTAAAATGAAAGTGGACTGTTAGTGGACTTGTTTCTACGCATGCGCAATAGACCAGACAGAAAATGACTCATCACGGCAGATGGCAGAACATGTGCATGTGCATGTGCATGAAACCGGTTTTCATTTGCAAAATTTCACAGTGGAAATTTATATAATAAGCTATACTTTTAATACGAGTGAGCGTAGCGAGCAAGCAATTAGGAACATTGGCTCTAAGTCACTTTGGCTTAGGGGCACATGTTATCTGATGGAAAAGGGAAAAGTGGTACTTATCATGGGGAAAAGGACACTTATTGGAAAAATAAATGAATGGGTAGAAAAGATAGAAAAGGCAGTTATCAGAGGTGAAAAGGGGCATTTATAAGAACGGAAAAATGTTTTTATAAATTAGAAAAATTAAATCATTGCCTATATAATACAAAGAAAAAAAAATGACTTGTTACATTAAAAGGGATAAAAGGGATTAAAAGGGATACTAGGAGCATTTATCAAAGGTAAGGTTAGGGATGAGGTGTAGTTATCAAATTAGGCACTTATAAGAATATGGAACGGGAACTTATTTAAAAGAAAAATGGGGGTACTTATCTGAAGTTAAAGGGAAAAGTAGGGGCACTGTGCCCACATACAACCCCCGGAGCGGTGCTTCTGACCGAGTCTACCTGACTGTTATGGTTGTCATTGTCATCATTCTTCTATGTTTATTTGGGTGATGATAACACAGGTCATCATCCTCGATAAATATTGGGGGTGATATATTCCCTCTTTCCCCTCACCATTCGATTCCTGTGACTATATTTTCATTTCAATTTTGAAAATTGTTACTGTCACTAGTAACATGAGTGTGGCAACATTGCATTATAATGGAAAGTTACTTACTGAACCATCTAAATCGAGAATAATTACATGTACTTTTAATCTAAATAATTTTTCTGCATTATGGCTTTGAAAAAAAAATCACTTCAAAATATATTTGGGAATGGTAACACAGACCACCCCCCCCCCCCCCACTTCAATTTTGTTTTAAATGATACCTCCATATCCCTCCCAGATCAACATCCATGTTCTATAATTTGAAGTAAATGGTTTTAACTTTCTAGTAGTGTAGAAATATATCGGGGGAAAATCAGAAGCAACGACAGAATAGTAGATAAATATTAATAAATTCATATAAATATATGATGGGGAGCCCTATGTCTGCGCACCTAAGATTTTGACCTGAAAATGAACAAGAATTTCTTTAATATTCCTCTAAAGCTTAATTTTATATCATTTCTGATATTCTAAAGAGCAAGTTTGCCAAAAAATCTCATCAAAATTAGAGCAAAAACGATGCTATTTTAATAAGAAATGGCGGCCGTGTCATTTCAACTTTTAAAAAAATTGGGTGCCCATGTCTGCGTATTCATTAATTTCATACACAGTTCTGGAGTTTTGACGTAAAAGACAACATTTTGAGGCTTGAGAATAAAATATCTGAAATAATTCCTTTTTTCAATATTTTGACTCGTTTTTTGCATGAATACCTAGCGCCATGATAAAGATGAAAAATTTGTGACCGTTGCGTGTTTTGTTTTATCAGAATCGCGCATTTACGAGTGTGCGCAGACAGGGGCACTGCGCAGACTTGGGCACTCTCGCCATACAATATTGTACACAATATTGTACATAAATAAACAATACCTATATTGAAATGAAGAATAAATAAATTTGAATGATATTGATAGATATAATATATCAAATTATATTCATCTACAACATATAGAAATGTATATTTTCCACATTTTTTTTTTTTTTTTTGTTGTTGTTGTTGTGGGGGTGAAAGTTGGAGGGGGATGTTTGTACACACCATCCCCTCCCCCCATCCCCCCGCTATCTACGCCCCTGGGTGTGTGTGTGTGTGTGTGTGTGTGTGTCCTTCCCTCTTCACAGCGACATCAACTTGACTATGATGCAGGAGACTCGCAAATATTTATATTTGGAAGGCATGAAATCCCTAATTTCCCATTGAAATTGGCAGCACATTTTCTATTTCCATATTTAACGAGACTTCAACAAGTGACTGTGGGGCCAAACTTCAGGCTCAGCCTGACACTTATGCACAATAAAAAAAATAATAATTCACTTCGTCCATGATTTTTTTTTACCATCTCTAGAAAAAAAAAATAATCATGGCGTTGGAATGTTTGACCCACACGCACCAATAATTTTCATGTCTGCTATTTAGCACAGAAGTCACAAGAAGATGAATTCAACTTGTTCAAAGTCATCAGGCCTAATTTTGGTCCTTGAACAAATCATTTTACCTGATTCAGTTCCATAAAGCAAAATCAAAATATTTGTTTTCATTTGTAAAGCAGAACATCCCTTTATTTTGAATAATAATAATAATAGTGGGTTCTTGTATAGCGCACATGTCTGTCAAACTTGACACTCCTGGCGCTCCACAATTATTACCCTGGCTTTAGCATGGCTGCACTTACGGCGCTCTAACATTTCAAGGAATTAATTCCTGCCAGGTACCCATTTACCTCACTGGGTCGAGTGTGGCAAATGTATAGATCAATGTCTTGCCAAAAGACACTAGTGCTGGGCCAGGGATTCGAACCCCGTATCTTGTGGTTCACAGTCCGGGGACTTATCCACTAGACCACAACACCTCTAAAGTATCGTTATTAGGAAATTTAAAAAATGTGCTGCCAATTCGAATGGGAATATAGGGATTTTCATGCCCTCCAAAAATCTTCGGCAGTCTCTCGCGTCAATGAGTTAATGCGTTGATGCCGCTGCGAAAAGGGAGGGCCACACAGAGCCCCCAAATGTTGAGATATTGGAATTCCTCTTACTAGAGAAGAGTTCACAATATTGTGCAAATCAGAAGGGAATCGACGGATAAAGGTGGACATTTGTTTGACATTAAAGAAAATGTGGATGAACCGTTTGGTTTTTACGTTGCGTACGTGCGTGTATATTCTTTTTTTATGTTGACAAAAAACATTGCAATTCAGGAGCTTCGTAGTACACTAATTATTAATTATAAGTAATCAAGTTATAACTATCGTCAGTAGCAAGGACGTCACCACTCACCACCATCATTACCGTAAACGCTACTGCCTCAAGCAACATCATCATCATTATAGCCACCATCCTCACAAAAGTTTTACACGATATTGATTTTAAAAAGGTGTTCCTTCTATTACTACTGCTATAACAATTATATTTGAAAATAACTACGCTACTAAAGTGCTCTATTGGTCGGTGTATCAGGAAATATTTAAAGTTCTTCGTGTTATGTGGGGGAGGGGGATTGTAGAACTGATGTGTTTCATTGGGGTGTATCAGGTGTGTATGTTGCTTTGTTTCTTTTTAATATCCTAAAACTGCCCCATTAACTATATCCCATCCAAAAACAACTCGCTGAAAATTTCCGCAAATGGGACAATCCTTCACAGGTAATACTACCCACTAAAAATACCCCTAAAAACTATGTGCAAGGGAAACTACCCAGGACAGCTAACGAGACTAATTTTCTGTTGCTATTTTTGTGGTAAATAATTTTTACACTGATGATTTCTATGTCAGTGAACCTGCTGGCCACATTTTCAGATAAATGCAATAAATATATAATTTGCAAAATATGCAAATTACATCATACAAGAAAGTAAATTCTTTTTTTTTTTTCATACATAATTGTCCAGTTCAAAATGTTCAAAGCAATGTTGTCAATTTGAGACTTAGATTATAAAAATAATTTTAAAAATGAAATAATTCAACAAAACAAAAAAAAAAAGAAATCAAAATCCACATTTTGACTATAAATCTTTACTCTTTCAGTGCCGATGTCACATATATGTGACAGATAGACTTGTCATTTTCATTCACCAATTGCTCGGCCACTTATTTCAACATTAAACAATAGTAAACAAATGAAAAACAAAAAATAATGGACAAAAAAGAACTCAAATGTAAATTTTTCAAATGAATTCTTATGCATAAAGTTGGGTAAAGTAATAATGTTTGGTATCATAAGAAATGGTAATAAATTTCCTACAAGTTTTGTACACAATATTTTGTGAAATGATAGATGGTTAATGAAGTGTAGACATTCGAAAAGTAAGCATTGATCATATTTTGGTAAAATTTTGAAGAGAGCTAAACCCCTTGGCACAGTAAGAGTTAATTACGCGTACGATACCATCTTTACGAGGTCTCTGAACACGACAACATATTTCTTAAGATAATAAATAACATTTGAATAATATGCAAATAAGCTTCAGCGATAACTCGAATCACGAGATCAAACTTCTCATTTTCATTTCAATATGGATCTAGGCAACTTGAAACAAACCAAGTGGCCTTGGATGATCTTACTGTAGCATGAAGGAGGGGTAGGTTCCCATTGTCCGTCGCGGCACGTGGCGGCATCGGTCCCTATCATGGTCGTGGCGACGGTATCGCAGGTGAATTGGACAACTGCTCCGTCTGTGTACATATCCTGTGCGGGACTAACGTCCACTGTCGCGTTGACGTTCGGTCGATTACAAGAGGCTACGGTCAAATGACAATGAGTAATGGAGAATCCCGATTACGAAAACAAAACAAAACAAAAACAAAAACAAATTTTTTCTTCTTTCCAGACATCCTTTCCAGGTTCTACTAGTTATATATATATATATATATATATATATATATATATATATATATATATATATGCATATTTATATATATATTTATATAATAACAAGAAACCCGATGTCTGAATACAAAAAGGGTATTTTACGAACGAAAATGCATGCATATTCATACGTGAAAATACCATATTATTTATTTTTTCGTACAAGTGATTTCAAGGAAAACTTAACCAGGATATGATTCAGTAGTGATATAAACAGGCAGATATATGTTTATCTAAGGAAGATTGTAATGACCGAAATTCCTTTATAGAAAAAAAAATATATAAATAAACAATGAAATGCCAGCTCACTTCTAAAATATTCGAATTGGCTATAACTATACAAATTGGTATTTATAAAATAATTTATTGACAATCGATTTGATTTATTCCATTTTTATAGTTCATTGTTGAAAGTTTCCATGTTAAGGAGATCATAGAAGGAGATCAAAAAGTTGTCATTTCGCTTTATTCGATTTCAGATTTCAAAATAAACGTTTTAATATTCCTTCTCTTTCATCAGATTTTTCTCAAAGACCCACCAGCTGCATGTCTTTCTTAATGTTCTATATTCAAAAGTACCTCCAATCCGCCGACTACCATAGCACCAATGAATACATTTATGTCCTTTGCACACATGACATGATTTCGATGGCGTTATTACCAGCGCTAAGGCTAATGGCCCACACGCCTGCAATTCAAGTTGATATGTGCACTTTTCAATTCATAATTATTATTATTGTTTGTTTGTTTGTTTGTTTTATTTCTTTCGGTAAAATGTCTTCCTCACATGCCGCGTCTAATACCACGCCAGTTGCTGACACGGTACAACGTCAGGCAGAACACGCATCGCGTGCACCGGCCGGGCCATGTGAACGTACCTAGACACGTTGGTGTTGGTTGACTCCATTCCCCGTTACTGGAGCACTGGGCCGAATTAGCTCCAACCCTGGTATAGCTATCGTCGCACACATATTGGATTGTTTGAAAGAGAGCGTAGTTGCTACCCACTATGTAGCCATTGGTAGGCGGTTCAGGGGCGGGACACCCAGAAGCAGCTTAAAAACAAAACAAAACAAAACAAAACAAAATAAAAAATCAATGATTTGATTACTTATCGACGTCATGACTAAAATCGGGAGCTTTAACAATGTGAGTAATGTCTTTTTTTTTTTTTTTTTTTTTTTATAACACACATGCACACGCTGTTATCAATATGCCTATAGCACTTCATTTAGTTGATGTACGACAAAAGAGCAATGTAGATAAAATGCCTTCCTCAAGGGCATAAGTGAGGTGCCGGGGATCGAACGCCCGATCCTCGTATCTCCAGTCAAGCGCCTTAAACCACTGGACCACGGCACCTCCTTAGTAATGTGTGGATATCGGTCAGGACCAATATCGACTTCCCGATATCGACCAAAATAGCGCTCTTGCGCTATTGGCCAACAGGGGGCGCTTACTCACAACGTGTCACCACGTGTTGTGGCAATAAGGAAAATGACATTTCATAAGACAAAATGCCCTCTTTTATAGGTTATGTTCAGGCTAGAATATCTTAATATTTTGCAGATCAAACAATGAATAAATAAACCAGCAGTGTAATACTTATTGGAGTGATCTAGCCTGGACAATGCCTTTAAAAGAAAAATAGTTTTGTTTAATGGGTGATAGTGAAAAGTGGACATTGGTCTTGACTGATTTGTGGGACATGCATTCGAACGGTGCAAAAAAATAAAATAATAATAACAATAATGTTAGGAACGTTTGCCTGATGATACGAGTTATTGCATGACAAGTTGCACGAAACCAGAATTGAAACTCGGCGGGGATTCGAGAAGATCACTGTATTAAATAACCATAACGATTATCATGATAATGAGCATGATGGCGATAATAACAGTGATATTAGTAATGATAATGATGATGATAATAATGATAATAATGTTTGTAATAATGATAGTGTTAATTATTACAATAATAATGATTATGATTAAAATGATAACAATGATAATAATGATAATAAGAATATTTATCATAATGATAAAGATAATAATGGTAGCTATCTTAACGAATACAGGGCCTAATTATAACAACAATAGTAGGCCTATACCAAGAATGTTGATAACCTCACAAATTACATTTACTAGTAACTATCATTCTAGTACACTTTCCATAGTAAGACTATATCACAGCTTTTACCTAATAGCAATAATTTGAATATTTTTAAATATATTAATACAGAATAAGTGTGTAAAAAAAAATATGGGTTTTAATTATTTAGGAAAGAGATGGGTTTATACATACATTCCTACGTAGGTCTATTAATATCAATGATTTAGTGAAGGGACTGGTTTTATTTCATTTAATTCTTTGTTTCCAATTACAGAAAATAATCATGTGATCCCAAGCTTTGCTACGGACCTCTGTTTAAGTGTCAGTTTCAGTTTATTTCATATTTTAAATCACATAACTGGAACATAAACAATAACCGTTGCATTATTGCAATAATATAGGAACACATGTATCTTCAATACTTTCAACAAAACAAGCGCATAAGCGATATTGTGTCTCGCCCACTCGCGAAAATAACATGAATGTACCCCAAGTGCACCTATCACCCAAGTTTGGTTGTCATTGCAGCAACATGTGCAGAGTTATGTGTCATAAGAGAGTCCTGCAGGTAAACTTTAACATATGACCTCAAATGACCTTTGACCTTATCACGTGACCTCCAACGGCACCATAACATGCAGGTCCCCTTAGTGCAACTACAACCCAAGTTTGGTTGAAAAGTGAGTGACGGTTCCAAAGTTATCTGTCATAAGAGAGTCTTGTAGGTAAACGTTAACGTTTGACCTGAAATGACCTTTGACCTTACCATGTGAACTCTGAAGGCACTATAACATGAATGTACCCCAAGTGCATCTACCACCCAAGTTTGATTGCCATTGCAGCAACATGTGCCGCGTTATGTGTCATAAGAGAGTCTTGCAGGTATAATTTAAACGTATGACTTCAAATGACCTTTGACCTTATCACGTGACCTCCGACGGCACCGTAACATGAAGGTAGCCCCAATGCATCTATGACGCAAGTTAGGTGGTAATCCAAGCAACTGATGTGAAGTTATTTGTCAAAAGAGAGTCTTGCAGGTAAACTTTAACATATGAAAAGAAAGTCTTGCAGGTACTCTTTAATATATGACCTCAAAGGACCTTCGACGTCGTCATGTGACCTCCGACAACACTATATCATGAAGATACCCCTAGTGCTTCTATCACCCAAGTTTGGTTGCCATAGCAGCAACAGTTGCCAAGTTATGCGTCCTAAGAGAGTCTTGCAGGTAAACTTTAACATTTTTGACGGACGACGGACGACGGACCGGACGCCATTTTAGTCTCGCCTTCACCTCCGGTGGGCGAGACAACAAAGACACAGATCAATATTTCCATCATTTTAAAGGTGGGATAAGACAAACTAGTTTGGCGTGAAATATGAGGGAATCTAGAAAGAAGCTAGGCTTGTAATATCTAATATTTAAGACCGTTTATAGCATAATTTGGTCCAAACCCCATTATCGCAAGACAAAAAGAGGAAGAATGTGTTACAATGTCATTCAAAAACGCATAAAATCCAAACAAATATTGTTGCAAATATTAAAGTTTACTACGCATTCTCTCTCTCACACACACGCACAAAACAGACACGTCCCCACGCGCACACCCCCCCCCCCCCCCCCACAAACATTCTCACCCACTCTGGAGCATTCTCTCTCTCTGTCTCTGTCTCTGTCTCTGTCTCCATCTTTATTGTATTTCCCCATGCATTCTTACTTCCTACTTCACTGGTTGTACATGTTTTACGACACATGTTCTGACGGCAATATCCTACACCAGCCATTTTTTAAAACTTTAGTCCTGGACCAAGCATTTAAAGGAGAATGAAACCCTGGGGAAAATCAATTTTAATGAAAAGAGAGGATAGAGAGAAGTAATTTTTTAAAAATTTCCATCAAAATTCCGTTACAAAATGAGAAAGTTATGAAAGTTTGAAAAGTCTCAGTTTACTTTCTATGGCGATCCTCAAATTGGCCATGTTGCTTCAAAGTGACAGATTTAGTTGTACAACTCTTCATATGTTTTGTACACAAAATTTCATATTTTCCCCATTATCTCTCAAGATGCAGCTTCTCCTTCTTAGCTCAAGATATATCATGGGAAAATGTATTTGACACAACATGTGTTGAGTTCACAAAAAGACAAGCAGCATCTTTAGAGATAATGGAGAAAATATGAAATTTTGTGTACAAACATATTGAGAGTTGTACTACTAAACCTGCCATTTTGAAGCAACATTGCCAATTTGAGGATCGCCGTAGAAAGTAAATTGAGACTTTTCAAACTTTCATAACTTTCTCATTTCGTAACTGATTTTGGGGGAACTTTTTTTAATTGCTTCTCTCTATCCTCTCTTTTCATTAAAATTGATTATTCCCCAGGGTTTCATTCTCCTTTAACATAACCCTAATCCGAAATGTGAATAAAAGCCTAAACCTCAGTTGAAACCCTAAACCTAACCATATATTATTTTTTAGAAAAAAAAAATATCCCAGAGCTTGTGGAAGGAGCATACCACTTTACTTCTACTGCCCTTCAATTTCTTTAATTTGTCATCATTTGATAGTTCAATATGACCCTATATAGGCCAACAGTTATTTACTGCATACATACCGAAACACGTTGCCGTAGTTGGTGTCCATATTCCACCTTCACATTGAAATGCAGTAGGACCAAGCTGAGTACCACTGCAAGTGGACATAGTGCTTAGGGATGTTGCCACGCACTCGGATGTGTCAAATGTGATATCACCGGCCGTGGCGTCCGTTGGGTATTGGACAATAGCCGCAGGGTCACAGGATGACGCAACTTCGTAAGTCAAAAGTATAGAGATGGAATAGGTTTTAGTTGTTTACTCTTAATAAATAAATAAGCAAAAAGTCCAGTGAAACCAATTTCCTCGGCAAAGTTTTCCATTTTTTCTTTGATTTCAAACCAAGACTGCCTCATCTTTCTTTCGAATCACAAGATATTGAGATACCCAAAAGGGAGCCCCCTGTCTGCACCCAAGAGTATAGGAAACTTGTTTCCGAGAACCCTTCGAACAAAACGCAAACAGGTTTGTCAGGACTGTGCCAATTTAGAGCGGGTGACATTCGGTAACCTGGCATGATAATATATATATTTATATGTAATAATAATAACTACAAAAATTTGAAGAAAAAAAAATTAAAAGAGAGAAGTCGAACAAAATTCATGACTGAAATATATGTCTATACAATAAATAAAACCTTGTTGGTGATAATAGTCAAATTTGATTGATTGCCATTCTAACACGTACCAACAGCAACAACATTTGGGGGATGGGTTAATATTTTTGGTTATCTGAAAAATAAGAAGTAAATTTTGGGGTGGAAGTTGGGCGGTACGTGTTGGAGATTACCAGAATTTTTACACTAGCTTTTATACCTGAGCAGGTTTTATTACAAAGCTCTCCCAAACATGAGTATGTTTCATCGATTATTATTGGCTCCATTATCCGCCTGATTATCGGCTCCCCTCCAGGTGAATGAATATGTTTATGAAGCACGCTAACATTTTCTTTATATCGTAATTGTTATTCATTTACAAATAATACCCTCTCAGACGAAGGCACGTCTCTCTGAGGCCTGTACACCATCCGCGTACATGAACATGATGAAAACGGATGAAAAGGGTACTTTTTCAGCATTAGGCGCGTAACCCGGATACGCGTTTAGGGTATCAAAGACAGCAAAAATCAAGAAAAAGGGTATCAAATTCAGAGGCGATAAGAAGGAAGATCCGTGGTAGGGTATCAAAACTACTTCTACTGCAATCCCCGTTTAGGGTGCTTTTCAGAAAGTGATTTACGCGAATGATGTACAGGTCTCAATGAGACATCCCCCCCCCCCCGGACATTCACCTCTGATGCTATTGCCAAATCATTTTTTAAAGTCATATACTAATGTGACCCTTTGTTAGGACTTACACGACAGCAAAATAAAAAAAATTAAAAAAAGGTAAAGTTGCATGGTCACGCATAAGTAACTTACTATTTTATTTTCTTATTCAGTTTGATTATATAGCAATATCAAGATAATATTTGCCTCATCCGGGACGCATGAAATATTTACTCTTTTTTTTTCTAATTCAGTTTGATTTGTAAAGAATTCTCAAGATAATATTTACCTCCTCCGCACTCTGCCCTCGCCAGCCCTGAAAGTAAAGAAAAGACCACAAGAATTTCAAGTAATGAACGCTGTCAAATACTGTAAATTCAAAACACTCACATCAAACAGGAGAGAAAATTGTTTCCAAGTTATATTTGTTTTTTAACTATTCTTGTTCAAACTATAAGGTATTCATTTTTTTTTTTTTTTTTTTTTTTACTAACAGAAAACGAAATTGTAACGAACAGAAATGCAGCATTGAGTCAATTACTATGGACTATACTCTTTATTGTCATCATATGCTTCTTTGTATATAATTATGATTAATGTTATGTTATCCTTAGTTTTGAAAAATGACAATAATAATTGAAAAATGTTATTCGGCCTACAAGCCGCTAATGGCTTTTTATATCAATAAACCATTTTAAATAAATAAATAAATAAATTATTACCAATAAAGGAATCGTATTTGTAGTCACCCCTTGGCGTCAATAAAATTTGCCTGTAAAATACAGTTACCTTTATTTATTTATTTTTTTAAGTAACTGTAGTCACCTCTTAATTATTTATTTATTAAGTTTTGGGACATACATTATTTACAAGCTTTGCTTTAAAGCGTGTCTCCAGGTTCAAATCAAATTCAACTTCAGTAGGTTTTAATGTTGCATCATGAAATCGCCATTGCACTTTTAACATGACACATCTAAATCCAACTGTAAGATTATTTTGAAATGGAAATGAATGAATATGTTACAATTACATCAGTTCAGTAATAAACGTATTATTTTCTACTTGCACCTAAAAACGTTTTTTTTTCGAAAGCTAAGGTGAAAAATATGAGAAAAAATATTTCTCAAAACTGTAATTTGTTGACAATAACGGTCTTTCTTTGTATTCCGTGCAGACACAAGTAGAGACTCAACAAAGAAATGCAAAAGAGGTATACGCCAATCTTTAGCATGTTTAGCACAGTCTAACCCAAATGTTGTAGGTTTAACATGTTTAATTAAAACCTTTATGAGGTTCATTTTGATTTGAAAATTTAAATATTACCTGAGTACTCTGAAATGCCAGATATTTGTTCATACGTATACATATATAAGATTATTTTCCTTTGCTCAACAAATATGATATTTCGAATATACACAGTTTTCCTTTTAGTATGTTTAATATTATTGAGCATTTATCTTCTTTCTAATCCTGTATTAGAGTAGAAAAATGAATGAAACATGATGGGTTTCCTTTTTGAGAATGAATACGGAATAACGGGCAAAGCAGAACTTCTGCGAGCTGAATCAAAAGGAGAATTAACCCCAGAATATAAATGTACTTATGTTCAAAGGTGTAATATATTCTTAATCATTGGCCTGTATCACTTTAGAAATAAAATATTAGAAAAGGGTTTAAATCAAGACATTCTAGCACACAGTATCATCTGCTAACACTTTACATGCGGAATGCCATTTTCTTGATGATATGGAGTTGTACATGAACCACTGGAAACCGTTCCGGTCAGGAAGATATTTTCAATCCTAGAGATAAATTGCTTCTCTTCATCACAAAAAAATCCCATATAAGATGGAAAATATATAACAGGTATATACATATACTCTAAAATTTGAAATTTATAGATTTCTTTTTAAATTCTCTGGTTTTGCTAAATAGAAATCGAATTCTTGGGCTTGCCTGGCAGAGCAGAACATAATTTATACAACGCGCATTCTGACTATTGAAGTACATTATCTCAAAGCAGGTGAATGCATAGTTTATCACTACTGACGCTCGGGAAGTTATCATCCATAAATTTGAATTAATTCGCTCCGTCGCGTACGTCATAGTATCAAGAAAATAGATTTCTGTTAAGTAAAATAGTCATTTTCAGAGAAATATAAAACACATTTTCGTTTTCAGAATATATGTATATATCCGTTAAATATTTTAAATCTCAAAATGGGATTTTGTATGAGGAAGAAAGACAATTTTGCATTCGAATTAAAAATATCTCTATGTACACATCAAGAAAATGGCAGCCTCCAGGTATGGCTAGGAGACGATAAATTTTGCTGAGAAAATCTTGATTTATACCCAGCTCGTATATTTTAGTGCAAAACTACGTAGAACAACAGGAAGGAATAGATTACATCTTTGAATATAAGCACATTTATATTTTGAGGTTAATTCCTCTTTAGCTGTTATTTTGTTTTTTCTGTGATGAAAGTCAACTGTAATTCAATTAAAAATTATATTGATTAACCTATAAGTTGAAAGTGAATCGAGTACTGGTCACTATGTTGTGAAACAAACTGTCAAGAACTTATCCTGAATGATTGATTATGTAGTAAAATAGTAACAATAGTGAAAAGCATTTGACACAGATTCGGGTACATGGGACTGCAGAAACATTTGGCATAAAAATTCGGTCTAAAGTTGCAATTTATTTCTACTTATACTTGAAATATGAGAGCACTTTTTTCATGGGACATTGCTCCTGTGATATTCTTGGGAATAAAATGAAATTTTATTTATTTTATTTTCACAAATCACATTCTTTTCAAAACAATATTCTATTTTTGATAGACAGGAACATCTTGAAAAAGATTAGTTTTGTTATGATAAATCAAAATTAAGCATTGTCTACTTACCCACGAAATGGAAGCTTAAAATGACACTCAGCAACACCCGACGATACATCGTAAAGACAATAATTAGTCCACCTAACCAAATCTGACTAAAATTGGTTCCAGGGAGATAATATTAAACTCAAAGATGTATAAATTAAAGCACCTGAACTTCTCGTTCGCTCTTGGTTAGTGTATTTGACATCCAAAGTTATTATACCTGTCTCTGCTACTTATGTGAATGAGTGAAAGATGGCAAAACATCGACCCAACACCCGTCAGTTTGAAGAAGGAATGAAAGCGACCTACAGCATACGTAGATTATAAGGACGAGAGACTCTTGAACTATTTTGACTACTTGAAGAGAATCGAGTGGCGTAGACAGGGTACCAATCACTGCAAAGGGGTAAGCATCGGCAAATGGGCGTGGTCATATTTGTCTTGAAAATCACTATTTATATATTTGATGCGTCACTGGGTGTAACAATTAACATATTGCCTAGTTGAACCGGTCGGTTCTTGTATAAGCCTATTGGAATCAGAGAATTTTGCAGTCGACGGGTTGATAAGACCCATATGTTACAGTCTGACCAGCTCCAAATAGCAATATTTTCACATTTATCTGATATTAATGGATGAATAGCGAGTTATTTACAATGCTAAGATGTTGGACACCTTTACATTCTTGAATACTGTAACCAGCAAACGAGAGCTGCAAAATAACACATCCGGATCAAATTACTATCTTAAGAAAGAAAATCATAGATAATGCATAATGCTCCTATTCGTTCACATAATGATCCTAAATTCTAAAGTTTCCAGATTTATTTATTTTAAAAAAAGGAAAATTCATGTATAAATCTAATAAAAACGAACTGCCACACGGTTTCATTGACATGTTCACAAAAACAGTTCCATACATTAATGGTCTTCATCCTCCTCTCTTTCTATCTTTCATTTTCTACTCTGTCTTCCTCTTTCCTTCCCCATCCCTCTTTTCTTATATTGTCTGATGAAATTTTCTCTCTTTTTTCTTCTTGGAACCTTCTCTTTCTATTCCTAGCTCTCTCTCTCTCTCTCTCTTTCTCTCTCTTTTATCTCTTTCCATGTATATATATATATATATGCCTCTGTTCATTTTCTCTTATTCTCTCTGGCTCTCTCTCTCTCTCTTTAACCCTCTCCTCAACTTTTCGTTCCTTTTCTTCTTCTTTTCTACTCCTCTCTCTCCTTTTCCTCTCACATTTGATGACACAGAAGTTTTGATAATATTTCTAGATTTCGATGCAATATTTGAGAGTTTTATTTAGTATTTTTATTATTCAAGATCTATGGTTGTATGTTCTAGTCATTCTTATTTTGATCGTTTGTTGTTTTGTACATCTGACTTTGTAAATTGAGCAATTTCAGCTGCCCAGCTGCATGTTCTTTCATTACAATAAAACCGAATCAAATCAAATCAAAGACAAAATCAAATCAAATACCCAACCTGGCAATCCAACCGTTTCCACTCACACTCTCTTTGCACACAAAACCGTTTCCTTCTACGGCCCGAAATACTGGAACTCACTTAGCAGCGATACATTCAAATCCCAAAATCTAAACTGTTTCAAAAGCAAGTTGAAGCAAAAAAAAAAAAAAAACAACAACAACAACTTCTTCAACCATATATGCAGTGAATTCAACCTCAGAACCCACCTCTCTCCCTCTCTCTCTCTCTCTCTCTCTCCCTCCCTCCCCCCTCTCTCTCTCTCTCTCTCTCTTCCCCCTCCCCCCTCTCTCTCTCCCTCTCCTTCTCTCTTCTCTTCTCTGTCTTACTCCATTTTCACCCCTTCCTTTTCCTGCCCTCTCTCTCTCCCTTCTTCTCACACACAGAGACACTCACTTTCTTTCACTCTCCTCCTTCCTCCATCCTCCTTCTCTTCATTCTCTTTTTGTTTCCGCATCGTCTTGCACTTTCACTTTACTTTCACATTTTAGTTTTTCTTGTTGGTTGAGGCAATTCTCCTCCTACCTCAGCTCACTTATCAATGCTCTCTTATCAATATTTCCCTTCTTGTCATGTTGTCATGATGCTTTATGAAATTAATATCATTGAACGACCCAATCGTGATTAAGTTATATAAGTTTCTGGACATGTTATATACAAGCTTTGCTTTTAAGCATGTCCAAATGTTTTCAACATCACTTAGGTCAATATTTGTGCATCATGTACTTAACTTCTTGATATTTAATTATGCGCCCATATCTATGGAAAAGCATAATTGTTATATTATTGTTCTCATTGTATATATATTTTGTTATGCACTAGAATCTTAATCTGAATCTGACGTGCACTGCAATTCCATTATGATTATGTTTTTCCCTGTCAAGTCTTTAAGCAGTGTATTTTAAGGTATTTTTGGAATCAATCACGATCACACTATCTATTCTCACCATTTTGGACTCTCGGCTAGTATTTTTCTCGTATCACTTATATTTACATAATACTTGACTTCTCAACTATCATTGCCTTTAGGAACGGTTTCACAATGATATTACCGACACTGAAGGATTCTTGTATCGACAATTCCATTGATAAAGTTCACACGCCTTCGCTTCCTTGTTATCACCTTACTGTCAGAGAAGTACATAGTTATTAATTTAAAACAATTTTGATTTTAAGGAAGCTGAATTACCATTGGCAATATGTTGGTCCTGTTTAAAACATGCTTTTTTCTGTAATACCCATCCATCAAAGAGTCAAGAATGGGTCATCTCGACGAGTAAACAGAATCTCAAGTTCGCTCTTGGCTGCAAACAGGTCGGTAAATTTAGAGAGGAGGTGGATACGGATTAATAAAAGGGTCGGTCGAAGAATTGTTGGTATGTAAACTTGATATCCGTGATAGTTTCCCCCATTCTCGATCTAACACGAAACTATTTTGAACAAATGAAAGAGAGAAAGGTCGAAGGAGATTACCGTGTTGGATTACTTCTTTGACAACCGTAAAGGAGTGTTTTTTTAGAGGGATGGGTCTATTGATTTTTACATAGTAACTGATGAAAAGTTGCTGCAATACATAATTATAACAAAATGAACTAGCGATTATTTGCCTATACTTTGAGGACTGCATGTTGACAACCCTTTGGTTTACATTCACTTGTAGACATTGCTCAAAGTACGTAATCTCGACGTCATGTGATGTCATGTTTACTAGAAAGAATCCTTGAAAAGTATTCCTATGCAGTGATAGGAAACATTCGAACTTAAATAGCTCATTAGTTTATACCTATTTGTATATCTTCCCCCCCCCCCCTCGTACTTTATCTTCAGAGTTGGTTTTGTAATTCAGTGTGCCTTTAAAAGATTGATATCAATTTAATTGTGTAAGCTGGAATCGAGGTTATTCTGAATGAGAACACAACAAATCTTGTACATCATTAACAATGGCATTGAAATGGTAGTGAATCTGAATGAATCAGATGTACTTGTCATGTTCGGAAGGGAAGTATACCATGTATAATAGCACTGGGTAAAGTACAATTGTTCTGTCATGTATAAAATAAGACATCACAAAGTGACATTTTACGATATTTCCTTGAGGAGAGGCAATGGTTTTACTGAAGGTTCGTAATTCCGAAAATGAGTGGAAAGACAGCCTTAAGCCTACCGCACACTATACATCAGTCTGCGATCCTATTTCCAAAGAAAATGTAATAATATGTGCTTTAAACAATTAAACACGTAAAATATTTTATACTGAAGTTATGAATAATCATGTAGATAATAAAATCGAAAAAAGGGCCTGTTGCGAACTTTCTAGTCAGAGGAAAGGCCAAATCAGCTACGAGTCGTAGTGACGTCATAGCAGTCCTACGATAGTCTACGATTTTAAACTGATTTGGCCCTAATTCCGTGTATAAGGGTGACTGCGCATCAAAGTCCTATGTTTGGTATTCATATTATTCTTCAGAACCTGAATCAGGTAGATTTTAAATGTTAAAATGACCATATTTAATGATATTGCAGTTTATTTCGAAAATCGGATCGCAGTCGATCGTATAGTGTGCGGTAGGCTATAGAGACGGATTTTTTTTTTTTTTTTTTTTTTAAGTCTACAAGACAAATATCCAACGAGGCTGACGAAAACAAAGATGGACATAAGGAAAAATCGGAAGAAATAAATTTCAAAAAGGACCCCGAAACAGAAGGCCAACGAGGCCGACATGGAAATGCTTAAGGAAAAACCAAAAAATAGGGGGGGGGGGGGGTATTGGAAAATATCAAATTTGGGGAAATTATTATTTGGATCTCCAATGTATAATTGTAAGATATACACAATAATATTTTGATATTATTTATTTTCTCAATTAAATGTCACCTAAAGTTCATGTAAATACCAACTTAACTATGCTTGAACAACTGAAAGTGTATTTCTTACAGTTTGAACATGGACCTTCAATTTCCTGGTTGAATGAAAGTAGACCTTTCATGGGAAATTGGCATAATTATAAAGCAATCCAAGACAATTTTCCATGAACGGTCTACTTTCATTCACCCAGGAAATTGTAGGTCCATGTTCTAATTGTAAGAAATACACAATAATATTTTTATGTTATTTTTTTTTCTCAATTAAATGTCACTTAAAGTTCATTTAAATACCAACTTAATTATCCTTGAACAACAAATGTATTTCTTACAGTTAGAACTTGGAGCTACAATTTCATGGAAAATTTGGCATAATTATTAAGCAGTCTAAGCCAATCTTCTATGAAAGGGTTCATTCTCCTTTAATTCAACGTCATCTTTAAACACTCCCCAAACCTGTTTACTTACATTATATTAAACATTAGGAGTAGGCGTACTTTCATCATTCAGCCAGGAAATTGTAGGTCCATGACATTTGATTAAAAAAAAAAACAACAACATTAAAATGGATTCTAGCACCACAAAACCTCTACAAAGAGATATCATACACTATTATCGGATATTAACTGTGTAACACATGCAAAGACCTTTCGTTGTCTCACAGGTTGCATGCAAAGATGTACAACACAAATTGCATTTGGGTATCATCGAGCATAAAGAATAGTACGTAGATCAGCTTATACATTCTATGTAAGCTGTCTTTCCCTGCTAAATATTGCTTCGAAGGGGCCATTTAGATTTATACTAATTATGCAGATCGCCCAAAGTTGTATTTTCGGCAACAAAGGTGAAACTGTTTGGAAACCACAATCACGAATCTGCAAAAAAAACTTCAGCAGAAAGAACTTGTCTAGGTTCTTAAAATGTCAAATCGACTATATACCAGCATGAAAAAAAGGCTCACACCGTAAAGACGAAATAAGTCGAAGCGAGAAGCCTTTTTCAGTGCCTTGAATTTACTTGCTTACCTACCCAGTAAAGCGTTAGAAATTATGACTTAAATGAATTAAAAAATTAAGTTTTCACGATAAATGATCCTAAAGAAACGTAAGAACTAGTTTTTATTCAAATTGAAGAACGGTTACTACAGACTTTTCAAAAATCTAGTTGGCATTAAAGATGAAAAAATGCTGCGTGAAGACAAAACGGAAGTCAAACTTCGGAAGCGTCATTCTCGAAGAAATACTTTTCCAATACCCTTCTTTTCTCGAGTTTCAAAAGCTATTATCTCCACTTATACTCACTCTCTAGAGTTTACCTTTATATCAAATTAAAGCTTATGAAATGGAAAATGATAATCAATAATAAAATCAAATTTGAAAAAAAAAAACGACTTCTGTCTCATTTTGATTTATTAATTTTTTAGGAAGGCCCTCGAGACATTCACTTGGACTCATGGGTCCTCATATTCATGTTAAAATATCTTGCTCCATCTCATGCCTTTCTTCATACCTTTCCTTCCCTCCTCTCTCCATCCCACCCATCTTTCTCTATCTCTCTCTTACTATCCTTAATCCCTATCTTTCTTCAGCTTTCTTTTCCCTTTTTTTTTTCTTCCTCCAAATACTCGCACCCTTTCTCTCTCTCTCTCTATCCTTCCCTTTCTCTCTCTCTTTTTATATCTCACTTTCTCTCTCTCTTTCTCTCTCTCTCTCACTATCTCTCTCTCTCCCTCTTTCTCACTCGCTCGCTCTCTCTCTCTCTCCCACCCCCATCTCTCTCTCTCTCTCTCTCTCTCTCTTCTGTTATACACATGATGCAGGTACATGTATCACCATGATCACGGCAGATAAGGATCCCTCCTTCTTAACAAATAGGCCTCTCAAAAATGAATCAGTCGTGCATCCTCCATATGAAAGGGTGCGAACATATTTAAAGAATATCTTCTTTAGATACCTGTGTAGTGCATCTGGGTCGAGAGTAGCAGTTTAGACTAAACACTTTTCAAAGGATGTTCTTACTCTGACACGGATTCGAACCCCGGACCATTTGGTCATTATCCCCTTATCGACCAGGCTATGACTCTCTCTCTCTCTCTCTCTCTCTCTCTCTCTCTCTCCTCTCTTTCTTTCTCTCTCTCACTCCCTTCATCTAATATTTATTTAACAAGAGAGAAAGAGGAAGGATAAAGAGATGCCGTTGTCTAGTGGATAAGTCAACGGTCTATTGACCTTTTCGGGTTGGACTGACAAGGCAATGGTGAGGGAGAAGTTCAATGGTTAGAATAATGAAGACACAGAGAGTTAAAAATATATGCAAATAGGTAAATGAATGGATGAATATATACATGAGGAGATGGAGGAATAAGAGAGAGCGGGAGGAAGAAAGAGTGAAGGGGGGTGGGGGAGAAGATAAACATACATTAACGTGCCTATATACATTGCGCATGTAGGCGTACACGAAATGATAGTGCACACATTAATATTACTATCATCGTTTTATTTATTATTACTAATGAAAATAATGCTATAATTGATATCTAATTCCACCAATTTTAGTGGTTGTTTTGGATTTGTCTTTTTAATCGTCATGTTCATGGCAGCATTTTATTTCTTCTTCTTCTTCCTCTAATGTGCATTTCTGAAGCAGAAATGCTTATTAATAACCTTATCAGGTTCTTTTTCCAAGTCGTCACAACCACATCCTGTACAATTGAAATTACATAAGGTATCTGAATTTTTTTAAAGCTTTTATCAATCTGTTTCTGTGATTTCTGTGATTTATAACAGTAAAAATGATGATAATAATAATATTAATAACAAAAATTCCCCCTTATAAGCAGGGAAATACTATTAATTTGGACGTGACTTAAATAACATAAAAATATAGCTACTTTATTCCAGAGTATTATGTAAAAACTGTAAGTCCAGATAGTTTCTATCTTTGCCCATACATTGCTATATGAATAGATGTCTAGTTATCACAGTTATCATTTGTTTTGTTCTTTAAAAAGCTTCAGGTAAATGTTTACAGGAAGAGCCCGATGATTGATGTCGTAACAGTTACATTGCTTGAAAATATAAGACGAGTCGTACTTTTAAAGCACAACGATTTCAATAACAATGTGATTATCGGAACAGTGCATAATTATGTCAGGTGATTGTTCCTTCAGAGTCATATCAAAAACCATTATACCAGGTGTTAAAAAAATTTGACACTTTTGATTTTTAATAACTCAAAAATTATAACTCTTATCAAATTGAGGTTTTCACATTGTAAAGTTGAAGGATGTCAAGTTTTTTAGAAGAAAGCGTCATGACATTTCTTTGAATTCTTTTCTTAAAATATTGCTCTGAATACTTATTAGTCTTTCACCTTTTGAAAAAGGAAGGCCACAAAAATATGTATCAATAATTAATTCAGAACACAACAATTACCACTGTGCATTTAGGCTGAAAATTCAGAACATTATTTTTCACCCAGAGTCAAGAATCATCGATAAGACCGGACAGCAAAGGACTGGCAGGAATGACACGTGTGATACACAATGGTATTGTTCTGTTCTGAATTATTTACGGATTTTATGACCCTGAATCAAATATTCAGTGCATTATTTAAAGAAGATTTTTATTCAAAGAAATGTCGTAAAACTTGATACAATGTCGTAAAAATGATACGAACTGATTAAATTTGGGGGAAAAAGGGAGATTGGTTTCGTGTCTGTGGAAATGGGCAACGGATAGGAGGATCAGGGCCCCGTTTCGTAAAACTTGTTATAAGCTACTGAAATCCTCCAATCTGATTGGCTGAGAGCAAATTTGTCATAGAAATGGGGCAGTTGTTATTGATAACAAGTTTTATGAAACGGGGGTCCTGGATCTGCGGGCTGTTTCGTCGCCCTCACTTAATTGAGACTATTCTTTGTATGTCCGTCCTGAATAAGAAGCCCGCTATCGATAGCCGGGAGTATCAACATAGTATCCAAAAGTGTGATTTAACCATGGTATAGTAGTGTTATTTCTTCCTCGCCATGAGCAGTCTGGTGGTGACGAGAGAAAGACTGGCGATGAGGAACAGACAGATGCCAGCTAAAATTGCGATAACCACCATGTATACGGCAATAGATTCTGGAACAGATGACGACAAATCTAACAGAAGAAAAAAAAAATTTTGATTAAGGTGCATGTTAAAATACAGGATTAAAAGTTGAATGTATGCCTTTAAATATAACACTGCCTTGATATATCGTTGATGATCATCTTTTAATCATATTGAAATATATTTTCTAAATTATATCTTTATAGATGAATTTAAAAATATATATGTTTTCTAATTAATATCTTTATCTCTATCTCTCTCTCGTTTTATTCGTCATTGTCTTTCTAAGTTCCTCATACACGTATATGCTATTCAAAGCTTCGTCTAGGATTTCTACAATGTCCGCTCTTCACCAAATAAATATCGAAAGTCTCTCTCTCTCTCTCTCTCTCTTTCTCTCTCTCTCTCTGTTAATCTTGATCATGTTTAACTTTATGAGCATTAACCCCTACCTTCTTGTCGAGATAAATCAGGTAAAACGAAACGGCTGTATGCTGAATTTATCGGCCTGATTGGCCCGACTCTCAACCTCTTCCCCCTTCTTGGTCCGATATGTGCCGCGCTTCTTCTCCGGCGACGGCGACCACTACCACTACAATCATCGCTCCAAGGCTCTATGCAGTCTGAACTGCCTTGTTCGCAGACCAAAACATCGCAGTGGATATAGACCTATAACAACAACAACAACAACAACAACAAAACAATGGTATTACTCTGAATTTGCATAGCAGTTTACAAATCCATCATGTATCTGAGTTTTTTTGTGTTGTTTTTGTCGTTTTGTTTTGTTTTGTTTTTATTTGTTGTTTTTTACAGATATAAATAATTCTCTCGGACGTCGGATTCATGCTTACTTTCAAGTGCACGTTCTCCACTCCCTGAGAGCATTCTAGCCGGACGTCAATTTTAGAAACTTGAACCATGACGTTTCCAAACTAACGGGAATCTATTTTACACCTGGCATGCCTGGGTGGAGCGAAGCAGTCTTGATAAAATGTCTTGAAAAGGACCATAAGTGCCCTGAATGGACATGGACTGTGTGTGGTCCTCTTTCGCACTAAATCTGCCACAACCTTAATTTATAAACCTACATTGTCATGCTTTTGTCGTTAAAAATTGAAAAAGGTATTCCATGATGTAAACCATTTAGATGCAAGTGATCCTACTTTTTCATTCGACCTCTGTAGTCTGCGTTGTCTTAATACCAAGAATCCAAAATCTCATTTGAGTATTTCAACGAGCATTCACAGCAATCACTCATGCCTTTGATATACAAGACCAAGCTCAGTTTGGCTTGAAAAGTTGGGACTCTCCCAGAAAGTGATCCGACATTTTCTCCGGCGACAATTTCTCTATGCTATATTTTGGCAAAGATATAGGGTCAGACTTAGGGTTGCAAATGGGCTTTAGGTTTCTTTAGGGTTAGTGTTAGGTATAGGCCCGTATTCTTGAAAGGCGCCTAACTTAAGCCCCCGCCTAAGTGTGTAGGTTTAGGCCACCAAATTATGGAGAGAGACACATGTCTCCCTCTATTAATCCTACAAAATAACCATAGTTCTGGGACTAAATACAAATACAAAAACCGACAAGATAGAATTGATTTCTGATGCTCATTTCATGCCAGAAAATAATTGTATTTCTTTATTTTGTTACATAAATATAGTAATTTATACGGGACTTAGGGGTTGACGTATGGCCTTCCATAAATCAGTGGCCTTAGTTAAGCCTGGCTTAACTTAGGCCACTTTCGAGAATACGGGCTATAGTCTTTGGTCCAGGGTTTAAGTTAATAATTCGAATACTGTTAGTCCATGCCATTGACGGTGGAGAAATCGTCACCTGAGCACAGTTCTGCGAACTTAATACTTACCGAATCACCTTGATTGAGAAATCGAAAGCTGGTCAAACTAAAGAGAGCTCGGGTCGTATCAGTGTAAAATACCAAAGTACTGTCCTTCACAGGGCAACTGTATGAATTGAAACAATATATTTCAGAGAAGGAAGTGATGAAAACATATGGTATGCCGTGTGTTTTATTTTAAAAAAAAAAATACAAAGAGATAATGTTCAGTATTTAGGTGTCAGTTCATAAGAAAACTAATTCTTTCTTTCCAGGTAACGGTTAGTGAATAAAGTAGTGAACATCAAGATAAGGTTACGTATACGCTTATCAATCTCATTATGTATCGTCGGCTTGTAATCTAGTTACGGACTAGTTACAATGTATTATTAGCTCGCTCTCTCTCTCTCTCTCTCTCTCTCTCTCTCTCCCCCTCTCCCCTCTCCCTCTCCCCCCCCCCCCCCCCTCTCTCTCTTCCCCCCCCCCCTCTCCCTCTCTCTCTCTATATATATATATACATACAGTCATCGACGATATATCAATCTGTCGGTAAATGGAATCTGGTGTCACCGCAACCACTTGCTCGTCTCCATGGCATTGTGGTTAGAGTACTGGCCAGCGACCTGGTGGAGATAATTTTTTCAACCTTTGCAAAAATCTATTTTAAAGAAGCTTTAATACAGCTACTTACCATTATTCTCTCATTTTTTTTTGTTTGGGGGTTGGGGTGGGGGGGG
Source organism: Heliocidaris tuberculata (assembly GCA_025618425.1). Classification (NCBI taxonomy): domain Eukaryota; kingdom Metazoa; phylum Echinodermata; class Echinoidea; order Camarodonta; family Echinometridae; genus Heliocidaris; species Heliocidaris tuberculata. The sequence goes on along the minus strand of CM046839.1, from coordinate 29,669,458 downwards.
GGGGGTGTTCGCAATAAATATATGATTATGATTACGAAAGTCATTTAATTTTTTTAAAGCATAATCCACAGATCTGCAGGAAATTTCAGAATCAAAACTTTACCAATTGTACAAGATAAATAGACAAACAAACATAATGTCTTCGCTGTAACAACATTCTTCCGAGAAGAAAAATGAGGAACTAACCCATTGGAGACCAAATCATAACGGGTGGAATCAGTAGAGCTGGAGGAGGGCGTGGCCCAACACTTTTGGGCGGTGATCCGAAGCACGCCACCACCGCCCAGCAACGAAATTCCGAAGAATACTTTCTGATCCAAGTCAACGTAGACAGCATTGTCAGCGATCACGGTGGCGAATGTCTCGTCCTCGTAGACGAAGAACTGGAACTGGTACGTGCCGTCGTCGGTGAGAGAGCGGGAAATGGTGTAGTTGTTGAGTTGATAACTCACGGCATCGACCACGCCCTTTCGGTCATAGGTGCAGGTGAGGGGAAGATCCACCGACGGGCCGTTGACCACTCCTGTTGCCGAGTAAGCTACCACGCGGTTCTTGTAAATGTCGTAGAAATACGTTTCATCCTGTAATGATATTTTTAAACAAAATTTTTAGGTATCAGAAATGTAGCATTCGTCAGCCATCTCCGTTTTAGTAAATAAAGATCAGTGAAATTATATATAAAATCGTAGAGCTAGTTCATATCTTTTTTATGTTCTTGTTATCTTTTTTAAAAATTGTTTTCATATTACATGTACTCGCCATTACTGTCAATATATAGGACCACTTATTATTTTTACCTCCCCTTTTCTTTATCAATTGCATTTTATACCATTAAAGATTTGTAATTAAGGTTCAAATAAGTTATTTATCTTTATAATGAACGGATGCTTCGATTACTTTTTTAATTGTTATATTTCTCATACTTTTGTGTTGTCATTGATTCTCCTTGTTTGTTATTATTATTTGATCTATTGCACTTATCTTTTATACCTCAATGTTGATATTCATGTTCTTTTTCATTACCAGCACCAAGATGTAAAACACTCATATAACTGATCTTGTTGTCTTTTATAAATATATCTTAATAAATGAAAATAAATAAATAAATGTCAATTCGTTTCATGTTATTCTATTTTTCTTTACATACGCTGCTATTATACATACATTCGTCTTAGCGCATTGGATCATAAACCAAGTAAGGTATTATATTACAAACTTGCTGAGGGATAAATCGTATTTATATCATTATCACATTTATCAGGTCTTTGAAACAATCTCTGTTTTTCAAGGCCTCAATCAAACTTATGATTTCATCATTTTCGACGACAGGCAGTTTTATCCGGACCGGATGTGATTTACACTTGGCAAATTTAAATGCTGCCATATGATTTTCTGGATGATCATTTGCTTTTATTTGTGTTGTATTATTATATGTGTATATTGCGCAATATCCATTATATTTCTCGGAATGGTTGCACGGGTTGACTTATGCCTACAGGGAAGAACTCCTCTTTTGTGAACCCTGACCCACATGCTATTCTGTCTTATCTTGTTCCATATATATTTTGTCTGTTACCCTATATGCATATCTTGTATTCGCTTTTATGGTCAAATTATAATAATGATAATAATGAGAATAACTATAATAATTATTATTCAAAAAATGATAATGATAATGATAATAATAATAATAATAATAATAATAATGATAATAACAATAATATCAACAATAATAATAATAATAATAATAATAATAATAATAATAATGATAATAATAATTATAATAATAATAATAATAATAACAATAATAATAATAATGATAACAGTAATAACTAGAATATCACTGAAGGTGAATATAATACCCCGCCCCAATGTGTCTGCTGAATTTCGTGAGGATTGGTGTAAAAATGAGGAAGTGGCTTGATCTGCAATATTTTCCCTTTTTATTGCCATATGTCGTTACCATGGCAACGCAGTTGCCACACAATGAAACAATATGTCTTGCACATCTCTACCACAAGACCAATGTGTGTGCCAAATTTCACGAGCATTCCTCGAAAAATGAGGAAGTAGTTCGATCCGCAAGAAGTTCCATCTGATTTATTACCACAATATGCGTTACCATGGCAACGCAGTTGCCACACAATGAAACAATATGTCTTGCACATCTCTACCACAAGACCAATGTGTGTGCCAAATTTCACGAGCATTCCTCGAAAAATGAGGAAGTAGTTCGATCCGCAAGAAGTTCCATCTGATTTATTACCACAATATGCCGTTACCATGGCAACGCAGTTTCCGACACATTGAAAAAAAATATGTCTTGCACATCTTCATCCCAAGACCAATGTGTGTGGCGAATTTCACGAGCATTGTTCGAAAAATGAGGAAGTAGTTCGATCCGCAATAAGTTCCATCTGATTTATTGCCATAATATGCCGTTACCATGGCAACGCAGTTTCCGACACATTGAACACAAATATGTCTTGCACATCTTCATCCCAAGACCAATGTGTTTGGCTAATTTCACGAGCATTGCTCGAAAAATGAGGAAGTAGTTCGATGCGCAAGATTTCAACCTGATTTATTGCCATAATTATGCCGTTACCATGGCAACGCAGTTTCCGACACATTAAAAAAGAATATGTCTTGCACATCTTCATCCCAAGACCAATGTGTGTGGCGAATTTCACGAGTATTGCTCGAAAAATTTAATGAGGAAGTAGTTCGACGCCCAAGATTTGCAACGGACAGACAGACCGGCCGACCGCCCGTCCGCCCGCCCGCCGCCCGACCTTACTCTGAAGTAAGTATTGTATATACCCCTTCGAACTTTGGCGTTTGGCGGGGATATAATTACGAGATCATTTTACCACTGGCTACTACAACTTCGTAATGTGAAAACGACCTATCATAAATTTCGTAACTACTTACACCTTCGGTGTCACTTTCTTGGGTGCGAAGAGTCCCACAGTCCCCAAGCTTTGAGGTAATGTTGACAAAACCTGAGGAATCGTTCACACCAGTGCAGTTCTTATTATTCTCCAGAACAAGTTCCTCTGGCTTAAGCCCGTCCAGCAATGCATAAGGTACTCGAACCGTAAAACTGTCGTACTCACACGTCAGTGAAATCTGTTCCACTAATGTCTCCTCTATATGATATTAAAAAAGGAAAAAGAAAGGGGCTATTTTCGAGTTAGCTTATATCCTTGATTATTTCAAAAGTAATCTTGATTTCTCGCCAGGAAATAGCATTTCGAGAGAATCTGCCCACATACTATTTGGAAAGTTTGTCAAGTAGTCCATAGCTTATCTGGATTTTTCTTTTTAATGAAGGGCCACAAGCACCTCTTCCTCGGGGGACGCCCCTGTGAACTCCTTGTATTAAGCGCTAATGTATTTTATGATGAAAATGGCCGCACGCTTACTCAAAACTACGTTTAATATCTAGGGTAAGATAAGCGGAGGCGTTGTTAGAACAATTTTTTATCGGGATGCGGGAATAGGTACCCGAATAAAAAAAAAACAACTAATAAACAAAATGCCAGCGAAAATCTTGAGGTATTAAAATCCCTCTGATGAGAACCAGAATGGCGTTAACTCATATACTTTAACACAGAGTTAACGCCCTTCTTGCTCCAAACAGACAAATTGGTCGACAAAGGCAAGCACGGTAAAACATAGGGATTCTCAGACTTTACGATTTGGCGACAATAACAATGGATTTGATATAAATATTTAGTTGAGGAAAAGTAGAGATGGGGCACGCTCTCTGGCGACGCTCTTGAAGATAAGGGACTGAAAGGGACTCACCTGCACAAATTGGGATCAGGGCAGACCATGTCCCATTGTCACAAGTGATCACCGATGCACCAAGGATGTCAAATCCGGGATCGCACTCGAAAGAGACCTGTCCGCCGTGAGCGTAAGAGGAGTTTACATTCTGGGAGCCGTTTACCGGTGTGCCCGGGTCACGGCAATCAGCTAAGAAATAGGAAATGAGAAATCAGGATGATATTGGATGCAATCACTTTTCTACTAGTAATCAAAGTGTGATAGTACCTGACGGTATAATTTAAGTTTTTTTTAATGTTTTTTTTTATCATGTTAAAGAAGAAAGAAATGTTAGTCTATTCCAGTTTTCTAGTGATGGTGATTCAGACAACTGTTCACAACGCAATAATTCCTAATACATGTATAAGGTACCCTTTACTACACCTGGGTTGAAAGAGACAACTCCACGTCAAATGCATTGTCTAAGTAATAGCTTCAGAACATGATCAGCTTTAGAGTGATTTTTTTTTTTAAATGAGCCATTTCCGTTTATAGAAAGGCTTATACCTCTGTATTGTAAATAAAATAATATCAAATCAAAACACTTTACCTAATGAACCTCATGATAGCCGTTATACCTTATTCTAACACTTGCAACCGTGCAAGGCAAGTCAAATATTTCCACCATTTGAAGCATGGGACACCGACGGACAGCACCCTTTAAGTCTAGACCTGCCACTATTCGAAATGGATAACTCACCTTTGCACTCTGGAAAATCTGAACTCCATACTCCATCCAGACACGTGACCGTGTCGTTACCATCCAGTGTGTAGTTGGTGAGACAAGTAAAATTTACGCTGTCTCCATAGTAATGAGGAGGTCCGCTTTCGTACACAATTCCATTGTCAATTGCAGTAACGTTAGGACAGTTTTCTAAATTAATAGAAGGAAGTGAAAAAACTGATCACACGGCAAATAGTCGAAGTAGTTCTTTTTCCGGTGTTTATGTGTTGTGTGTACGTGTGAGTAAAAATAAGGATTGAATGTTTTATGCGAATATTAAATTTTATTTTATAAGCCTTTGGATTTATTTTCCAAAAAATAATGTACTCCATGCACATGTCGATAGCAACATGAAGGGCAAAGATAAAGGCAATTTTTTTTTTTTTTTAATTCAACAGTTTCATAATTCAGTATACGTACACAATCATGCATGGACCGCTATTGGGAAACAGTTAGCTGTGCCTTTATCCCATCCATATAATGTATAATTTTCTTTTCCAACTTCTTCTTCTTCTTCTTCTTCTTCTTCTTCTTCTTCTTCTTCTTCTTCTTCTTCTTCTTCTTCTTCTTCTTCTTCTTCTTCTTCTTCTTCTTCTTCTTCTTCTTCTTCTTCTTCTTCTTCTTCTTCTTCTTCTTCTTCTTCTTCTTCTTCTTCTTCTTCTTCTCTCTCTCTTCTCCTTCTTAGTCTTCTCTCTCTTTCTCTCTTTGTGTCTTCCTCCCTCCGTTTTGCAATTTGTTTTAAGTTCATATTTGTGCTGTTATTATTTTGGGGGTAATTCTATATAAATCTTGATGTGAGATAAACAACAAGGAATATTTACCATAGCAATAGACCGTTCTGTTGAAAGCACCATCATTGCAGTATACGGTCTCCATTAGCACTAACCCAGAACCGGAAGTGAATCCATCATCACATACTATTTCAACGTAGCCACCATGTTGTGTCAAATCGGTTGCATTAGAGTTAGAGTTGTCCACATCCGGTCCTTGACAACTTGCTGCAAAGAATTATGCATACATCATGATACATTCTTAAGTTAAAAAAAATATATACGAATGGGCCTCTCCTCCCCCTCCTCTGTCCATGTCAAATAATTATGTCAAATATCACCCCCCCCCTTTCTCCCCCACCCCCCCCCTCTCTCTCTATCTATATCTCTCTCTTCTTTTCCTCCCCCCCCCCCCATTTGATGGGGGAAATTGTACCTATGCCCACTTCCTAGCTAAGCCACTGTATGTTCTAAAACATGTAGGCTTCTATTTTAATAATAATAAATGTTTTTAGAATAATAATAATAATAATAATAATAATAATGATAATAATAATAATAATAATAATAATAATAATAATAATAATAATAATAATAATAATAACGATAATAATGGTAGCTTCTTATTACGCACTTACATCCTTCACGCAAGACGCTCATGGCGCTACACATACAAGTACAAAATAAAGTACAACACTATATACAACTTTAACTTATTAAATTAAGATCATATAATCAAAATACTATAACAGTTTTCAATTTTGGGATGGAATACACGTACATCAGAGATTAAAAGTAACAGATAGTTTTGGGAAGCCCTCAAAAACTTTTCGTGAGATTTCTTTGATTTTACTTAGTAAATAGCAGGGTACTAACATAACTAAGATTCTGTGAAGTTTTTTCCTCCTCAAGTGAATTATCTATTGAATGAGAGGTGAAAATTAATAAAAAATCCCTGGCCCGAAAAAGAGGGGATGTAAATTCAAACAACGGCCACACACACTACTCACATGAGGATTGTTGTGTGTATAGAATACGCTACACATAGTGCGAAGCGCTGGGTTTATTGTGCGGGGAACCTTCGGGTGGATATGATCTTAGCGTGAGGCAGTGAAAAACCGTTACCAAGCGTTTCTTACAGATATTTACACTAAAATTTGTTCGAAATCGTGAATGGAATGTTAAATAATCTCGTACATGTCTTATGATAAAAGGAGAATAGTATGTGACTATGTTAGATAAGTTTCTTGCCAGTATGATTTTTGCTACCGAGACTGTCTATGAGCTTTAACTTAAGGAACAAAAGGAACAAAATAAACTTAAGTTACACAATAAATACAATTAAATTGATTACAATCACAGTGTGATTACCGAGGTTAATTTAAGTAAGCGTGATTCATGGTACAAGGAAAATATGTTGTAAGGTCGGGAGCAAATTGCAATTTAATCTTTTGAATTTAACACGCAATTGGTTTCTTTAAGATTAACTGTATGACAGAACAAATAATTACTAAGTGAACAGATACGTTTTGAGTAGTTTTATCCTGTTATCAGTCGGTAATTTTTTATTGACACTTCGTTTGATTTAACCATGTTAATAAGGTATAAATACCTTTGCATTCTGGTACAAGATCGGACCAGGTGCCATTATCACATGTTAAAAAGGGTTCTCCGTCGAATAAGTAAGTCTCACTGCAGTTGAAGTATACCGTATTTTCATGGTAGAATGGAGGCGAACTCGGGTACATGTTACCCCCATCGGGCTGCGAGATATTAGGACAATTTTCTGTAAACATGGTAAAGAAGAATGTTTCATGCGGTTATATTTTCTTTCCAAGGTCGCTGAATGTATTCAATAGTTTGATTCACGAAAAAGGGTGATTTCTTTTCTTTGATACTATAAAAATAATGTACATGTACAACCCAATACATAAGATTTCAATGGAAATTGTGAAACTGCCCCTTTCTTATTTAGGTTTTTAGGGGTTTTTTTATAATTATAATCATCATCATCTGTTGGTTTTACATAAAATATGATCACAAGATCAGACCTACACTTCGGGGTGATTTTCGAGTACTATATCTTCAAGACTTCAACAATTCATGTAGGCCTGCTGGCAGTGTTCATATTTAACGAAGTATACTAACCATAACAAAAAACGTTCTGGTCCCATGAGCCTCCTTTGCAGGAGAGAGTTTCGTTCTGATCTGATCCGGAACCGGAACTGAAGCCACTGTCGCAGTCCACCACGATTGACCCTCCATAGGGAATTGTGTCGCTCCTATCATCCCAATTCGAATTTGCGATAGTGGGACTTTCACAGCTCTCTGAAGGAAAATATGAAATTAACCGTTGAGCATATCAAAATTGAAAAGAGCTGAACACAGTGTACATAATCCTATAACGTGCGTCTCCCCTTTCATTCATATCCCCCCCCCCCCTCTCTCTCTCTCTCTCTCTCTCTCTCTCTGTTATATTTGCATTGTTTCATCTTTTCTGATTGACAAACTTAACAGAAAAGTTGTGTCAAATCACCCCACTACTCCTTTACAATATATTTGGGCGAGGACACCTGGATAAGAATTAACTGACCGAAGCACTCGATTCCAGTGTCGTCCATGGTCCCATCGTCACACGTCAGGTTGCCGTCGAAGTCCGATCCGTACCCGAAGGTATAACCGTCCTTGCATGTGACAGCGGTGTCGCTACCGTGGGGAACGTATGTGCTGTTCGTGGTGTCGTTCAGATTGGAATTCTCGATATACGGCACGAGGCAATCAGCTGAAACAAGTAAAAGTTAATTTTTTTTTTTTTTTTTTAATACATTCATTCATTCATTTTGGGCGTAACACATTGATACAGGATTATACTGTAGGGAAAAGGAAATTTTCAAAGACTAAAATTCTTCAGCCTTTCATTTTTTTAGGTGACAAAAATTATATTTTTTCAATTGGTGAGCTTTTCTAAAGTTATGTTTATGACAAGAAATTACATCGAGAGGAACTTTTCGTAAAGTTGCATTGACAATAATATGATGAAACACATATTTTTAACTTTTCAACGTCCTGAACGGGTTAATAGACAAGATAGAAGATCAGACAGTATAATAATGGTGTCTGTGAGATTGGTGAATCAAAGCTCAATTTTTTTGTTAAAGATTTCACAGAAAAAAAAAAAAGAAAATCATGTTATTTTTTTTATAACGAGCAATCAATGAAAATCCAATGAGCAAAGTAAATTCGTCAACTTCGAAAATCTACAATAAACTATAAAACATAAATGTCGCATGATAGTAGATTTGAAAAATGACTGATAGGTTGTACAGGCATTGGGGAAATGCAGCTTATCCTATATGGAAACCTATTTAGTAATTTTATGAATTGCCCTGGACTTTTTTCGAATCATTATGACAAATTTCTCTCATATGATTTTTTTTTGTTGATGATATTATCTGATAATATTCGATATCAACCCAATAATGAATTCAGCTAAGATGATTAATATCAATGTAAAAAGAAAAAAGAAAAAAGAAAAAGAGAATGGGTCCCAACCTTTGCATTCGGGAACGGCATTCGTCCAACTTCCGTTATCGCACCTCGAAGTCGATTCCCCGACCAATGTGAACCCGAGGCTGCAATTGAATGCGACAGTGCTGTCGTGATAGAACGGCCCGACGGGACTGTTGATGTAACCATCGGTAGGGGCCGAGATCGTTGGACAATTAGCTATCAAAAGAAATGAAATATTTGGAAGATAAACATTACAGATTGTGGAATAGTTTTAAGCAAACAATGACAAAATTCAGCGTCATCATTAATTGACTTTACCCTTAATGTACGTATTGTCTTATCAGCTTTAACGTTAATCATGTTAATAGGGGAAATAAAATGTACTTTTTGCCGTTACAGCTTAACGTAACTGTTCATATTATCATTATTATTATTATTGTATTGATAATAAACAATTTTAATCAAGCTCATGATTTTTTTTTTAACTCCTGGCCCATAGTCATTGTCAAACGGACGACAACGGTGAAATAGCCTTTCGATAAGCTTAGAAGATTTTTAAAGAGCCCTACGGGAGAAAGTTGATTAGTGAAATGGGTTTTCCGTCATACTTTTCCAAACCGACATTTAAAGAGATCATAATGCTACACCCATAGGTGTATCCAAGAATGAAATTCTATTTTTTGAATTATTATTTCTTTTAATTTTATCAATATGTTTTATTTCTGTTTCCCCCTTTTTTTATTCATTTATTTATTTATTTTGTATTTATATATTTTCCATTTCTTTTTAAATTTCATTTTTTTATTTATTCTATTTTATTTTATTATTTATTTATTTATTTTCTTTTAATTTATTTATTTATCTTTTTTTTTTTTTTTTTTTTTTTTTTTGGGGGGGGGGGGGGTATAATTACAGTCGGTGCATTGACAAACATGTGATATAGAACCCCACTGTATTCAGGGAAGTCTTATTAATTTTTGTAGACAAACCGTAGATCCTCCGTTCCGTAATTTTGAGGTCGGGTTAGGTACAGGTGCTTTGGTTAATTTTGGTCACTGCCAGAGTTTACACAATACCTCCTGCTCTGCGAAGGCGACACAGAGTCACCTGTCAGAGAACTCACTCTAGAAAGAGGTAAGTCCAATATTGTTAGATGGGACATACAAAAGTGGGCCGTTTAACAAATGGGGCGTAGGACTAATTCTTATATCAAGTGCCGCAAGGACATATTTTACAAGTGAGGCAACCCTATGCCTACAGAATTCTGAGTAAATAAATGAATAAATAAATCCTGTACTCACAATAACAATATACAGTCACGTCCCAAGTACCATTGCTGCAGGTCAGAGGTTCTGATACATTATCCCCAGTCCCGGAAGTGAAACCGTCGCTACAGGTCACTATTATGTAGTCGCCGTGGTCAATTTCCTCTTGATTAGCAGCGAAGTCCGAATTTTCGATGATGGGCGAGGGACAGTTTTCTGCAATAAGTTGAAACAATACACGGAATTTTCTTAAATATCCGCAGTGAACTTTCGTATTCCTATACCAGCGTCATATAACAGCCTTTACAAAATGCAATTTTAAAAATATTGCAATTTTTAGAGCGAG
>CM046839.1:29634009-29654009 GCA_025618425.1 Heliocidaris tuberculata | reverse complement strand
ATGTTGAAATGTGTATCGTTTCATTTAATTACTATTAACCTTTCATTTGCCATGAGTGCTAAATGGCTCAATCGCAGGCGTGCCACACGTGCTGCTGGCACAATAATAGAAACCAATTAGCAAAAGGATATGCACTGTGCATTCCAATAGCTTTGTATAATAAGCCACTTCCGGTTTTAATTGGCCTGATAATCCTTTGATCACCTCTAAGTACTATTAAATCTTATACTGCAAAATATTGACTAAATCTATGTAGATTAAACTACCCCTTTGGCACATGCACGTTATTTGAGTGCGACATATAGAGTTAATTGTTGTAGATATTCACTTCAAAAAGTACTGTATGCTTCTTAAATGACTAAATAAACCCGTTCATGTTTTAATGGCTGAGACTGTTACGTGATTGATGTGACCATAGGGGTAGATATTATTTTTAAATTATGATTTTTTTTCAAAGTACGTAAACATGAGTGTACCTAATGTATTAATTTTTTTTTTCTTCTTCTTCTTCTTCTTAAAACGGTACATAAACATTTTTAATATGTTAACTTCGTCATTCTAATATAATCTTCAATCCCAAATGTTGTAAATGCTCCTGTGGAGAAAATACATACAGCATCACTGAGGAAATAAATACACTCTGCATGATTACCACATGGCTCATATGATTCGATTTTACATTGTATTTTATCTCAAACTTACCACATGACTGTCCTTCTACACCAGCGAGGAATTGAACTGTCAAGAAGTATAAATCATAGAAAAATAATCAAATCTATAACGTGAATATACTGTGTGAATCGTATTATATGAATCACAGAAGAATGTAGACAGATGGACAGAGTTGGAAATAAGATTATCATCAACAAAAAACAATGGTCCGACGGTAATACCGAGACTGTACAGACTGGGAAGTGCTTCTTGAAACTACATCTCTAGAAGCGGGTGAAGAGGTAGTAACTGATTATATCAAATTCTGTGAGAACATGATAGTGCCAGAGAAAACAATCAAAATGTATCCAAATAACAAACCATGGGTTGTAGGGTCTTTAATAGATCTGGAAGAATCTACTAACTAGGCTGCCTGGAACAAGGACTGATAGGTTTGGGAGGTCATTTCTCCCAAGTGCAATGAAAGTATTCAACTACAATTTAAGTAGATGAAAGACCCTATATAGTGTAGTTCCATCACCTCCGAGTATTTCTTTTTACTTTCTCTTCTTTTCTCTTTCTCTCTCACTCTCTCTCTCTCTCTCTCTCTCTCTCTCTTCTTGTCTCTCTTTTTCTTTTTCTTCGAAGTACAGGGGGTGAATGTAGGTTTGGATTAGACTGAGTTAAGGATTTATCGATAATTTCTCATTAATCTTTTTTTTTTTTAAATTGAAATAGCATGGGAGTAAAATTTGTACCTATCAGTTTTCAGAAAATGGTTTTAACAATTTGACAGTTGATTATAATATGTAATTATGTATGCATTATCTTACTTCTTCTCTCTTTCTCCCTTTCTTTCTTTCTCTCCCTCTCTCTATTCTTGTCTCTCTTTCTCTTTGTCTTCCATCCCACAGTTGTCGTTATGCATACTGGACTCACTTAGCAGCGATATAATCAACCCCCAAGGTCTAAACTGTTTCAAAAGCAAGTTAAAAAAAACATCTTCTTCAACCATATGCAGTGAATTCAAACTGAGCGAGCAGGACCTCTCTCTCTCTCTCTCTCTCTCTCTCTCTCTCTCTCTCTCCATCTCCTTCTCTCTTCTTTGTCTTACTCCCTTTTCACCCCTTCTTTTTCCTGCCCTCTCTCTCCCTTCTTCTCTCACACAGACACACTCACTTTCTTTCACTCTACTCCTTCCTCCATCCTCCTTCTCTTCATTCTCTTTTGTTTCTACACAGTCTTGCACTTTCACTTTACTTTCACATTTTAGTTTTGCTTGTGGGTTGAGGCAATTGTCCTTCTACCTCAACTTATTTATCAATTCTCTCTTATCAATAATTCGCTTCTCGTAATGATGCTTTATGAATTTAATATTACTGAACAACCCAATCGTGATTAAGTTATATAGGTTTCTGGACATGTAATATACAAGCTTTGCTTTTAAACTGTCCAACTTTTTTTCAACATCATTTAGGTCACTATTTGTGCATCATATACTTCAGTTATTGATATGTAATTATGTGCCCATATCTATAGAAAAACATCATTGTTATATTATTGTTCTCATTGTATTTATTTTATGTTATGCACTACATTATTAAGTTAATATGACTGAAAACAGTCAATAAATCTGAAAATCTGAATCTGAAATCTGAAATCATATGTTTGCATTACAGTTCAGTGTTTCATACACAAAGTACTAGTATAATAAAATTAATAATGTTTGTTTATTACCAAGCAATTAGGCAGATCAGAAGATGCAACATTTAATGTAGCATTCAAATCAGTATTAACAATCAAATGATTCAAACAGTGCAATTTCTACGGGTAAACCAGAACTTTAAAAAACAACAAGACAATAATAATCTAAGGAATGTCATATTTTTATTCATTTTTTATCTGAACTGCATTTTGAAAAAAGGAAATACGTGATCTGTGCTGTATATCCAAGCAATTTTTATTCTTTGATTTTGTTATTGGTATCTAAGGATGTGCTTTTGTTGTATTTGTATGTCGTCACTTATTGTCATGTACATTATTATGAACTATTTTATATTTATTCATCGTCCGTTGGGAGCCAGAGGGGTGATGAACCTGTGTTAAGATATGAGGTAACGCCCTTCTGGCTCTCAGCAAACGTTATCTCTTAATCTATGCTCTTAAGTTATCTGTAAATGTTAGTTCACGATATGTTGATGTATTACTATATGCTTTATACAACTGTGAGACCGTAAAACGATTTTATGCCTGTTCAGTTGTGCAGGACAATAAATAAATTCAATTCAATAAATTCAATTCAATAGTGCTGTAGAGTCAAAGATGGACTGAAAGGCATGCAATGAAAAACAAAAACAATGATTTGATTTTGTTGGCGTGATGCTTCATAATTTTACAATTCGTTTTCAAGTTCATGTGTAGCTCAAGCACTGTCAAAGTTTAGAAGCATGTTCTTAATAGTATACTAGGTTCTTTTCAAATGGTGCTCTTTTTAACCAAAACTTAAAAAAAAAAAAACACCAATACAATGGCTTCCAGGAAATAATCCAGATCGGAATTTGTAAATGTAAGTCCCATGGTTTTCTCTACATGGCTCATTTTCACCCAATCCAATCTAATCCAAGCCAATCACATCCAGAGAATAGTGGAATTTGTAGAAAACCAATATCTTGTTGCATAATCATAGGCGCTTATAAGACTAGAAAATATATAATTATGCTGTCCATGATTCTTCAAAAAAACGACAGGAGTATATAGCCAGCTTGATAAGTGACTGCGAATTTTATCTAATTTCATTTCACATAACCCCCCCCCCCCCCCCCCCATCATGTTACAAAACTTGTAATAAAATTCTCAGGAAGTTTTCTGATATTAGCTGGTTAGTATAAATATCTTACCTGAGAGAAGAATTGAAATCAAGACGATCTTAACTGGACTGAGTTTCGACCCACAGACAGTCATGTTCAGTGTCTCCCTGGCTTCCCTCTGAGCCAGACGATCTCCGCTAGTCCACCATTTCGACATCGGTCATGCCGCACATCCGGTCTCGTTCTAGCGAAGAACAGTCTCCCCCAAAATAGAATCCACAAAAAACCCAGCAGTATACAGATAAGAAATAAGTCCGAGCAAACTGATTCAGGCAAGCTCAAAGATAAAACGATTAAACTTCCACTTCAAAAGTTTCCAGCGTATCGTGCATCATTCAACCGGCTGATGTTAAATCTTAACGCTTTCGTCCATTCTGGATGTAAAGACGGTCAAGTCCTCCTTGCTTTTTCAGCTTTGTTCCTTTGTTGACATTATAACAAAAAAACGTGTAATTCCTTTTTTTCTCCAAAACTTTTCACCGAGGAATTTAATTTGCTTGCTGAAGGCGCCCGTAATGGGATGTAGGTGGCTGGCAAAAGAGCTGCCTCAAGATTGATTTATGTTTGCATTGTAACTAACTGCTTTAGTCTTTGACCCGAAACACCCATCTTTAGTTGTTTATTAACTGGGAATTAACACGTCACCTTGATATAAGAACCCACTATTACATATACACGTCGGGTCATTTTCAGAAAAGCGCAAAGTGGTGATGAAGAAGACTTTGTATACTGTCTTGACCATGACAAAAGCATGAAAATGTGCGTGACCTAGAGCCGCTATCTCTCAGTCCCGTTGAAGACGTCCGTCATAAAACTTTTTTTTTCCCCCTGTTATTTTGGAGAGTGCTTGGGTTTTTCTATAAAATGAAATCCCATCCTCTTCCCAACTAACTCCTTCTTCTCTTATTCTGCTTTATTTTAATCTACATCTTCGAATTATGTATTTTTTCTTTCATATATCTCTTCTTATTGTGCCACCCATCCTCCTCTTTCTGTTTCTTCTCCCTCTCCTCTTCCTAAGTTAGGAACTTTTTTTTTCCTAGTTTGCTTCTTCTACTCATTCTTTTTTTTTCTTTTCGTCTTCTCCTTTTTCGTTTTCTGTTTTTATTTCTTCATCTTCTTCCCCTCCTCCTTTTCCTCCTCCTCCTCCTTCTTCCTCTCCTCCTCTTCCTCCTCCTCTCCCTTCTTCTTCTTCTTCTTCTTCTTCTTCTTCTTCTTCTTCTTCTTCTTATTATTATTATTATTATTATTATTATTATTATCATTATTATTATTATTATTATTATTATTATTATTATTATTATTATTATTATTATTATTATTATTATTATTCGTCATCTTTTTCTTCTTATATTGTTTTCTTTTTCTTATTTTCCTTCTTTTTCTTCTTCTTATTCCTTTTCCTCCATCTCTTCTTCATCTTCTCTTTTTTTCTTCTTCTTCTTCTTCCTCCTCCTCCTCCTCCTCCTCTTCTTCGTCTTCTTCTTCTTCTTCTTCTTCTTCTTCTTCTTTATTTTTTTCTTCTTCTTCTTCTTCTTCTTCTTCTTCTTTATTTTCTTCTTCTTCTTCTTCTTCTTTTTTATTTTCTTCTTCTTCTTCTTCTTCTTCTTCTTTATTTTCTTCTTCTTCTTCTTCTTCTTCTTCTTCTTCTTCTTCTTCTTCTTCTTCTTCTTCTTCTTCTTCTTCTTCTTCTTCTTCTTCTTCTTCTTCCTCCTCCTCCTCCTCCTCCTCCTCCTACAGCTTCTTCGCCTTCTTCGTCTTCTTATTTTAATCAGATTTCACATTACAGTTACACCACAGAAGAAAGAATTGTTATATTCGGATACAGAATAAGATTCTGAGTGACCGCCCTAACTTTGACCACAGGTTCTTTTCGACCAGTAAGAGTCGATGGCCTGGATATCAGCAATACTAACGCCCTAATGGCATTTTAAATGATACATGTAAATACTCCACTGGAGATAAAAAGATGAAATTGTGGTTTAGCAGGTTGTTCATTAAATTCAGCCTTAAATGATGATCCTTCACTGCTGAACGAAAAGTATTTTGATTATTATTACAGGCTGGACAAGTTTAAACTTACAGAGTCGTTTGCTTACTTTTTACACCGCATGAATTAATGTTACGTTATCCTTTGTTGATATAGCCACTGTAGAGTCAGGCGATTAATTTGCTATCTGTAGTTTATTAAAGATTACCATTTCTTGTTTAAGGATTGCTTAAGCATAGAAAAAATGCCGATAACGGATTCGAATTTGGCAATTGTTTTGTTTTGACTTAAGTATGTTATCTGCTTATTATACATGCCAAAAAAGAAAAGAAAAAGAAAGTTCAACCAGAGAAGCAAAATTCTAAAAGCTAAACAAATGTCGATTTACCTTATTCATAATTGTTCATGTTTTTCGAGACCATACATAATTATATTAACGACTTAACATTGCTAAATCTCTATCATTTCCCTACTCGAAAATGTTAATGGTTAACTTAAATTGCTCGGCACGGCACATTGTAAAAAAAAATATAATTTCATGTATAATTTTTTTTTTTTTTTTAATGACTCCGGATATGGTGATGATTATACTGCGCAAATGTTTGTAAAAATGATTTAAAACAAATATGGAGCATGATTCATATTTATTCAAGGGGAAAAATTGCGAAAATGTCAGCTAGTCTTTCGAACTAAATTTTTATTGATGAATCGTGATTCATTTTTACATGTATTACATGATGAGAAACATTGTTTCAGTTGGATATTTATCCTAAGTAAATATTGGGATTGATTAATTGGCTACTCATGAAATATGATCCATTTTTATTACATTATTAGGAAAATTGCGTATGTCATTCAAAATGAATATATACCGTACTGTCACCAGTCGGTGGCCGGGGGTTAAAATTTGGGGTTAATAATTTCAGAAAATACCATATTAGTTAGGGAATCACCGACCATTCGATGCCAAAAATGCTTGGGAATAGAATCCATCTTAACTATTGCATCTTGCTTGTACGGCGCTATCGCTACTACAGCGCTTCTGCGGGGCTTCTGCTGCTCTATTGTCGCCGCAGATGCACCAGTGGTGACGCACTGCTTCGCAACAGTACAGTATATTCGAGGCAATCGCATCCACTCATGAAGCACCGGGGAGACTGGGGCAGTTGACATTGGTCATGTTGGTCGTTGCAGCAATGAACTCAACCGCGTAGATAGGATTTAATTCTAGGAGGCGGTTGTGAGCACGGCGTGGGTGCAGGGAGGGGGAGTTTCCCCCCTCCCTTGCCAAGCGCGAAAGCTGCGACTTTTGAGCAAAATTGAGAGAAATATAACGGCTCGTATAGCACCTTTTTTTTTTTAGGCGGAAAGTTAGTTTGACGCCCTGACTGCTTTTCAGTTATTTGGACGCAATACTGCACTGTACATGTAACAGGGGTGGGTGCAAGGAGGGGGGGGGGGGGTTCTCCCTTTCTTCTCGAAGCTCGAAAACGTTGACGTTTTAGCAAATTTTGAGAAAAAGATAACGGCTCGTATTTAACAATTTTTTATCATTTTTTCTTTCATTCCCCCCGCTCTTTTGTTCTCCCTTATTTTTATTGATTTATCTATTTATTTATAGTTGGCGTTTGGGGGGGGGGGCACCTCCCCCACATCGCCCCCTGGCTACGCGCCAGATGAAGCTGTATTGCATGGGTGCGCCACGACTGGTGATATTAAAAACATGATTCGTTTTCATTACATTTATATTTGATGAGACATGATTCGATCTTATTTCCCCATCCCGAGATAATTCTCTTTAACACGGATCTTGGTTCATGACTGACATCCTGCCTTGCTTCTGTTATCAGTCTTTTTTCCCCAAAAAAATATATTTACAGTCAAATAAAGGTGTAATATTAATCATATGACTGGGGATATTGCCCACGTCATTTCAAATAAATATATATGTTCATTTATATGTATGAATCGTAATACGTTTTTATCACATTTACATTTGATTAAACATGGTTCGTTTTTATTCCTCTTTCTCGAGATATATCTTTTTGAAGTGGATCTTGCTTAATGACTAACATCCTGCCTTGCTTCTGCAATCAGTCCTCTCCAAACTATTTATTTACATTCTAATAAAAAAAGCAAAGTGTGCCCTTATCATTTGTTATGCTGTTATTTCGACAATCCGGCTGTTTAACGAGAATGGCGAAATCATTCACCCCTATTCATTCGCTGGCATATTAAGAATTTGATAAATAGGGGTGTAATCGCCCCCAACCTGGGAAAGGCGTATCCAAAGTTTGATAAACCGGATGGGAACCCCCCCCCCCATTCTGTGTGGGGAAGAAGGGCATGGACAGCCCCTCGTGGCGTGGAGACACACTGCAATATCTTTTTTTGTTTGTTTGTTTGTTTATAAGTTATAGATTTCGAACGGCGAGGGGGCGTACCACGATACCGTTTCATGCTGGATCTGCCCCTATTGCTTAGCGAAACGTCGTGGCGCGTAAGAACGCGGGAAAGACGCATAGAGGAAAACTGCAAGTTTTGTATGTGCTTGTAAAATTAGAATCAGACATATCTGAATACAAATTTTCATATTATTTTGCTTAAAATTGTTCAAATATTTGAATACTAATTCTACATTGTAATATTTCGAGTCTGCCTTTATAGAATAAAATTATGATTTTGAGCAAATTTGTCATATGCGTTTTCCCGCGTTCTTACGCGCCACGACGTTTCGCTAAGCTACCAATCGGTAATATCTACAGGTACATGAGTTCAGTGTCTAGGTGCGGTTATTAGATGTGTGAATAGTATTCAACCATGTGAGCATGTCCAAGTGGAATTCGTACCTGCATGACTGCATGACAC
This sequence comes from Heliocidaris tuberculata, assembly GCA_025618425.1. NCBI lineage: Eukaryota > Metazoa > Echinodermata > Echinoidea > Camarodonta > Echinometridae > Heliocidaris > Heliocidaris tuberculata. The sequence goes on along the minus strand of CM046839.1, from coordinate 29,645,633 downwards.
GGCATGACACGAAATGTTCTTGATTATCTAATGATTTTAATCAAAAGACTTAGCAAAGAGTAAGACTTGAATTTATCAAAATCAAAAATAGAATAGGTGAAATCTTATTCTGTATCGACAGAACAATATATGCAAACGGCTTCATTTTCAAAATCACAGAAATTTCAGCTTATGGTTAACAAACCCGGAAATGTATTTAGACTTACGATTAAAGGCTATTCCGACGGCAGTGTAGCACATTTTTTTAGGGCTAACAACTATAATAGCAGCCTTAGATACTATTGTATCAAATTACACCTAGAAGTTTATGAGAAGAAATATATTATTTTCGATTCGCTTATATAAAGCAGGGACTATTCAATCACTGTTTAATTGGTATAACTCTCACTCCCAGTACTACCCTTCTCTACAAGACAATGGAATACCATGAAAAAGAACAAGAATAATGCATAGCAAGGATATTCTTTCTTTTTTGTGTCTGTGTATCAACCAGGAAAAAACGCGTTTTTTTTTTTTTGTTTTTGTTTTGTTTGTTTGTTTGATTGTTTTTGTTGTTGTTTTTGTTGTTGTTTTTGTTGTTGTTGTTTTGTTTTGTTTTGTTTCTGTTTTTTTTTTAGGGGGGGGGGGTTCTTCTTCAAAAAATCCATCATGCTGACTGGCGTAATTTCAAAGTAGAAAAAAAGAGACAGGTAATGCATTATATTGACAATTACTGTAATATGTCCTGTCCTGAAGAAGGTACATATCCGTTTCGAAAACTTGGACAATAAATTGGAATTTGAATCTGCAATGTAATGCAGTAGCAGTCTCTTCTTTTTCTTATTTAAAGGAGAATGAAACCCTGGGAAAAATCAATTTTAATGAAAAGAGAGAATAGAGAGAAGCAATTTTGAAAAAAAATTCCATCAAAATCGGTAAAAAATGAGAAATTTATGAAAGTTTGAAAAGTCTCAATTTACTTTCTATGGCGATCCTCAAATTGGCAATGTTGCTTCAAAGTGACAGGTGTAGTAGTACAACTCTCCATATGTTTTGTACACAAAATTTCAGATTTTCTCCGTTATCTCTAAAGATGCTGCTTGTCTTTTTGTGAGCTCAACATATGTTGTGTTAAATACATTTTCCCATGATATATCTTGAGCTAAGAAGGAGACAAGCTGGACCTTGAGAGATAATGGGGAAAATATGAAATTTTGTGTACAAAACATATGGAGAGTTGTACTACTACACCTGTCACTTTGAAGCAACATTGCCAATATGAGGATCGCCAGAGAAAGTAAATTGAGACTTTTCAAGATTTCATAACTTTCTCATTTCTTAACCGATTTTGATGCAACTTTTTTTTCTCTCTTTCTTTTTCTTTTTCTCTATCCTCTCTTTTCATTAAAATTAATTTTTCCCCAGGGTTTCATTCTCCTTTAACAAAATAAAATGATACACTATTTAAACAACAAAATGGACACAATGGACGATATGTATTTTAATATGTTGTTGTTGCTCTTTGATCATTACCCCCATTACCATTGTGCAGGACTGATAATGGGAGTACTTCTTTGATTTCCCTCTTTTTTCTTTTTTTTTTTTGTCTATGAACCCTGACTGAAATCTTCCCAATAGTGAGGTTAAGACGTTTAATGACGCGCACTGAATACACATATCAATATTGACAATTCCATTGTTACCACTTATGGCGCTAGATATCAGTATATGACCGAATTTCCTTTTCCCGATAAGAGCAGAGAAGCTGGAAACTGTACTCATTTGCCACACGGTCTCTCTGTTTTTGTTTTTGTTTTTGTTTTTGCTTTTGTTTTGGTTTGTTTGTTTTGTTTTGTTTTGTTTTGTTTTTTTGTTTTTTGTTGTTGTTACTGTTTTTTTTCTTTTCTTTCTTCTCCTTTTTTCTTTCACTTTGCAATTAACAAATCTTTTGATCTCGTAAAAATGATCAGAAAAATAAATGAGATGCATGCTTATTGTGTTTGGTTTTATTGGTATCATTAGGTGCATGCTGAAAAGTTGTGAGATGGCGCTATTGCTCTCTGAAAGACCCATGTCATTTTTTTTTCTTCTTAATTATATGTCTGATAACCGTTTATAAAAAAAGTGTAGAATTGTTTCTTAACTCTGCAGTCTCTGATAGACTGTTATTATTTGATTTGGACTGAAAACCCCAAACCTTTTCCTCTCTTGACCATTTTAGAAATAATTGTTACAGTTAGTGGCACATTTGGCCTTGAAAATCCAAGAAAATGACCTTTTTACAAATTTGTAAAATGTTAGATAATATAGGTGTTCAAGCCACTTCAAGCTAATCTAATATAGAAATGCAAATCGAGTAAAGTGTTAGAGCTGGCGAATGATTATTTCGATATTATATGAAGGTACGCTGTAATATTAATATGTATAATGTGGAATGATATTTTAGAACTATATCGGGGTTCCCACAAAATTTTTAGAACCATTTTTTTCTTTCACTATGTTCACAGAAACGGATCAGAGAGAACGAGGTCCGATTTTCTAGCACGATCACGAACATGAAATGATTTGAAAATCAGCATAAGAGCGAACTTTGCTCCCGGAATGTAAACATTATGTGAAACTTTTAAAACTTTGTATTTCGTAATCCAAGAAACGCTCCCCCTCCACCCCGCTCTCCCCCTCCCCCCTCTCTCTGTCTCTGTGTCTCTTTCTCTTTAATATTTTTCTCTCCCTATTTCTCTCTCTCTCTCTCTCTTTCTCTCTATCTATCTAGTATCTATCTATCTATCTATCTATCTATCTATCTATATCTCTATCTTTGTTTATTCTCGCTTTGATCCCCACGATGTTATAGTCAATATATTTTCATTCTCTTTCCTATAGCAAAAAAGAAAAAGAAAAAAGAGCTTTACATGTTACATTTTGGTTCGTTTTTAACCCCTTTTCGGGAAAGGAAGCACTTTGAATCTTCAAGTTGACGGAGATCGTTGACAGTTGATAGGAATAAATTAGTGATATCTTTATTTCTTTTGAAGATTTTAACTAATGATCAAGTTTATCCTGGGGTTTTTTCCTACCCGTGCTGTCGACTCCCATTTAACACCCCTTGCTCGATTAAAACTAATTGCACACCTCAGGTGCATTTAGGTGTATTGTGCAGTGGCGGGTCCAGCATTTAGAAGATATCTACGGCAAGCTTGAGTCCCCTAACATTGCCTAGGAATATAAAACGGTTACGACAACAATGATGTAACGTCATTTCCCCCTCTATTACACAACAATCTTTGTCCTCGTCATGTACTGTTCCCCTTTTCCTGTTCCGTTCTTCCCTTTCTTTAGCTTCCTTTCCCCTTGTTTCATTTATGTAAGTTGTTTATTAACCGGGGCCTATCCACATCGAGCCTTGCTTTACTTTAGGCCCCTCCACTATACATGAATGTAAATCTTTGAATTACTCTCTTATTTTCTTTTTCTTGCATTATTGTGATATACGGTATTTGTTCTTGTATTATGTTATCGATTTCTATTGATCCAGAAAGTACGATTTGTATTTTGTATTTTTTTTTTTAATGAACTAAACTAGAACTGAAACTGAACATTTCTATTCGAGTGCAAGGAACATTATGTATATTACAAATAGAAAGAATTTGAGCGCCACTTCGCCCCCCCCCAAAAAAAAAAAGAGAGAGAGAGAGAGAGAGAAGTCCAAAATTCCTTTAATACCCAAGTCACACCAAAGAGACAGGTTTGGCGGTGTGATTGAGGTATAAACCAATGCAGTTCTTGGTTGCTATAGAAGGTGGGCCAAACAAATCATAGATGTGGTGCCTGTCTCCTGTCCGCCCCGGCTCTATAGTTTGGCCATCTCCTATTACAGTTGGAAAAGGGCTTTTGTGTCAAATTCTCAGTAAAATTATAAGGTAAAGTTCAAATCTACTTCTAAACTTAAACAATAAATTCTTATAATGTGCATGGCATGTGTTTGTAAAACAATGACAATCTGCCAAAGATAAGGGATGGAAATGTTTGTGGTAAAGTTCAAATCCATCACTTGAGCGATAAAAAGATTCATAGATCATTATTGTATTTGTACATGGATTGATGATTTACACAAGGTATGAGATAAAGATGATGTCATCTTCTGTGGGCCTTTATAGATGGGAAAAGAGGAACATAAAGAACATAACGTATTTTTAACTGAATGGGAAGATTAAAGCTTGTTGAACAATAAAAGAATGACAGATAACAAACACGCATGCAAGATCTATGTCCACTCCTACGACTAAATTACTCCGTACATTATTACCTTTGAGCTCGGTGCTTTTTAGATCACACCTAACAAAAGGTGCAAAAGATTAGTGTCTTCCCAAAATAAAAGACTGATAAAAAATTATTATGAAACAATGGAATATGGAGATGATTTTACATTTTTTTTTATCTGACTCACTGATAGTTGCACGTCATCGAATGATCGTGTGTTGTAAACCTAGGTCCATATGCTCTGTACCTTAAATATAGAATCCTATAGTCACCTTGTGATTAAAAGAAAAAAAAAGGAAAAACATTAGAGTGTGGCAGTGTGCACTAAAGTGCAGAATCTTAATTGAATCCAGTCACTGGGTTAATGATACTGTATGGTAAGCGCTTTGATCGGTTACATTGTCAATAACTAGTAAAGCGCCTAATAAGAAACAGTCATTTTTAACACACACAAAAAAGGAGCTTTGTTTTTCACAATTTTTATTACAAGAAATGAGGGATTCCGCCAGAGTAGCCATGGTAATTGTACAACAATGATTGTGAACTGAAAATCCTGGTAAATTCACATCTGTATCCAAAATGACTTTGGAAACCAAGTTCTCACTGGAAAACTCTCTTTGAGAATTGATAAACAATAGTTTTCTGGTGGGAATGTTATAAAATTGGTCAATTATATGTGAATTTTTACCCATATGCACTAACAGAGTAAATTTGGTGAACAGTGTGTGTCTCAACTGAAATTTTTAAAAAAGAAGAAAGAATGAGTGTAAGATGAATACTTTGTAGGGAACCTGTATTTCCCCCCCCAAAAAAAAAAAAAAAACAAAAACAAACATGAAATGGCAATGGAATCAAAATTTACGTTTATATTCATATTCATATTCATATCTAATGATGTTGTAAAAGACATGTACTACATTATACAGCTATAAATACACACACACACACACACAAAAAAAAAACAGGACATGTTCCCTCGCCTAGATCTCAGAGTGCTAATTGAGTTTTAGGCAGATCGCCAAATATTATTTGGAATTTTCACTTGCTTTAAGTAATAAAATCATTGTTTTGTAATGAAAAAAAAAATCAAGTTTACAAATTGATTTAATCCTCGAAATCAGTTGATCAAAATTACGAAACCATGGATTTTATCGTAGAATCATATCTTAGAACCTTTTTCGTTTATTTTTATTTCATTTATTTTTTTGTTTTAAAGAAAAAAAAATCCAATGAATTCAAGAGTGCCAGAGGGATCCGGCACTCTTGCCGATGTATTGTTGAAAGTTCTTGTCTCTTGACTCTCATCCGAGAGGTCCTGGATTCGATCCTTGTTCGGTACTTCCATCTTTGGAGAGGGGTTTTACCCACATTTGCCCTCTCGACCCAGGTCTATTAAATAGGTATCGGGTGCTTCATATAATAATATTTATATATTATGTTCCATACCGGTTATCGCTATGATATAGTGCTGAATTCACGGTGTTTGAAAAATTATTCAAAATGGGTACGGGTGCTTCATATAATAATATTTATATATTATGTTCCATACCGGTTATCGCTATGATATAGTGCTGAATTCAACCCCCCCCCCTCTCTCTCTCTCTATCTCTCTCTCTCCTCTCTCTCTATCTCTCTCTCTCTCTCTCTCTCTGAAACACAGGAGGGATTCAAAACCTTAAAAGTAGGCGTGATATTTAAAAGAATGAAATTTGAAAGAGGGGAAAATAATAAATATATGAGTTGGCCAAAGAAGGAAGAGACGTGTGTCACCTACGCCCCCCCCCCCCCTCCTCCTCCTCCTCCTCCTCCTCCTCCTTCTCCCCCCTCCCCCGCCCTCACCCACACTCATGAGGATCCACCATTGTTTACTTTTGAGAAACTAGCATGGACAGACCATCGAAATCAACCATTTTTTTATTTTTTTTTTTCTATGAGACAGGCAGTCCTGGTGAAGCATATCAGTATGATAATATCTGTGATAAAACATAAGATGGCGCTGTTCATGAAATTTTGGCCTCCCTCTCTCGCGATTTTTATCTGTAGAAGTATCTTGGATAAAAATTATCGTATTTACTTTAAAGTCAATTTACTGACCATGGATGTTAGTGGCAACAGAAACCATCCCTACAGAATGCCCCTTTTCTTAAAAATAGAAAACGGGTGACTCCACAATTTGGTCCGGCAACATTTACGAAGCATTTATCTTGTGACAAAGATAAATGATTTTGGTTGCAATGAGGTTTCGGTTTAGGGTAAAACACGATAAAAACTACTTTCGAAAAATAAACTTCATTTCAAAGGCCTATTGTATTGCCCATAGAAATCTTGTTCGGATTACGTAATCCGCCATTGTAATGTTCGCACATTTCTAAAGCTGATAGACAGGGCTATTGAAATTGTCTTGAGTTTATTTTTCGAAAGTAGTTTTTATTGTGTAGTTAACTGTTAGGTATGTTGTTCAAAGTAAGGAATTAGGTTAGGGTAGGAAGTTCTCCGGGGCAATATATATTGCCGCCGGATAACGTGTTGTAGAATAAAAACACAGTTAGAAACTATAATCACAAATAATTTTTTGGGGAAAAAAGCATTATGATCTACAATAATTAGGCCAAATAAAATTAATTCCTAGTTTCTCGTCCCTCCTCATTCCCTTTTCAGCCCCTCTCAGTCTTTGTTATTTTGATATTTATGTTCTGAAATGGAATGAAATAATAATCTGACGAATCTAAACAAGGAGGAAACAAAAATCATTAATGTTATGCAATGTCACCTTTTTCTTGCCTCTGAAATGCATGTACAGATAAAACTGAATGAAGAAAATCTGTGTGGAAATTGACCCAGTAGTATTATTGTGTAGAGGGAAAATATCAAATATCAAATAACATGGAACCACTTCCTCCTTATTTTCAGAATATCAGGACGAGAAATTAAAAATCAATTCTACGTGGCCTAACACAATTTTACACATTTTTTTCCCTTCTTCTTCTAAAATAATGTTGTCAATGAAAGGCAAACAGGCGAGTTGCTCCGGAGATTGATACAAAATACAATTTCAATTTTCTCGAATACTGCTTGGTTTTGAGGGGAGAGTTTATATCAGGATAGTAGTGCAATCAAGATTAGACCTGGCTCACTTTAGCGAATTAGAAATCAATATATTGAAAGCTGTACTCATTATTCATTTCTGTGGCAACTTCGCGAAAGGGTGCCTGTGGCGTCGTTACCCCTTTTTATAAACTGACCCTTTTCACTAAAACACAGTATTCACACGATATCATGGAATTAAGGCACTTGCTTTGAAGTAGCCCCCCCCCCCCCCCTGGTTACTGGTCATGTTTCATTGAAGATGATAAACGACTGTTGTTGGTTTTTTTAATCTCGCCATTTTACGAGTCCCTAGCTGTTTTTAATATCAGACTATAATTTATCACAACCGTGTTTTATCTGTCTGTCTCTCTCTCCTCTGTCTGTATGCCCATCACGTCCCCATCTTATATCTACTTTCTTTCATAAGTCACTCTCCTCTCTCTCACCCCCCCCCCCCCTCTCTCTCTCTCTCTCTCTCTCTCTCTTCTCTCTCTCTCTCTCTTCTCTCTCTATTTCCCTCTTAATTCTGCCTCTATCTTTTTAGCCCATCCCCTCATGTTCATGTGTAGTAACTTGTAACATCATTTAGAAAGCCATATGATGTTGTATATACTAGATGTAAAAAAACAAACAACAACAGCATTTGACTCTTTTGATAGTTAATAAATCAAAAGCTATAACTCGAATCAGACTGAGGTTTTTCACATTTTAAAGTTGAAGGATGTCAAATCTATTTGAAGTAAGCTTTATCACATTTCTTTGAATACTTTTCTTCAAAACAATGCTCTGAATATTTGATTAGATTTTCACTTTTGAAAAATCAAGACCAGAAACTCTGTGTGTATCAGTATATAATTCATAACCCAGCAACCACGTTGTGCATCCCACCTGCCAACATATTGCTACTCAGTGTCATTAATGATTTATGACTCTGGGCTAAAAGAGATGCTCCGGAATTTCAGCTGACTGAATTAATTACTGATACACACAGATAGACCTGTTCACAAAGTTATTCAAATTTATGGATGTTTCTTTCCTGGGGACCTAGTAACGAGGTATTCCATTAACCTGTTATCAATGATGAACTACAATACTTGGAATCCAGGGGTTGTTTCATAAAGCTGTACGTAAAGTTACGCATGACTTTACGAACGACTTGAATATGAAGTGCCCGATAGGATGCTCAAAGTTTTCCTGATGTTTTAACAAAGTGTGACTTATTTCCAATAACCTCAATTAAATTATGGCAAAAGATATACTTTGATTTTAAAATGTTTGTTATATCAAATAAGAATGTTAATCTACATCTGCACAGTTCAACTTTAGTTGATGCAGTTGAAAATGATTGAGCATCCCATTTGGCTTGTCATATTTAAGTCATACGACAGCTTTATGAAACACCTCCCCCCCCCCCCCCCCCCAGTTTCCATACATTACTTGTTGCTATGTCTGAAAAGCCTCTGACAAGCTTTCAGGTTGACAAGAACAACCTTTGTTTAAAAAGTATGCATAAAATTTGAATATATTTGTGAACAGGTCTATTGTGTGGCCTTGATTTTTCAAAAAGTGAAAATCTCATTAAATATTCAGAGCATTAATTCAAGAATAGTATTCAAAGAAATGACATACAACTTACTCCAAATAAAGTTGACATTCTTCATCTGTACATTGTGAAAATCTCAGTGTGATACGAGTTATAACTTTGGAGTTTTTAACAATCAAAAGTGTCCAAAAAATTACACCCAGTATTTTATGAAGTATGTAAATATTATTAATTTGTCTGTTTAATACAGAGCCCTGTAAAAGGCTTGTACCGCTTTTTCTATATAAATTCATATTCTGTTCCATTTATATTGTATATAAATTTTGTACTGTGTAACAACGTTTCCTTGAGAGCATTGGAGTACACAACGGTTTCCTTGGGAGAATGCGTGGAACTGCATGCTGCTTCAAATCGCCGATGACCAATGGAAGTTATACAATGCGAATACAATCGGGGGGGGGGGGGGGCTGTAATGATTATGAAGACGATTACATCGTGGTGTATGGTCCATGACAACATTAAAAGGGAAACCCCTCGCCACTTTTTATTGAGTTTCACTGAGGAAGAACGAAGGGTTTATTGTGTCTGGAGTTTAATGAATAGGAGCTGTTCTTAATCCTGATCAATACTAAAATCTATTTCCCCCTAAAAAGCTCTTTCAACTTCATTCTGAGTTCCTTATATAAGCAACACAGCAGCCTATTATCAGCTCTTTCTAACAGAAAGTTCGGTAGCAGTTGCGGCAACTTAATATTGGTTTATTAAGGTAAGTAAACGGTAATATCTTATTATGGATCTTCATTTTGTTTGTATATGTCATTTTCGCAATTTATTCAAATTTGATGCATATCTTTTAAACCCAAGCGACCAGCATGGGCGTAAATATGCAGGAAATTTTTTTCATCAGGGGGAGGGGGACGTAACAATAGGTCCCCCCCCCCCTGATGAATAGAATTGCGTAACAAATCTCCGCCACTGGCGACCAGAAACCTGTGTTAGTATAATTTTGTAGTCATAAAGCAGATTAATTGTTGTTAGGTCAGGACAATCAAACATTTTGGCTTGCCTGACCTAACAAAGACCACTGTAATTTATGCAATCTGATTATTGAACTGAAATACAATAACTCCTAACAAGTCAACAGTCACAAAGAAGACGTATACTACAGAGCTTTGAACTGTTGAAAGCATTGCGAAAAATGTCACACTTCTGCTCACTGAGTACTGGTGGAAGGGGGGGGGGGGGGGGAGGAGTCTGGTGAAATATTTCTCAAAATTGAAGGGAGGCATGGAATTGTCAAACAAGTCATCAGAATCCCCCACCCCAACCACCGCCTCTAAAATCCACTCCCTTTTGTATTCACAGTACTTTGAGGTTTCAATATTTCTTTAGTTGGATCATACGATGCGAACTGCAGCATATGGTCCAACAGATTGGTGAAATAATGGTGCACTTTTTTTCATAAAAGCATGAAATTTGGTATTCAGGTAGAGTTTGTGATGCTGAATAATTCCGGATATGGGTCCACCTAAAATTTGGGCACTGGGGCCCGCTGTGCCCATTAAAAAAAAATGGCTCTCTCAGTGTATTTTTCCTTTATAATTGATTTAATCATATCTAGTTTTGATATACTAAGTATTATGTAGGATTTCCGAGCCTCAAAAATTCATACAGGTGCTTTAGGTGCTCATTTTCAAATAACGGGCCATCCCATATATCAAAATGTTACAAAGTCACTGATTTTGTGGAATATAAGTAAAATGCTTCTAATTGTGATCAGTCAGACATTATGCCCTTGAAATTAACGAGATGTGTGGTTCAGGTGCCCATTATGACCAAAAAGGCCCAAGAAGGGGCCAAATTCATCTATGTGATTCATCAGTTTTTCGGTTTTAATAATTTTTTTATGGTAGACAACAATTTTGAAATCAAGGTCATATGAAAAGCCCATTTTAGCAGTCACACCGTTCGGGCCAATCGATGGCCCATTGAAGAAAATTCTTCAATGAATTGAATTCTTGAAACATGATAATAGCTTGTAAATGGGACAAGGAAATAGCACAACTGCTAGTGGAGCCTGTCCTGTTTTATTATGATACACTGACAGACATATTAAAATATACAGATGACTTTGACAAAAGGAAATGGGTATTGGAGACGCGCGGGGGGGGGGGGGGGTCTGATTCAGTGCTCAAATTATGATCACTGCATGTCTATCCACGTTACTATAACTATAAATGCCAGGGGCAGGAGGTCTGTCCCTGCAAACTTCGTACTACATGTATCTGTGTTAACTCCTTGCATGTACTACCCACTGTGCTCACCGGAGAATTCGAGTCCTACTTTCACTTTTTTGTCGACCTCATACCAGGGCCTAGGAGTAGCACCTCCCTGCTTAGTTTGCAGGCACAGACCCTGGTCAGTCGTAAAAGGGTGCCTGAACTATAAGACTACCATATGCCATGTACTATAGCTGCTCCTAGCTGGGCTAGGCTTCTCCCAAGACAAAATGATTTTCTGATAAAGTGTCAAATTAGGGTCTGTGCACGCAGACTATTCCTGCTCATACCATTTCTGCTAAATGCATTGTGACGTGAGGTTGTATTCCCCTATACACTAGAGCGCTACACTCCTAAGATCAAATGGGAGAAAAAAAGGCAACCGGGAGGGCTGGCGGGAGCGAGAGCGAAAAATCGTTTTGTAACATGTTCTCCATCGGCCGTTCCATTTCGCAAGAGGCGAGGCTTTTAATTGG